>OW203773.1:5539942-5906586 GCA_934045905.1 Leuctra nigra
CCGGCCTGTATTTGACTTCATTTGTAAAATCATGATTTCCAGGATGATTCCAAATGTCGTACTAAAGTTATCCAAGATCGTGAACCGGCGCATGAACGTGTGTTTTGTTTTGTTTGCAGATGTTGGCGAGAAGAGTGGCCCCGGATCAGTCGAGGTCGTATATCAATGTTACTTCTCTCTGTGTTACGTCGATGTCTTATCACCTGCGTGCGGGAGGCGATCGCGTACGTGAAGCCAAGGTCGCGTACACGTGCGAGGTCGTACCGCGTGTCACGCATGTCTTATCACCTGCGTGCGGGAGTCGATCGCGTACGTGAAGCCAAGGTCGCGTACACGTGCGAGGTCGTATCGCGTGTCACGCATGTCTTTCACCTGCGTGCGGGAGTCGATCGCGTACGTGAAGCCGAGGCCGCGTACACGTGCGAGGTCGTATCGCGTGTCACGCATGTCTTTCACCTGCGTGCGGGAGTCGATCGCGTACGTGAAGCCGAGGCCGCGTACACGTGCGAAGTCGTATCGTGTGTCAGGCGAGGTTCCTTCGGTCGGACGATTAGCATTCGTTCTTTACAACGTGCAGAGGAGGTTATTGCTATCAATTCAAACATCATGCTAAGTTTACTAACTTGTATCGTAAAATAGTGGGAAGGGTGAAATTATAATTGTTGCATTTCTTTTTTTAAAAAAAGGCCCTTTTTATTACTATTAAGCTGGGTTCCCATACTTCGCTTTTATTTCGCATTCGGTTCGCTTTCGCAAAATGGCTACCTTTTAACACAGAAAATCGTCCATGTTTAATTTCGTCTCCGAAATGCAAAAATGTTGGACCAACTTCAACTTCGACGAAATCATAACGCGCGAAAACCGGAAGTGATGCGATATATCGAATCTCCATTTCCGGTCGACCTCGAGCTTATATTCGATATTCGATTAATGAACATATGTTTTGACGTTTTGACGTTTCAACTTTCAAGTTTTACTTTTTCCGCATTTTCTTGCCTTTCTTGCTTATTATCTGATTATTATTCGTCATTTTGTTTGTAACTTTTGGCAGATTACTATTTATGTATCGCGTATCCATGGATACGCGAAACGCGCGAAGCAGAAATTATGGAAACGACTACAAACTTCGCGACGCGAAAGCGAACCGAATGCGAAATAAAAGCGAAGTATGGGAACCCAGCTTAATTCTTTTGGATTTTACTACGGGTTTGTCCACGGGTACAGTAACTATGTACTTAGTTTCTTGACTGCTTCAGATGTATGTAATTAATTCCAATTTTCTTTTAATCGCAAACGTAATTGCTGTTTTTGAGTTGGCAAGAAGATAGATTTTAATACAATTCCCTTGAAATAAATATGTCTTGTGGAGTTTGTCACTTTTACAAACCAGGTTAGAAATAATTGTTTACTATTTACTGATTGTTTACTTAAATTGCTGAGTATTGGTAGTTGGTAATACAAACTAAGTAAACTACGATGGATTTTCTTTGCAAGTGATCCTGCACTTTGGATTACAGCAAACACAATATGAATCTTTCAGCCGCACATTTCAATGCGATGTCAAAGATATTGATGTTTTGTTCTTGAAAGCAATAATCTTCTGTTCAGTGGACCTGAGCAACAGTTGAGAGAATGAAGTGACAAGCGTGGAAGTCAGATGCGATGTCAAGAGAATGTACGTGAACGAGGTCGGAAGCGTCTTGATTCCGTGGTCTCTCTTTCTCGGAACCAAGTCGTGCATCGGACTTCGAAGTCAGACCAGATAGCAAGGCATTACTTATTTTGTTTCCTTTCAAATTCATATGGAATTTCCCATTGAATAAACACATTGTCTTTTTTGACATTTGTGCTAATGACAACTTACAAAATTTTACTTGATACCGCCTATGTGTGAAAAACATACCTTATGTTATTTTCTGTCTCAATGGTCTGTATTATTCATTTAATTTCTTAATGAATGGGTATGTTTCCTATGCAATTGATTTAGCAAATTTCTATAGACTAGTACATACAAAATTATCTATTTAGCTATGTTTTTTACAAAATTTCACATGCATTTCGACATATCAATATTATGTTATTCAACAATTTGTAGTACCTAACTAAATAGATTCCTGTAAACTTGAACTGCATTTGACATTTTTTAGATGGCAGAGTTAACTGGATAGATTTTAATGCTGTCTTCTGCCTTCTTTTGCTACTTTGCTCTCATCACGATGCTAATCCAACAGTCATTACGTCACTCTGTATGAAGCAAGTGCGGTGCAATAAACCGACGCGCACGACATTGTTTCCGAGAAGGAGAAACGAACGCTCGTTGAGGACCGATGTTTGTTTCTGTGTCAAACGACATTCCAGAGTAACTAAACTAATAACTAGGTGTTTGTTTCTATGAACCTTGATCAAAGCCTCTTGGATTTGTGTGACCCGATCGCCAGTTTCTTGCCAACATGAGAACTCTACCAAATGACATTTACAAACTGATTCAAGTGTTTTCACAATGAACATCGTAAAGAAGAAAACAATGGAAAATAGACTATTTTCTATATTGAGCCGTATTTTACCTTTCTTAAAATTATTACAAAAAAGAAATTGAGGGTAAACCTATTGAAATTGCACTATTCGGTCGCCTACATTTTATTTATTTTTATATATTTGCACGTCGGTAGAAGGCCCTAAGTCCATTTTCTAGATTTTTTTCGAAAAACACTTTTGGAATTATGTAATCGAGCTCTATCAATTGACATTTGGCTGGATGTCAACAAACTCAGTTATTTTGAATTATTCTCTTACACAATGACTCATGTCACATTACAAATATGATTGGATAAAGACAGAATTACTAGAATTAGTACCTCAAGGATCATTGAAATGGACTTACGACCTTCTGCCTCTGATGTACAGATAAATCATTGATGTCTAATCAACCACGATTTACGATTTAAATTCGATGGAATCACATAGGTAATTTTACTCTTCTCAGTTAATTTATCACATGGGTAAGTTTGAAAGTTAACCGATGATGTTTTGAGGTAAGAAACTGGCCGTCAGGTTGCGCACTCCGCCTCCCCGTGTAAATAAAATCTCTCTGAATGTATGGACGAAGTACGTGTACGTTTGTCGTGAAACCCCGCCCCCCGTTAGCCCCGTTAGTTTCACGTTATCCAGTCATCTGTGTGTAAATATCAAAGTAATTATAACGTTAGAGACTCTTCCAAAGCTGAGGAAATCCCAGAGAATGTGAGATCCGTCGCGCGCCGAGATTACGCGATCCGACAAAACACGCGCAACTGATGTTTATTTTCCTTCTCGACATGTTTTTAAACCATCTTTTAATAATGTACTGTTGAAGGAAACTATGTTAGTAATAACTAAGAGAATATAACAGTTCATTTTTATATTTTATAAAAGGATTTTGTAAAATTGTTGAAAATGGAAATATATTTTTTCGGCTTGTATTGTTGTTATACATATTTGTAATTTTGAAATTTCTATTAATTAATGGTTAATACTTAATCAGCATCATATCATCTCAGTTTTTAAATTAAATTTGTTTGTTTTTTTGTATATACGGAATCATTTAATCATTTTCTTTAAGTATTACAAAAAATCATTATATTCTACGGTACGAAGCCATATTCTTGAAAATCCTATTTTTCTTCTCGACTTGATTTGGGCGCGGACTAATCGTTGGTAATTGTCGGACCTGGCGCGTAATCTCGTACCGGTACGGACTCTCAAGCTGGATCTGTGATAGTGATAGTGACGATGATTATATATTATATATATGTACATCCAACCCTACTATACATGTTTTATAATAAATATATATTATATTAGATTATACCTACTTTCAGCGAAGAAGGGGGCGTTTCCAGCTAACGATCAATAAACTTAGAATTATCTCTCTTTTTATTTCGTTACTTTCAAACAAGTTTGATTTTAAAATTAATAATGAACGTGAATTTTTATACGATTTTTTTTCTCTACATTTCTATATTACGTTTTCGATGTACGTCGTGTATTTTTCCTGAAGTGTTGAATTGTTATAACTGTCAATGCAGGGTCTTTTCAAAATATACATCTTTGTAAGTGTTAATTTATATCTTTGAAAGATCATTTCCAAACTTTTAACATATGTTTTATGTATTTTAATGAAATTCCCACCAAAACATGAAAAATATATTTCAAATTGGACCAATGTATGTATATTGAATAGTATTCAATAAAAATTCAATATGATAGAATGTGAATTTGTTGTTCTTATTTATTTACCATCCAAATAAATTGTGTTATGCTTACTTAAAATATGATAAGACTGCAAAAATTTGATCGAATAGTAATGCGCTGGACTTGCCATCAGAGAGTCTGGATCTAATTCTTCAGTCATCCTTACTGATAAGCTTTATCATGGTTTAAATGTCAAGTAACATTCAGTGGGTGTTTTAGAGTTTAATATTGAATATTTGAAATGGCTCAATAAATGATAACTATTTTATTTTTATTAGCTACTAAGAAAAAAAATTATATGGAAATATATGTTACCTCTAACTACTATTTTATACACATTGTAGTATTAACAATTATTGTTCAATTTCGTTTAACAGTCGTAAAAATTTTGTCTAATTTAAATTTCGTTTTTTCGTTTAAATTTTGTTTAAATGTTCAATCGTAAAATATTATCTACACTTTAAACAAAGTAAGCAATAAAAACAATTTCCTATAGTAGTAATTGTAATTGAGTAGTAATTGTAAGTGTAATTGTTTTTTTTTTATGTACATTTGTAAAGTTTTGTCCTGAGGAAGATTTTAATATAAAAATTAAAACTAGACAAAATAATAAATAATTTAAAAAACATGACGAAATATCCCAATACTTTCAATTGCTTTAATGATAGTCATGAATCTTTAAAAATCACGGATTTAAATTTTAATAATTGATTTTACAATATTCTCAAAGAGGTCACACACAGTTATTTCAAAATATGAAAAAAATCGTTTTTTAAAATACAAGTATAGATTAAAGCAAGGTTGTTGTGTGTTTTGATGTTGATTGAAATGAATCATGTTGTAATACATCGTATCAACATGCGTGCGTGTGTGTGAGCGTACCTGTGCCTGATAACACGTCGGTATGGATGATAAGAGATAAGCTACGGACATCACGCGGCCGTCAGTCCAGTGAGCGCCTCAGACACAGCTGTTCGTCTATCACATCTGCAGCAGGTGAGTTCATTCATTCATCCTAATTGCACGGCAGCGACCACAGGGGGGGAGCACACCCACCTGTCTGGAATTCCCCGAAGAGTTTTTTAATCGATTTTTATCAATATCTTTTTCCAGTGCAATTGTTAACAAAATAGGGCTATGGACGTGAATTCAGAACAGTTCAATGAAAATAATTTCATAGCTTGGAATAAGTTATTAGTTTTATTTTGTCCAGCAGGCGTTTAGAAACAGCAGGGTCCAGCAGGGTTCTAAACGCCTGCTGGACAAAATAAAACTAATAACTTATTCCAAGCTATGAAATTATTTTCATTGAACTGTTCTGAATTCACGTCCATAGCCCTATTTTGTTAACAATTGCACTGGAAAAAGATATTGATAAAAATCGATTAAAAAACTCTTCAAGGTCAAACTCACTACCCAGCCGTCTTAAAGAGCGAAAATTAAGGAAAAGAGTGCATGCATTTAATACGAACTATATTTTCGCTCTGTGGGATCAAAGTTAAGAAGAGTTTCACACTTTTCTAATATAAAATCATTAATTTATCTCATCTTCAACGAAGGGGTCACATCTAAATCACAGTCCGCAGCATGGGCAACGGTCCTTCTGAGCGTAGCTTTTGAATCAATCTTTATTTATTCACTGAGGCATAATATATTCTTTACAACTTTTCTCCACAAATATCACCCACAATGACAAGAAAATGCAGTTTGGGTGCGGTTTTTCCTCTAAATACCACATTTTCAACCTTGTTTTCGTAATTAATTTCTATCCTATCACAAATATTTCGAGAAGCATAAATCTACGATAAGAATACAATATGAAATGTAAAATGAAATCAATTTAACAATGTGTAATATGTTAAGGTGTGGCAGTGGCGGCTATTACAGTGTGCAAGGTGTGACAATTGCACACCTGATCATCCAAGAAAAATATTTAAAAGTGCTCCCTAATCCAGGAAGTAGGAAGTTAAATATTTTGTCTAATCATTTTGCTCTCCAAAAGACGTAAAAATGCATCAATTTCAAACTAAAGATACAAAAAAATCCGGGGTTATGCGCCCCGGCCCCGCATCTGCTGGGGGCTCTCCTCTTAGAGTACTTTCTTCTACGTCCTTCTATGTAATTGAACACCTGTTGTAAAGCCAAATAGCCGCCACTGAGGTGTGGTAGGTAGATATTATGTCGCACTGTTCTGCAGCGAGGCTAATGGCGACGGATGAATGATTATGATGATGATTCAGATGATGGTGAAGAGTAGGTAGGGATGGAAGGTGGGAAGGAGGTGTTCGTGGCCTCCTAGTGGAGAACGTACTTTACTATTTTTGATATCTTACACAATTAATATACACATTTTGTCTTGTTTTCAAATATTACATTTTAAATATTTTTATTAAATTGTTTATATCGACAGTTTTGATTTTTCTATTGAAATTTGCTTCAGGACAATTAATTATCTAACTTAAAATAAAAAACAAACAGTTCAAACTCAAATTTAAAAAAAAACGTAATGTGCCAAAAATATTAATTGTGTAACTGAAAAGAGTCAGGAAAGAAGGTAAACACTGGAGTTTTCTAATCGTAAAATCTTTAAAACCGTTCAAATTATGAAACATCTTAAAAATAATTGAAAGGAACAGAGAAAGAATATTATTGGTATTGGATACATGCAAAAAATCAGTACACAAAATTAAATATTGAGTGAAAAATAATATACTTTTTATATGTTGTGTGAAAAAGGATTAAGAATGCACAACGAACAAACAAATTACAATTTTTGACCCATTTTACAATTATACTATTTATTGTGTAAATTTGAACATTTTCTCTGTGTCGTGAATAATTCTGTGCCCTTTTCCCGCCAGCACTGCCCAGGTCAAGCCATTTAACCAATCGATCTGAAATGTGTACACATCTAGTGGAGCGGTCGCTCCACCCAGCCAAGTCGTACTATACACTCACACTCACTCAACATACCGTAAATGTCTAATAAACTGAGGAGCAGACCAAACACTTTTTCTGTAAGCAATAAGATGGTATTTTCGGCCTACTGGATCTTAAAATTGGAAAATCTCACATTGTTGCGAAATATCTTAATTTCGAGCTATGGCCCACCCTACGACATGATCCAAATTTGGGAACAATAGGTTATGCCGTTTGCGAGTTAGAGGGACGTGAAAAACGTGAAATTACATCACTTTCTGATTCTGATATCAGGCAACCCCGTTGACAGGGCCACAGCCTAAGCGGCTGAACCGATCAACCTGAAACTTTTACCACATATGCACTTTTGGCGTCTGATGATACCTTGCCTCTTGTGATTTTTTGTGCCGCCATTTTGAAACCGGAAGTGACGTCATATCTCAAAAACGGCTAAACCGATCGGAACGAAATTTGCGCCAATCGATTCAGACGGTCCTTTATATGAAATAACAACAGTAAAATTAAAGTTTTCTAATTACTTAAACCGGAAATGACGTCCCCCTTTATTCACTTCCCCTTTATATAAAAACCAACTACATATTCAGAAGGCTTATAATTAAATATTAGTATTTATATACATATTGATACAATGTGTAAGAACTTTCAGCCGCCATTTAGAAAACCGGAAGTGATGCCATATCTCGAAAACGGCTGGACCTATTGGAACGATGCTTTCGCAATTCTTCATGGCATATCACTTTAAGTTTATATTTAGCTCAAAACAAAATTTTTCTTAGTAACTAATTCGGAAATGGCGTATTTTTTAAAGGAATTAAGGAATTATCCATTGTTGCCCCAATAAGTTTTACAAGTTGTGTAAATAAACTAAAAAAATAAGTGATATCCCCATAAAAAACACTCCGTGCAAAAATACCAGCCAAGTCTCTTCAACTAAAAAAATAATATGAAATCTAAAAATTCTGCACTGAAACGTAGTGATATCAAAATTTAGCCAAGTCAAAACTTTATTTGAAAATTAAAAAATACTTGGCGCATCGTTTTTTTAGGGCATTGTAGGTATACTATAAGTATATGTATTTATATCTAGCCTATACTTCTATGCTATTTATTTACACGATGCGCCAAGTATTTTTTAATTTTCAAATAAAGTTTTGACTTGGCTAAATTTTGATATCACTACGTTTCAGTGCAGAATTTTTAGATTTCATATTTTTTTTTTAGTTGAAGAGACTTGGCTGGTATTTTTACACGGAGTGTTTTTTATGGGTAGGGGAGACTGGGGTCAATTGTAACACGGGACAGTTGTAACAGAGGCCCTGTACATCACAACAACGTTTGAAATTCCTTGACAATATATGTAAAGTCTGTATAATTGTGAGAAGCACATTTGACTAAATTTTCATTGCAGTGTGAAGTTAGCAACAAAAGTTATCACCGTTTGTTTGTTTTTCTACAAGGTGAGTAACTTTCAAAAACCAATTTCATTTTCGATTATAATGCAGTAAAATAAGTGTCATAATAAACATAATATATTATATAGATAGAGAATTTCATACTGAAGAAGCTCAACAAACATTCAAATGGATTAATTAACTAAAAAATATCATTAAAAGCACAATTGTCAAAAATTACCCATTGGGGTCAATTGTAACAAAGGGGCAATTGTGTAACACACACTATTTCTAATTTCAACAAAGTTTTTTTGCATTGATAATTTGAAGTTACGGTCCTAAGTACATTGTAGAAAATATAATTTTCAACTGTTGTTATCAATTAATTATTGATCTACAATGATCATCCAGGAATTCAAGGCTGCGCGTTCTTAGCGTGTGCTTCAGCTACGGAAACAAATTGTGGTCATTCATGCAAACATTGGTATTAATCATTATTTTCAATGATATGCCATTTCTTTTTAAATATTATACTTTGAAAGTTCATAATCTATAATAATTACCAATATATTAATGATGTTACAACTGACCCGACATGTGTTACAACTGACCCTGGCTTGGGGTCAATTGTAACAGTGGTCGGCTCTCCACACTTTATTTTTTAAGTGACATACTACAAATAGTATGAGTATGAAAAAATTACTATACGTAGCTGAAACATGCATGATGATACAATAAATGTTTGAATTACTTTCTACGAAAAATCTCTGAAATAAAAATTGTAGAGTGAAAATTGTTACAATTGACCCCAGTCTCCCCTACTAATTTAATCGTTGAACAGGACAATGCGATTTTTTTAAAATTACAACTGGAAGTTTCACCGATCAACATAAAATTTTGCACGGTCATCGGGACCAACATTTTAGGTGATTTTGACATTTCAGAATATGTCTTTAACTTCGAAAGTGACATTTTACGGACATAATGCGTGTTTAAAAATATTTATCAAATTTCTTGAATGAACATCAGATATTTTATCACTGATGCCAAATATGCCAAAACTCAATCAATCTGATACAGTGATCAATTTGTGAATCTAGTTTGATGTATCAGTTAAGAAAGCTATCTTTCAAAATAAGCTGAAAGTGTCAACAAAGTTTATTATTCTTGGCCGATTTGTCTAAGCCTCGATATAAACGATGAGAAAATGTTAATACATGGTCTAGCTCACGTAGACTAATGACCATTAAGACCATGAACTTGTTATTGTCAACTCAATATCAACTAACTACACTCTATTCAGGGAAAGTTTAGAGTGTTACCTTATTAATCTAATGCCTACAGTTATTGATATTTATACGCAGAGATTTAATCATTTGAAATTTACCTCCAAACCGATCACTTATACACACGTTAAATAAAAAATACGAATTTCAGCTCCGTTTTTTGCACGAATTTTTACCACAACGTAATAAAATTTACTAGGAAAACGCTCAGTGTAACGCGTTGATGAACGAGCACGGGTACGTGCAAATTCTCGAACCGGAATGCGTACACAACGCAAAGAAAACAAATACATCCATTTTAATTAAAAAATTATTTACTCAGTCATTATAAATGTATCTGCTTTTCATTGAAACGTGAAAATTGCATCTAAGCACCCTGGTAAATATAGCAAATCAGATTCAGTTCAAGTGGCACTGGAAAAAATACTTTCGATACTTCATTAAGTGGGTATCACACTGGGTTGCAACCCACGGTTGGAACCCGCGTATGGAAACTTTTGTTGCAAAAAGAGGCAACCGCCTATCACACGCAACTGTTTGGGTTGATGTTGGTTGGTTCACAATTGACACTCATGAGTTGCGCAGAAAGCAGTTGCCATAGTAACCAAAATAAAAGTATTGGAATAACAAATCTGACAGCGGCAATCCAAATCTCATATTTTGAGTGATTACTTGTGAAAGAAAGATATTTAAGTAAGTACAAGTTAATAATAATACGCAATATTTATCCATACACATGTACAAGTTAAATATTCACCTGAGAAATATATATTTATATATTTATTTATAGCATACTATTGGTAAATTCACGTCACGTGGTACCACAACAATTGTTGGAACCGGAAAAATAGAGACTTCTCTATTTTTCAACCCAACCCGTCGGTTGACCAAATTCAGTCTCTGCACATGCGCGGCCAACCATATTTCCCAACCGCCGGTTCCATACGCCGGTTGCAACTCAGTGTGATAGGGCTTTTACTGACAGATATTAAAAATTTCAATAAGTTCATACGTTCTTAACTGATTGGGATGAAATTTTGTAAAATAAGAGACAATGTTAGTCTTAATGATCATGCAAAATATGAGTTTGATCAGAATGATCGAAGACCGTTTTCATTTATCAGCCTATCAGGAGATATTTATTTCAATTTTAACCAATGAATGGATTTCAAACAAAATTACGGTGTGCAAACAGAGAAGGTTGGTTTTACATGTGTGCAAAATTTCAGATCGATCGCTGAAACGGTGCAACCTGTGTATCGGTTAATAGCAGAAAAAAAACATACAAAAACAGAGGTCCGTGCCAAAAGAGCCAAAAGGAGATGCTCGCTTCGCTCGCTCAATAATGTAAAGAGCAAAATTTGTGAGCTTCGTAGCTGAATCCGTATTTTTTTTTATTTAGCGTGCAGGTAGCAACGAGACTTGTAAAATCAAAATAAATTATGTTATTATAAATTTGATCGTTAACGCGTCATTCTAGTCCCTTCTTCTAACTTCAGTATGAATATAGAACATACTAGATTGACATTTCTGATGTTTACATGCCATGGTACAAAGTAACAATTCCTGACAGATTATTTGTGAACAATGTTTCATTCATTCTCGAACATTGCTCCGAGTATAATCGTTTTCGAACTGTGTATCGTGATTATTCTTCATTAATTTGTTCCTTAGAAGTCTTGTAGAACACTTCTTGTTTATCTGACTCCTCATCCAGTTTTATACTAACTTGTCCCTGTGACTTTGTGACAGTGAAAACATTGGATTAAAATGCATCGGTGAGTTTCAAATTTTCGCTACTTGGACATTTTCAATCAAAGTAATTCTTTTAGGAGTTCTAAATACGACAAAGAGACAGCTCATTATACTTAAGTACCCTCTCAACCCTAAATAGTTATATCAAGGGTGTAGTCAGGAGGTCAGGGGAGGATCAGGGGAGGATCTAACCTCTTGTCATGCGGGGGGCGAATGTTGAAAATATTGGAGGGGGTAGACACGGGCAACCGCGGAATTTCTGCCAGGGGGTGGGGCAAGGCAAGGAAAACAATTGTCAGACGGGCTAAGGGGGATGGGGGGGCGCCTGCCCCGCAGGGCGTTTTTTGGTTTTTGAAGACTTTAAAAACAAATTTTGAGACGTTATGAGGTGTGTTTTGTTGAATAATTTTAAATATTTTTGAAACTTCGACACTTTGGAGTAGTGTCCCCATTACCCCGCAGGGTATTTTTTGGTTTGTTGACACTTTGAAATTATTATTTTCTAGTTTTTGTTTATCAAATGAAACTACGTAAAACACCACCAAATTTTCATGTTATCCTGATATCCTTGCCCCCCCCCCCTCCTCCTCCGCCCGTGATCGCCCATGCCCTCAGCTGTTAAAGGCCTGTCACCGAAGGCGATTTTATCCCGAAATATTGAAGCAAACATTTAGTTTTAAGGCACTTTTAGAGCAAAGATTAATCATTGCCAATAAACAAGCCATGATTACGAAATTTTTGTAAATGCAGAAATGAAAAATCAACCTCTGATCTTAATAAAAGGAGGAGGAGGAATCATGGGAGGGGGGGGGGGGGGCGATCGCCCCTTCCGCCCCTCCTTGAATCCGCCCCTGGTCAGGATGAAATTTCGGGAGGGGCCGGACATTATTATTATTTTGAAAAATGACAATGGAAAACATGGGGGTTTGGGAAAATTTCAATCAAGTTCTTAGTTTTGGGTCAATTTTAAATCGTAGTGAATTTTAGTGATTTTTTTTTAATTTTGACTGAATTCCAAGCATTTTGGTACGTTTTCTATATGATCTGTCATTTTTACGAGTTTTTGTTTTGCGTTTTGTGCGTATTTGTATTAACCCCCTCCCCCCCCCCCCCCCCCCCCCCGAATACACTCTTCAGTTTATAGTTTGCATGAGTCATCCCTCTATTCTCCCAATGTCAACTACGAGCTGTGATTCTGAACTTTCTGTTGCAATATTTGCTGGACATTTGTACGCTCCGGAGAAATTTTCAACACATAGAGGAATCACTCACTTTACAAAAATACATCGATTTACCTCCATTTATAAGTTAAATCTGACCCGTCAACGTGTCAACAAAATGTCCTTCCTCGGGGGAAAACTTTCATCTACATTGCTGATATTAAGCAAACAGCCTTCAATCTCTCTAACAAACAAACAATCATTCGAGCTGAAAAGCAACTCGTTAAGTCGAGTAAAAGAGGGTTGCGCACGCAAGTGCAAAGAGACATGGTGACAGCATCGTCACCGATGGTCTGATAGCTTGTAATGTCCAATCATTACCTTCATTCCATTCTCCTAGGAGATCTCTAACCCTCATCGGTGCGTTGTGTCAAATGTCTGTCCGTCCGATCGGGTAGCTCAGTTGGTAGAGCTCTCGCCCGGCAAGTGAGAGGTCCCGGGTTCGAGCCCCGGTTCGGTCGGATATTTTTCACAACGCACATCCCTTCATATCATCCTGACTCCATGGAAGTTTTCCACAGAAACCTACATTCTCAAACAAACGGTATTTGGTATTGCAATTAATTTTACCTCGTTGTTAAGGTAAACTCGCTCTAAGATATCATTTGGATTCCTAAGCTCCTCTGTAATACTATTACGAATAACTATGTCAATGGTATGACATAATCAGTGCAAGATAAGATAACTCGGAGGTCGAGTGAATGATGCCTTATCAATGTCACCGTTCGTACATTCAATACGAAATAACAGATTTATAGCATTAGACTAATGGATTCAAATGACAAGTGTTTCAGATTCCATTTTTGAAGTAGTCGGTTGTAACCTCACAGTCACTGACTTCTTCAGGCTTGATTACATGGTTCAATGTTCCATTAAATTCATCGAGATAATTTGGTTTAAGGTGCTGCAAGCGCGAGCGATTTTGCCGCGTTTTGCAGGCACATTTTTGGATACGATTGGAGACAAAATGGGTTTGACGAAATAACTTGAAATTTTAACCATAATTAGATGAAAGACAAACTTAGGGTTATCCATTGGTACATTTTTAATTTTTCGCTTCGTTAATTAGTAATAATTAGTTGATTTTTGGTTTAAATTTTTTTTGTGTATTTTCTTGTCTCAATGGGTGCCGCATAAAATTAAATTTCAAAAATGTGCAAAGTGATATAACCCTAAGTTTGTCTTTTATCTATGATTAAAATTTGAGATCAATTGTTTCACAGGTTTGGTCTCCAATCGTATCGGAAATTTCATAATTTTGAGCGGTTTTGTTGAATAACCGGCGCCTAATTAACAATGCAAGAAGCAAAAATTAAAAAGTGCTAATACACAGTCTACTGTACTATTATACAATCAGACTGATCATGTGAACATCCTATCAAAGTTACACTCACTCACTTTCGAAACAATGTTTCTCTCTCAATTTTCTAAAATGGCGCGCAGGGGGGGGGGGGGGGGATGACGTTCCCCATGGCATGAATGTGCATTTGGAAGCATTTTAAGCATATTTATATATTGAAATATAAATGTATAAAAACATGGTATGGGAATTATTAAATCATAGGAGGGGGGATCCCCCCCCCCCCCCCCTTTTAAATTATTCTAGACTAGAAGATTGTCCGTCTCTTTATTTGACTACCTACAGTAAGCGACAGGGCAAGTTGGACCCCAGGTATAATTTCCACCCCTACTGAACCTTCCCCCACCATGCTACCACGCTGGCGACCTGCAATCTCGCCGAACAACAAGACCTGTCAAAACAAATTGACATGGGTCGATATCCAACCACCTCATTAGTTACAAATATTATTTTGTTGCATTTTTGCTCAAAATTATTGAGATTTTGTCAGATTATTATCCTGCCTTAAAATTGAATGTCATACCTCTTTTAAATTTAAAAAACGGTCAATATTTGACTAAACTACGGAAAAAGGTGTATCACTGCAAATACAGTTGGAAATTCGATTTGTCGCGGTTTATAGCCCATAATAAAGTTGCGTTTGTTTGTTTGTTTGTTTGTTTCATGAAGTTATATAAACGATCGACCAGACAGTGAATAATTGCTAGATTGTATGACGCAACTCCAATTGCATTCATTCAATATTATTGGACAAACATTGATTCTTCAAATCAATAGTTGTGCATGAATAATTCAAATTATAGTCGCAAATTTTAACAACGAATGAAGATGAATGAATCGCCGTGTTTCCAAGCAGTTTGTGTGCAGCGTCTGATGATTTATGTTACAATACACATTTTGAATATCATGATGTTCAAATACATCATCAAAGAAACGTAATAATTTGACAGCTAATTTATTTGTTTCTTTGGGGTAAATAAAGTTTTATCTTGCAAGATGGTCTAATATCTGATCATTGCTAAGGAATGAGGATGTGACGGCGGATCTTGAATGACTCAATAGTTATAGCGATATTTAGGAAATATTATCTCCAATGTTTATCTTTTAGTATACAGCTGACTCTTATTGACTGTCATTAAATTTGGGGGTTGAGATTCTACTCGAGGACGATATTGTCGACAATAATTTGCATCAGGAGGCCAAGTCTTGAAACTTACGCCTTCAGGACGCAAACGCTCTAGGACGTCATAAAGTCCCATTTACTGTAAGAATGACGACCTTGAAATCTACAGATAACTGTTTAGCTTAATTTTGAATAAGGTTTTATGACTGTATAATATCTGTAATAATAATTATAATGTTAATAAATTGTTTACAATAGATTGCTGGATGACAATCAAATAAGTGGCTTGACTTAATTTTTCAATGTCGATCACTCTTACAGTAAATGGGACTTTATGACGTCCGAGAGCGTTTGCGTCCTGAAAGCGTAAGTTTCAAGACTTGGCCTCCAGTAGGTGTTTTTTACTCGCCATGGCAGACCATTAAGCTCGTGACCAATCGCCCGACAAATATTTGAGTGCTCGATCGTAAGGGAAGCCAGTGTCAAGCCAAAAGCGTCGTTTATTTTTGACAGTGTATGCAAAATTAAAATTGCGTAAGCAGAATCTTGGACTTGGTGTGAAAGACGTGATAGTGAAGGCAGCCGCGTTGTGCGGCATTTCTGTATCTAAAGCTTAAAGCGAATTCGAAATGAAATTCGACATGATATTCAAATTGTGTATTGTAACATAAAATCATCAGACGCTGCACACAAACTGCTTGGAAACACGGCGATTCATTCATCTTCATTCGTTGTTAAAATTTGCGACTATAATTTGAATTATTCATGCACAACTTTTGATTTGAAGAATCAATGTTTGTCCAATAATATTGAATGAATGCAATTGGAGTTGCGTCATACAATCTAGCAATTATTCACTGTCTGGTCGATCGTTTATATAACTTCATGAAACAAACAAACAAACAAACGCAACTTTATTATGGGCTATAAACAGCGACAAATCGAATTTCCAACTGTATTTGCAGTGATACACCTTTTTCCGTAGTTTAGTCAAATATTGACCATTTTTTAAATTTGAAAGAGGTATGACATTCAATTTTAAGGCAGGATAATAATCTGACAAAAACTAAATCATTTTGAGCAAAAATGCAACAAAATAATATTTGTTAATAGAATCAGCGGTATATGCTCTGTACATTTTATTGGCAACGTTTCGCCGACGAGGCAGTCGGCTTCTTCAGGCAGGACTTGACTACTTGACAAGGGTGCTAACAAAGAAAGAAATATAAAATGCTTCCACAAAATTACTACAACAGGCTATTTTGTCTGATGTTTTCTCTACGCCATCTGGACTTCTAGCCAAGTTGAACTGCAGTATCTCGAAGTGCCTTGGCTCGGCTTCTTGTGTGAGGTCCCAGTGGCGGTGACTTGGCGTCGGGAACGTTACCTCTATTAGGTGGCTCTGTCGGCGCCACGGTGATTATAGCCATCACCGGCTTCCACGCGTGCGGCAGGCGTATAGAGTCATCCCGCTTGTTCATGTTATGCGGGCGGCGTTCTATCTCGATCGCCTCCCTGATGGTCCGCCAGCTTTTTATTGGCAACGTTTCGCCGACGAGGCAGTCGGCTTCTTCAGGCAGGACTTGACTACTTGACAAGGGTGCTAACAAAGAAAGAAATATAAAATGCTTCCACAAAATTACTACAACAGGCTATTTTGTCTGATGTTTTCTCTACGCCATCTGGACTTCTAGCCAAGTTGAACTGCAGTATATTGGCAACGTTTCGCCGACGAGGCAGTCGGCTTCTTCAGGCAGGACTTGACTACTTGACAATAATAAAATATTAAATATTAAATATTAATATTAAATATTAAATATTAAATAAAATAATATTTGTAACTAATGAGGTGGTTGGATATCGACCCATGTCAATTTGTTTTGACAGGTCTTGTTGTTCGGCGAGATTGCAGGTCGCCAGCGTGGTAGCATGGTGGGGGAAGGTCTCCCCACCAATGGACTGCCACCTTGACGTGGTGGTGGGGCTTAAGGGGCCGGCTCACATACGAGTTGGCCCCAACCAAGTGCAGTCCAGGGTCGACCTAGTCCCATGCCCTCCCCAAATTCGCGGGTCCCTCGGGCCGGCCTCCCCCCTCGAGATGGTGATCCCCCTGAAATCGAGTCCCACCGGCCCGAAGCTCTCCACCCCCCGGTCTGTCCCCATTCTGACCTGGCTTTCCCACCATTTTCAGACTCCCCTTGATCGGGCCCGTTAGGTCGACCCCTCCCGATGTCCTCCACTTAGTTCAACAAAGTTAAAAGTTAAAATTAATGTGCGCAATATAACCTCGTCGTTGACGCGCCGTTAAACTCTAATAATCAATCAATCGTGGGGGAAGGTTCAGTAGGGGTGGAAATTATACCTGGGGTCCAACTTGCCCTGTCGCTTACTGTACTAATAATTCGATAAAGTGCCATCAGATAAGAAAGTATTAGTAATAGGGATTATATTATAATAAATAACCTATAGTTTATTTTATTTGATCTAATCCTGTTTACAACTTTAAATAAAATTTTACGAATTCGCGTATTCGATTTTACATCCCATCTAATAATACCGTTCAATGCTACACACGTTAGTAATGCACAGATATCGGCTGTCATATTATGATATAACACAGTGCAATATTATCAGATTAGAGATGATAACAGAACAGACGTAGACACGTCATTCGTCAATCAATCATCTGAAGAAGATCAGATTCAGTGGCTAGAGATGCGATGTACGTTATTGCTGCTTTAATCAAGGTTAAACCAATTCGGGGAAAAAAATATTATAGTGTAAGTTTGGAGGCTTTAATTGACAAATAATCCAGTGACCCAAGGGCATCCCTTCCATGGTTCCAAGAAGATGTAGCATATTTGATAGTGGTTACACAATCATTATTTATTAAATCACTTAAAACTGTCTCCAAATACCTATTAAAATGATTATGTAAATAATTAATTTTTAATTAACTTCCCATACCAGTTTATACTCCCCCCCTCCCCCGCGGTCTAGTAACATGGTCCGACCTTGTAGGTTTTGATGCGAACTGTCATTCTGACGTTGTACAGGTAATTTTCCATTACCGGATGTAATGTAAGGGATGATATTTTGTCTTGCTCGTAAATCATGTAACTTCCCTCGATGTCTTTTCGTGTCGACTACCGAGGGGTTTGGACGTGAACTCCGCGAGCCAGGGTAAACCGGGAAGCATGGTAAAGTAGATTCACATACGGCTTACGCCTTTCAGTTTTAGTCTATGAATTTTTTCTTAGACTTTCATTTGTGTTTTTGCTAAGAAGTCTTGCCCTTAGTCTATTTGTAGAGCCAAGCTGGTTTCGTTCATTCGATTCAGTTTGTGAGTTTGAGGCGTTTGATTGTCTTGCTTGCTACCGACGTTTTGCCAACCTCGTGGTTTTCTTGAGGGGCGTTCTCTGATCAAGACGTCCTGTTCGTTCCCTTCGGTTTTCGTCTCGGATAGACCATTATTCTGTTTAGATCTGTATTTCGAAATTCCATTATTATACAGCTATTTTATGCTTTCCACAATTTGAATACGTATGAGAAAGGTATAGAAGGTACCAGAGTAAATGTGCACGGAGGTTCTCGAACCAAAGTGCTAGCCCATTTTGACTCTAGTGTTTAGTAATCTGTCGAGGAGGCTCTCGAGGTAAGTGTTGGCATTGCCACACTGTATTATTTAATTATTTACTTTTCTTTCTTGTTCAATCTAGTAACTTCATGGGCCGGAGGCCATTTGCATTTTTCTACTCAAACCATGTGCTATTTATTTTATGCCTGTTCCAGTAACTCTTTTGAGTTGATGGTTTTGTATAATAAAACCACCTGTGTGGATTATTTCTTTTGTAATTCTGAGTATTGAGTTGTACTGAGTAACCGCTGCCGAACATCTTTGTAGTCTCCTAGTTCCTACTCTGTTTAATTAATTGTTTTTCTATGCTCAAACCCATCGACCTATCTATGTCTGAGCTAGCCACTAGGCAAAGACACACCACGACCTGCTCGTGGTGTTAAGGTGGACGCTGTCAGCGGCCGAGGTTACTGACGCGGCTACAATTGGCGCAGCCAACGTGAGGGCCCGAGCTACAATCTACAATTGATGCTACAACGTGGGAACCACGAACTTCAACTACAATTCAAGACTTCGAGTTACGAGCATCGTTTCGCTTCGATTGACTTCTCTTCGCTTACGACTGCGACTCGAACTACGGTGAGCGAAGTATCGCACACTAACCATACTTTTCGATAATATTGTTCATTCATGATGACTGAGGCAGATTCTCTTGCTGAGTTAACCTTGATTAGGGTTAAAATTGTCGAAATAAGGGATCTCGTTGAGACTTATGAAGGGGCAGATGATACAAAGAGATTCATTGACTTGAAATTCCATTTCATTGACAGACGCCTGCGGTTAGTAACGAATGATGCAGATGCTGTTACCACCGAGAAGAACGCTGTACTTCATGACCTTGAAGTGATTCAAACGCGGTTTAATACTCTAGTGGAAGCCATGGGTGTTTTTCAGATGAATCATCCCGAAACAGCTGTGTCACCGGTTATTAAACGACGACCGAAACAGAGACCAGTCTCGACTTGGGGTATTAAAAAGTTTTCAGGTGAAGGAAAAGCTCCCAGTGTGAGTGCATTTCTTGAGAATGTACAGGACCTTATGGATGCTCGACATACATCGAAGGACGATATGTGGCATGAAGCGATCGACTTATTCGAGGGACCGGCGCGGATTTGGTTTCGCTCAGCTCGACGCAATTTAGAATCGTGGGACCAACTGGTGGACGCTCTTCGAGAGGAGTATCAACCTCCGGACTACGACCTACGCTTGAGGGACGAGATCCGAGCAAGGACCCAAGGCGAGAACGAAAGCATTGGTTTGTACTTCTCGGTTATAGATAACTTATGTAACAGACTTTCACCGAAGATGCCCGAGATGGAGAAACTGGATATTATTCGACGCAACCTTCAACCCTACTTTTTGGAAGGTTTGAGCTTGCATACTTGTTATCGTGTGGAGGACCTTCAACGTTCTGCAAACAATTGAAAATAGGACGCGCTGATGCTCGACAGTTCCGACCCCCGCCTTCAACGAAGTTTTTGCTAGAACCCGACCTGGGGTATGAACCCGTCAAACGTGACCGACCGGTTTCCTTTGCTGCGAACGAAACCATGACTGGTTTGCCTTCTAAGTGTTGGAACTGTGATGGTCAAGGTCATAAAAGCACGGATTGTCGGGAACTTAAGAAGGTGTTCTGTTCCGGGTGCGGCAGGAAGAGTGTTTACCGTGCTAACTGTTCCCCATGTAACTTTCGTCAGGGAAAAGGTGCCGGAGGTCGATAGAAAGGCCGTCTTCGAGTCTCCGCATGAAGCAGGCCATCGAGTCACGCCAAGAGGACGCTGCGAAAGGCTTCGCTGCGAAACTCGCTCCACGATTTCACGGCCCGTTCAAAGTTAAGATGAAGATCTCTCCGCTCGTCTACCGTCTTGAAGATTCGACCCAGCGCGACGTTGGAAAATGGCATGTTAAAGATCTGAAACCTGTTGTCTAACTTAAGAAAATTAGAGTAATTTTCTTTAGGAAGAAGGGGGGAATTGTAACAGTTTAAAAAACTATTACCTACCTAACATCTATTCCACCTATTGGGTTTTGTATTTTCCCACTCTTTTACTGTTAGTTATCTGTTCGGCCGTGGGATAGCGCCACTACTCGGTCTAGTAACATGGTCCGACCTTGTAGGTTTTGATGCGAACTGTCATTCTGACGTTGTACAGGTAATTTTCCATTACCGGATGTAATGTAAGGGATGATATTTTGTCTTGCTCGTAAATCATGTAACTTCCCTCGATGTCTTTTCGTGTCGACTACCGAGGGGTTTGGACGTGAACTCCGCGAGCCAGGGTAAACCGGGAAGCATGGTAAAGTAGATTCACATACGGCTTACGCCTTTCAGTTTTAGTCTATGAATTTTTTCTTAGACTTTCATTTGTGTTTTTGCTAAGAAGTCTTGCCCTTAGTCTATTTGTAGAGCCAAGCTGGTTTCGTTCATTCGATTCAGTTTGTGAGTTTGAGGCGTTTGACTGTCTTGCTTGCTACCGACGTTTTGCCAACCTCGTGGTTTTCTTGAGGGGCGTTCTCTGATCAAGACGTCCTGTTCGTTCCCTTCGGTTTTCGTCTCGGATAGACCATTATTCTGTTTAGATCTGTATTTCGAAATTCCATTATTATACAGCTATTTTATGCTTTCCACAATTTGAATACGTATGAGAAAGGTATAGAAGGTACCAGAGTAAATGTGCACGGAGGTTCTCGAACCAAAGTGCTAGCCCATTTTGACTCTAGTGTTTAGTAATCTGTCGAGGAGGCTCTCGAGGTAAGTGTTGGCATTGCCACACTGTATTATTTAATTATTTACTTTTCTTTCTTGTTCAATCTAGTAACTTCATGGGCCGGAGGCCATTTGCATTTTTCTACTCAAACCATGTGCTATTTATTTTATGCCTGTTCCAGTAACTCTTTTGAGTTGATGGTTTTGTATAATAAAACCACCTGTGTGGATTATTTCTTTTGTAATTCTGAGTATTGAGTTGTACTGAGTAACCGCTGCCGAACATCTTTGTAGTCTCCTAGTTCCTACTCTGTTTAATTAATTGTTTTTCTATGCTCAAACCCATCGACCTATCTATGTCTGAGCTAGCCACTAGGCAAAGACACACCACGACCTGCTCGTGGTGTTAAGGTGGACGCTGTCAGCGGCCGAGGTTACTGACGCGGCTACATCCTTCCCATCGTCCATCCTTACCTACTCTTCACCATCATCTCCCAATCATCATCATAATCATTCATCCGTCGCCATTAGCCTCGCTGCAGAAGAGTGCGACGTTAAACACTACTTAAAATACATGTTATACTTACGTAATTAGTCAATTATGAAATTCTGGTAGGACCAGATGATAACAGATAGATGGAGGTCATTGAACTATCGGAACCACCTTATCTCTAGCACAGTGACAGCAATTGATAGTCAACCTTGACCGGTTGGCGGTCATCATGAGAGACTGTTAGGTATGTGATTCTGTATCAATTTGACTGAATTGACTGCATACAGTGATAGTTCAAACTAATTGATTATTGCGTACAATTTTTGGGATACAATTGGAGACGAAATAGGTGGAAGAAATTATTTGAATTTTTAATAAAAGACAAACTTAGTGTTATTACCTACTTGGTAATTTTTTCATTCGTTTTTGTGTGAAAAGCATATTTTTATACTTTCTCGGTGGATGCCGTAGAAAGATCAATTTTTAAAATGTGCCAAGTAACAACCCTATAGGTAAGTATTCTCTTACAACGTAGCTGTAAAATTTGAGATCAATTGGTGAATTGGTTTGGTCACCAACCGTATTCGAAATTTAATTTTCTTGCGCTGTTTTGTTGAAACCGGCATCTAACGAAGCAAAAATGGACAAGTGCTACTAATATACAACCAGACTGATCATGTGAACATCCTATCAAAGTTACACCCACTTATGAAACATTTTATCTCGCTCAATAAGGTTTTGAATCAAAATGATAGGCACCAGAACAAGGTGTGGTATTATCGTTTCTACTTGTTCTGGTGCCTGTTGGTTGGGTTCGCGGAATGCAAATAAAATATAAATTTTTAGAAAAAACTCATAATTCCCTTGATTATAATTAATTATCGTCTCTGGCCCCTCTATTATCTCTGTCTCTCTCTCACACATCACACTGACATGTCTCTATCCTTGTCTGCAGCATGGACGATCCGCACTTCGACAACCCGCAGTGGCTGAGCAAGAAGTTCGTGGGCAAGACATCAGCCACGACCCCAGCGTGGTGGTCAAGGACATCGCCTTGTCTCTCTCTGACACATCACACTGACATGTCTCCATCCTTGTCTGCAGCATGGACGATCCGCACTTCGACAACCCGCAGTGGCTGAGCAAGAAGTTCGTGGGCAAGACATCAGCCACGACCCCAGCGTGGTGGTCAAGGACATCGCCTTGTCTCTCTCTGACACATCACACTGACATGTCTCCATCCTTGTCTGCAGCATGGACGATCCGCACTTCGACAACCCGCAGTGGCTGAGCAAGAAGTTCGTGGGCAACGCTATGCGCGACATCAGCCACGACCCCAGCGTGGTGGTCAAGGACATCGCCTTGTCTCTCTCTCACACATCACACTGACATGTCTCTATCCTTGTCTGCAGCATGGACGATCCGCACTTCGACAACCCGCAGTGGCTGAGCAAGAAGTTCGTGGGCAACGCTATGCGCGACATCAGCCACGACCCCAGCGTGGTGGTCAAGGACATCGCCTTCACGAATGTCGGCGGCAAGCGCGGCAAGTTCGGCAGCGACTTCTTCCGCGTCACTGTTCAGTACAAAAGCGCCACGCAGCCGCACTTGGAGCAGCTCTTCATCGTCAAGAGTCTGTCCAGTGACAAGGTCGCCAGGGAGTTCCTCGTCAAGTGGAAGTACTTCGAGAAGGAGATCAACATGTATGAGGTAACGGCTCAATACACAACTCAAGGTTATGAATTTTGAAATAGCCACCACAGGTGACATCTTATGAACCTTTATCTACATTTTCATCGCTTACTATCATAATTTATCTCCTACTATGTTGTCAGCATTTGTCGGGCGCGAAAACGCTCCAAGTGAGTGACAGACAACCTACGGACGGAGCGTTTTCGGCGGGAAAAAAGTATGACCGCCCTTAACCTCGGTGATCTGAAGAGAACCGTGGTATCCAATACACCAGCCCTTGGGTTCAATGAATAATAAGCTCTCCGATGATCTTGTCGACATCATGACGTCTATTGTTCCCACCAGGTGACGCTGCCCGCCATGTACGCCATGGTGCCGCCGCTGAAGGTGCGCAACCAGCCTGCGCCCGACCCCAACTACTTGTCCCCGCGCTGCTTCCGCACTGCGCGCGCAACACCTTGCACCGTGTTGTTATTGCCACCAGGTGACGCTGCCCGCCATGTACGCCATGGTGCCGCCGCTGAAGGTGCGCAACGAGCCTGCGCCGGACCCCAACTACCTGTCCCCGCACTGCGCGCGCAACACCTTGCACCGTGTCGTTCATTGCCACCAGGTGACGCTGCCCGCCATGTACGCCATGGTGCCGCCGCTGAAGGTGCGCAACGAACCTGCGCCCGACCCCAACTACCTGTCCCCGCACTGCGCGCGCAACACCTTGCACCGTGTCGTTCATTGCCACCAGGTGACGCTGCCCGCCATGTACGCCATGGTGCCCCCGCTGAAGGTGCGCAACGAGCCTGCGCCCGACCCCAACTACCTGTCCCCGCGCTGCTTCCGCACTGCGCGCGCCAACACCGTCATCCTCGAGGACATGCGCCCCCAGGGCTTCGCGCTGTGCACCAAGAAGCTGGGGCTCGATCACACTCACACCAAGATCGCGCTCACCGACCTCGCCAAGTTCCACGCGCTCTCGCTGGCGCTCTACAAGAAGGACCCGGCGTCGATGGCGCTCTACGAGGAGAAGTTCTTCGTGGACAGCAATCGGGAGCAGATCAGACAGCTCGTGGAGCAGGTCAGTGTTGTGCATTCCGTCACAACACACATTGACAGGAAACGCACCGTTCTTCAAAGTGATTTTCTTAAATTTTGTCAATTCCCATTTAAATAATTTAAACATACCTATCAGATAGTAACGACCTATTACAGCCTAAAAGACTAAACAATGCCACAAACTGGAGTATATGACCTCTGGTGCGACCTCAATACGATATTTATGGTAAAATAATCGTAAATATTGACAAGTAATATTGCAACAAAAGGAGCCAGTAGGAACACAGTGCCGTGATAATGCCCATGTGCTTTATTGCACAGCGCTTGTATCATCTTAATGCACATGCAAGTGTATAGGGTAATTCCACGTGAGCGGTGACGCATTGACTCGAATTATTACATCAGTGGAAAAGAATGGGCTTATCATAGTGTAGGTGGAAGTGTACTCGTATGCTTTATCTGCATTTAATACAACACTAATGCAGCTAATGCGATAGTGTTGTACTATCATTGATATTTTATAGTTGTAAAGTAGGCCAGATTAAACACTTAACGTTCAGTAATTACCGGCTTCATCAATCAGAGATGTGACATAACATCAGGAAAACGCTCTGTGTAACGCGTTGATAAGCGAGCATTCGTACTGCATGCGATTTGATATGCGTCTGAAACTTCTATAGACCTTGGAAATAGAGGATGAATATATCATAAAATGCGTCATAGGAGTGTTCATTTTTTCATCAAATTTTTCAATATACTTGTGCACTTATAGGCCCGGTTGTACGATGTCCCGATAAGTAAGATATAGTTCACTTTATATCCTAAAGTGGACTTTAGCGGTCTAGATGGCTGTGTTTCAAGGCTGTTGCCATGGTTTCAGCCGATAAATCCTGCCGCTAACTTTATCGGGACTTGGTACAACCGGGCATTAGCTTTGCATTTGCCAAATATTTCAAAACAAGCCCAACATGACCGTAAAGTGTCAATAAATCTTGAAGTTGACGACATATTTTTCTCAAAACTGTCAAAATAATCTAAAATATGTGTACCAATGATCATGCAAACTTTTAAGTTGATTGATCAACGGTTCCATTTTCTTACACGCAATGACAGGATTTGCTTGAAACTGTACACGATACTCTTATGACATTAAGGCTGCTTTTCACCAAGATTCTAAACCCGGGTTAGAACCGGTAAACCTGGTTTAGGGGCCTCTAAACCAGGTTTAACGCCTCTAACCCGGGTGCGTCTTTCCATACCCTAATCGAGCCCAACTCATTGATTAAAATATTTGCATTTTACGAGCATTTAACGCCAAATCTATTCGGTATTACCAAACATTCTAACTCTCCCCTTCATAATGAAGCAGCTAAGTAAGGTGTCTCTGCAATTTTGAAGGTTTTACTCACGTAATTGTTGACAGTTTAGTAAAGATCATTGTTCGCAAAGTAGATTTAAACACTTTATAAGGTGATACAAATTTCTGGATAACAAAATTCGGACACGAGACAAAAGTGCATTTGATTATATGCAAGGCGAAACAAATTGAGCAGAAGATGTTGGGTTTAATCAATAATTATAATAATCATGAAAATTAAGCTATGGCCAATATTTCAGGTCAACCCCATAGGCCTATGCCAAAGTTTTGGACTTCTCATTAATACCAACGAATGTTTTGACCAGAATAGATTCTCTAATATTGTCAGCTAGGTTTATTGTTGGTCCAATATACCAATTTAAGATGGTTGTTAATAAGTGTTTTGTGTTACAAAACAGGTACCAGGTGCTTAGGTGCTTAGGGAACTATAGCTTAGGTACTAAGAATTTACAGTAGGAAGTCACTTGAAGGACGACATAAAATAATTTGAATTGCTAGAAAATATTTTGTTCAGTTCTTTAGTCTCTAAACAGTTGTATTGAGTTGGGCTCGATTAGGGTATGGAAAGACGCAACCCGGGTTTAGAATCTTGGTGAAACGCAGCCTTATAAGTGTGATGACAAAATTTCAGATCGATTAGTTTTGCGGTTCGATTGGCAGTGCTGGTAAATGAATCTACATAAATAGGTTCCAATACTTCGGGAACTGTGAGTTGTGTTTGCTGGATTCTGAGTTTGTCTCATTGGTGAATCTTAATCATTGTGAATCATTTGTTTCTAAACGGTCATAACTCATAATATGACAACTGAAAAAATATATTTAAATTCGAGCCATTTAACGTATATTCAAATCACCGCCTCTCGTTGGTACTTGCACAGATTGCAATGTTGACAATCAGTGTTTAATCTCCTTGAAATCTGTATGTACTTGCCACTTGAAACTACATGAATCATAGACGACGTAATGAGACAAGTTTGAGCGTTTCTAGAGGGAAATACAAAATATAAATGACTATATTTGCAAACGGTTATGAATAACGAAAAAGCAAGAAAGACATGACGTGTATTGAAACGTCATCTACATTTGCATCGCTTACTGTCATAACTTTGCTAATACTATGTGGTCAGCATTTGTCGGGCACGAAAAAGCTCCGGAGCGTTTGCGTGCCTGACAAATGTAGACCACATAGTAGGAGCAAAGTTATGACAGTAAGCGATGAAAATGTAGATGACGTTTCAATACACGTCATGTCTTTCTTGCTTTTTCGTTATTCATAACCGTTTGCAAATATAGTCATTTATATTTTGTATTTCCCTCTAAAAACGCTCCAAACTCCCCAATGGCGGGAAAAAGTATGACAGTTATCTAGGGTGCATACCGATTTATGATCAGGTCGCCCAGTTTCCCTATCCTTTTAACATTGTGACGTAACACCTGGGCGTGACCTTGAGTCGAATCGTGGTCGAATGAATGAAAATAGAGTAATCACAACGCCCGACCTCTTGAGCTTGAGCGTTATGGGTACTGGTTTCAGCTCGTTTGTTGACGTGGCAAGTTTGATTTAACCCGTAAATCCTATGGTGACGTCAACGCCCAACCAGCTCCTATTTTGAACCTCACCCCAAGTATACAGTCGGGGCAACGTATGTTTGAACTGTCAACAGAATGCACTGCTAGTCCGTTATTCTGCCAGGCCGAGAAAGAGTACATTCAAAGGTGAGTGCGCAATGAAGTCTTTCTCGGCCTAGCAGAACAACAGACGGTGACTCTATCTGGTGAGAGCTCAGACGTACACTGTCGAAACTGTATTCAAAGTGATGTATTGTTGATTACTCTGCGCTGTTGCAGCCCTTCATCGACCTGCCCAATGAAGTGGCAACATGGCCCGGCTACGAGCACTTTGCCGCCAAGTTACGCGCCGTGCCCGTTATCGACCGAGTCATCGAGGCGATGAAGACCAAGCCGGGGGCGCTATCTGTGCTCAACCACGGGGACTTCTGGACGAGCAACATGATGTTCAAATACGTCAAGGGAGAGGTAGGTCGGGGAAGACTAATGTGAAGTGGGGCCGTGAAAGATGACAATTCGTTTTACACTTATATTAGGTACTTAGGACACTGTTATTAGATTTTTATGATGTTTTTAGTTAGAATATATGCTATTCTACATTACAGTTGTTATTACATTTTCCATCACCTTCAATATTCACAAATACATCACTTATTATGCGTTTTAAACATTGATGACATGTCACATAGAACTTGAACTCATTACAGTCTTTAAATGAGTTTTAATGAGTTTAAATGACCAATTTAGGTATTAATATCCTTTGGTAGTCTGTTGTACTCTCAAATACATTTAAAAATTTAAATTACAGTGTCCTAGGTGTATAATATCATTGAAAAACGAATTGTCATCTTTCTCGGCCTTTCACAGTTGCCGGGGAAGACGTTAAGAGTCCTCTGTACTAAAAGGTAAACATTAGAGATAATGCATCCTAAATATTGTCAAGACTTTTCAACTAATACGAAATAATGTGAAAAATTATCCATAGCTAATTGTTTAGTCTATCTCATCAATATTAACACCCACTTGTAAACATGGGCGTCCGCAGGATTCCTGCCAGGTGGGGGCAAGACAAGAAAAACCATATTTTATGGGTTAAGGGGTGGGTATGAGGGCGCATTTCCCACCCTATCCGCAGGGCATTTTTGGTTTTTGGACACTTTGAACTCAATTTTGAGAGGCTATGGGTTGTATTTCGTTGAAATATTCAATAGTATTTAAATTTGGCACTCTGTGGTGGTGGTAGACATAATATTTAAACCTGCCCCGCAGGGAATATTTTGATTTTTTCACACTTTGAATAAATTTCCTTTAGTTTTTTTGGTTACAATATAAAACTATACGTATAACACCAGAAAAATGTTATGTTTTCCTGACCATAAAGGGGGCAAGGGGAGGCTAGCACCCCCTTTTGCCCCCCCCCCCCCCCCCCCCTGTTGACGCCCATAATATCTGATAATATTAAGAAATTCACATTTTCCTCAAGTTTGGGCATAAATGATGGTGTTGACAGGTCAACTAAAAAATTACATCCGTAATTAATGTTCATCAAATTTTTCATAAAAGTAATAGTTCCAAAGTTATGAGGATATTTCTGAAATATTACCTCGAATGTTTACTGCGCGTGTAGCCTACTCTTAATGATCACGTGACAACATTTGCTCGAGCGCCACAGCGTTTCGTACTCCTATTTTACTGACAAAATAAACAGATGCAAACTTGTACTAATTCTTAGAACAAGAAGTAACTATACAATATGCGAATATAGATACTTGGTTCACTTCCTTGTCAATATGGACACTTTCTCACGAAGCAAGTTAGCTCAAGCTCAAGTTAAAGTTTCCTTCGGCCCTCCTTACTGAGTGTATAGTCAAGTACTGGAAAGGTTCTTCACTAATAGGCCACGACCGTCTCCTTCCCACCGTCCATCCTCACCTATTCTTCATCATTTCCCAATCATTCATCCGTCGCCATTAGCCTAGCTGCAGAACAGTGCGACGTTAATTACCAAACGATCATAATAGTCATTATTATACTATAACAATGTTGTGAGACATGTATTTAATATTTGTTTAAGGGGATTCTAGGGAGGGTATGAGATTTTAGTTTTAGGTTAAGTATAGTAAGAAGATGTTAAAAGAGACCGATAATCAGCGAAATCACTTCATTTTGCAAAGTCAAAAAATTATCCGGGACTATCCAAACGGGTAAAATACGATTTATACGAACAGCTCCAACTCAATAACCGTCCAACATAGAGAGCTGAAAATGAGAATAAATAGAGAGAAAATAGAAAGCTAAGAATGAATATTCCTAATACATATACTGAAAAAAACGTCTAGGCCCTTTTTGGAATTTGTTTTTCGATATTTCTAAAAATAAATCGGAACGTCCCGGAATTTTCTTCGATAAACCCCTCATTTTGTATTTCCTGTGTCCAGGGTACAAATAAAGTTATTGAATAAAACTCGTAGTCGTTTTCTTCGCCTATTCATAACGAAGACAATGAGCCCACTTGCAAGTCTCTAGAAGTATAATTGCGGTCGATGGAGTTGTTTGAATGCAACAGCAATATTTCGTCAAAAATTTCCGGGACCAAAATATTGGAGGCGAAAGGGTTAAGTGCGGTTGTAGAATCACTTATGGAATGAAAAAAATACATTATTATCCTCTTATGTGTAATAGTTTGGCCAATTTCGTATTTTATGTGTTTAGTCACTTGAATAGCCTTAACGTCGCACTGTTCTGCAGCTAGGCTAATGGCGACGGACGAATGATTATGACGATGATTGGGCGATGATGGTGAAGAATACTGCCGCGTTACGGATGAACAACGTAACGACCATGGAATACGGGTTGAGGTGCTTTCACATTTTGTTGGCTGGAACCCGCGTATGAATCACGTGATCGTTCTGTGCTTGTGCAGAGATATATTTTAGTCATCGCATATTTATCATTTGTTCCATACGCGGTTTGCAACCCAGTGAGCTGCCCACTTTCGTCTATGGTCGATACGTTGCTTATGCGTAACACGGCAGAATTGGCAAGAATGGACGGGGGGAAGGAGGTATTCGTGGCCTATTAGTAAGGAACCTTCCCCTCACGTGCCCCTCGACTTTTGGAAACTCCTACCTATCCCGACAACGTGTTCCACTGATTCTTCTGGGATTGTCGAGTGAATGTACCGACATGTTGTGTTGTCTTGCAGCCCGTGGCCGTGAAGTTCGTGGACTTCCAGCAATGCCGCTTCGCGTCTCCGGCGCTGGACATCATCTTCTTCATGTTCTCGTCCCCCAGCGAGGTCGTCAGGGACTCGTTCTGGGACAACTTGCTCGACGTCTACCACGGCACCTTTGTCGAGACCCTCAAGTGAGTTCACGCTCCATACAGCCAAGTGAATAGCAATACCATTATCCCCGGCCACCGATCTCTCGAAGTTAAGCCGCTCTAACATACATGGTGTTCCTTATCTTGATCTAAACGTGTATTCAATATGAAACATCACACAATAATCTGAGCAAACCTTCGTTGAATCATTCTCCTGGTTTGGTTTCATGGAATATTAAATCTTTCTTATTAGAAAGTGGCCAATGTCATTTGAGCGATTTCCTGCCACAAACTCAAATTGTCAAAAATCGTATTCTTATTATCTATATCGATTCTAGTCCCCTGTCCAATATCTTTCACCACGAAACCAATTTTTGACCTTTCACGTTTTGCAACCCTTCGCGTTTTCTTTGTTTAAAACTTAAAGAAGTTAGCAACAAGACCTTAGTTGTCAACTGTTTCAAGTTTTGTACAATGCAAACGTGACAATGCAATTCAAAACGGGCATTCTCAAGAATTGTCTTACATTGCAACGGACTTGATTTGGTCGCATGACATGTTGTGTTGTCAGGTTGGCCAACTGTGACCCGAACCTGCTGACCGTCCAGCAGCTGTTCTCCGACATCCAGGACAAGATGTACTTCGGCCTGCTGGTCGCCTGCACGATGTTGCCGCTCACGTTGGCAGCCCTGGAGAGCGCCGACCTCGAGGGCGTCGAGATCTACTCCACGCCAAGGTTCAAACACGCCTTTCAGAAGCTGCTCAAGTTCTTCGAGAAGCGAAGCATCTTGTAGATTGCGTCATTGGTGACATCATAGGTGACGTCATAGATGACGTCATCGTGTAGATTACGTCATAGGTGACGTCATCGTGTCGATTACGTCATAGGTGACGTCATGGTGTCGATTACGTCATCGGTGACGTCATAGATGACGTAACTGGTGAAATTAAATGAGTAGACGGTATTCACTCTTGTTCATCAAAGAGATCAGGCCTATAGGTACTTTTCATCCTATTATTTGATAAGACGTAAATTTAAATGTACCATATGAGATGTATCGATGGACATCTCGTAAATTATACAAATATCGTTCATTCCAAAGTGTCCGAACAGCTCTCGGTCGATTGAAGCCTCATTTACAGTCGGAGCCTTGTTGTCTTGTTTCTTGCGCCAAAGTGTGAAGGGCCAACTTGAGCTCTGACAGGTGCCTTGGGTTGCTGCTCTTGCCGTGAGGTGGCTGTAGACGGGGCTTAAACACAGGCTCAAGAGCTGAAAGTACTGCCATCTTTGAAATATGCATTAGTTGTTCTACTGACAACTACTTGACATGTTACTTTGTATTCAAATTAAATACTGACAATTTTAAAATATTCGAAATGTTTAATAGATTTTAGCGACTTCGTAGAATATTTTATTTAATAAAACATATTTTTGGAAGAAATAATTTATCTGTTTAATTGTTTGTTATTGTTGACTCTTTTTGATTATTATTATTATTATTATTAAGCCTATATTCTCAACAGAGCCAGGCTCCACTAGTGAGAATGTAATAGAGAAGGGAGGAGAGGAAACCCGGTACCGGCATGTAGCCTACTCCTGACGAAAGATACCAAGGGGACAAACGGCTTAACGTCCCTTCCGAAGGACGGTGTAACATTCACAGCACGAGCCTCCACAACCCGCGCCGTCGAGAGACTGATAACAGGTGGAGGGAGGTCGTCACACTAACCCCCAAACACCCCAGTCTCTCTGACCCAACGGCAGCAACCTGGCAAGGCAGAGTTGAATGGTCACCCATCCAATTGCTGACCGCGCTCAATGTTGCTTAACCTCGGTGATCTAACGAGAACCGAGGTATCCAACACACCAGCCGTTGGGTATAAAGCCGTCGATTCATCCTTTTACAACGATGAGAATTCCCAATTATAGAGCAAGTTGGCTCAGGCTGTGACGTTCTGGAGATGCGTATTGGTGGTCCAGGGTTCAATTCCCGAGACAGACCTACTGACTGAGATGTAATGAAAATATCCCTCAGTCGATAGACTCATGATGTAGATTAAAATTAAAAGTCTTTATTCACTCCAAAGCACAATTGTTATTAGATGCTCTGTCTTATGAAAAGCGCGAGTATAAATTACTAGGAAAACACTCAGTGTAACGCGTTGATGAGCGAGCACGGAACATGCAACACCCCCAGTCACGATACACGACACGGCACAAGACGAATTTCTCTGCAACTTTCCAATCTCCTTATAAATACTCTGGATGAATATCAGATCCATTGTGTCGTGACTTTCCTACATACTTTTTCCAGCTTTTGACAACCCATACTAAACTCGTAAAATGACAATTATTAATACTTGACTGATTGGTCTTACAATGTGTAAAATTTTAGATTATGTTGGTCTTGATCACCATGCAAAATTTGAACTTAATCGGAACATTTTGATTGTCGACCAATCAGAAGATATTATTTAAACTACTAATTGGAGGATTTGGCCTTCGTACTGCATCCGATTTGATAATGTGATGATTTGAGTGAAACTTTGAAAATTTTTAGAGCATGTAAGTATTAATGATTCAGCAAATTTTTAAATCGATCGGATCAACCAATAAGAAGATATTTAAAAAAAAATTGACCAATCACGGCATTTCAAACAAATTTAGTGCCAGAAAACAGCAGTTTTGGTCTTTACATGTGTACATAATTTTAGCTCGATCGGAGAAATGGTGTGACCTGTACAGCGTCCTGGACAAAAAAAATAAAAAAAGAGGTCCGTGCCAAATGAAGCCAAAAGGAGTCGCTCGCTTCGCTCGCTCAAAAACTTTATTGTAAAAGAGTTGAGATTTTTAATTAATGGGACTCATGCATAATATGTGGTCCGAAGTTTGGCAGCCCGGACCCGCGTTTTCTGAGTGCCCTTGAGAAATAATTCAGATTGCCCCCCACCCCCTCTTCTCACAAATGATTTCTCCTACACAATGCCTATCAGGGCAGAGCGATACAGATACTCTACAATTAAAAGTGAACCCCTTTCAGCATTATTTCATTCATTGCCAAGAGCACAACTAGCGCCAATATCAGCCACTAAGGGTAGAAATATGAACTAACTACCTTCGAATAAGACGACGTAGTGGTTTACTCTTCACTCTATGATGTCAAATGCAGTAGGGACAGAAGGATAATGAGCCTGTTTATTTCTTACTTTGGTCAATGTTGTTGGCATAGGAATGAGAGAACCGTTCGTAGCATGTGCAGTGGAGTAAGTTTTGAGATAATTACCAAAAACTATTTATGTTGCGTCGCATTCGCTTAAGGGGACCCGGAGGTGCTTTTTTCGAATTTGTGAGATTTGAGATTATTAATGATTATTGTGAGTATTGTTTTTTCTTTACAACAAGCCAAATTGCATTGAAATCGCATCACAATTGTGAATAAAGGAAATATTTTTCTGAATGTACCTCTGAGACGGGTCTCATGTTGCTTTATGGTGTTAATACAAGTTGCTCAACTTTTGACAGCGATTATCTCAAAACACCAAATTCCTTCTTATGTACCTTTTTCTCAGCATTGGCTGAATAGAATTTGTTGATTTTTTTCTGTACACTCAACTAGTGTGTTGACCAATTTAAGTAGGAGCGTTTGTTAATATCTTTCAAAACATTATTTAAAAAAAATAAAACCGACTAAAAATGTATGAAAAATATGACATTTAAAAAAAATTAATTATAAAAAAAAAATTTGATAGAAAAATTGTGATCTCCTTATCTGCATAGATAAGCCCAAATATCAACCCTATTTTTTTCAGAATATTTGCTCTGCCCACTATTGAGGAAAAGGTACATGAAGTTGACGTATTTAACATAGGCAGCATATATGCTGCCTATGGGTCCCCTTAAGTAATACACAACATTAGATTAAGAGAAAGTAATTATCCAAACCTGAAAATAATATTACAACCTAAAAAAATAATCATATAGTTTTTGCTTTGTTGGTTATTTACTATTTTATACCAGAGAAAACATATCTAAGACATTTTTTCATGCAAATTAATTATTTCTTCAATAAGGGGTTATAATGAGGACAAGCTACATTTTGAAACATTGCAGTACTGCTTTTTTATTTTCAAGAACAATAAGTGAGAAATTATGTTTTAAGCTAGCATAGCTAAGCAAGCATTACTCTTGCGGCACTTTTGCTGTTCGTTTGACATTTTGGTTTGTTTTATCAGTACAATTTTGCCACCATTACTCAGGACATAAATCAAACATTCGACCTCAAATTTTACTCACAGGCCGAAACAGTAATAATTAATATAATTCATTTCAATAGTGGAAGTTATATTTATCCAACAAGCCCAAAGGGCCGCTTATGTAATAGTTTTGGGAAATCAGGTTTGTGCACAAAAACAATTTCGGGCAAATGCCCCGAAAAATATAAATATTATAATTATTTTGATCATTTCCATTCGTTTTAGACTGTAATTTCCATGATTTTTATCACTAAAAATGTATTTTAACATAGCACGAATATTTTGTTATAAATCATTTAAAGCTTAGAAGTCACTGTTCAATAAGCGTATATTAAGTCGCCAAAATGTCGAGAAGTCACACAATCTGCCAACAATTACAGATTCACTTATTGTTAGTCGAGCGGCATGCGTTGAAGCGGACAAGTTGCGGTTTGATGCGAAGGAGAGGACAAGTTGTTATTTGATAGAAATACCCATTTTAACAAGCATTTTTACTGGCAACATTGTGTGTTTGAGGATAATCTTGTAGTGTCATAAATAGAACACACATAATATGATGCAATATCTTACTCAAACTGTATTTTGTTGGACAAGTTGCGATTTGAAAGTAAGCTCCTCATTGGCTGTTGCCAAGGTTTCAACCGATCATGCCACTAGCTTAATCGGGAGGTTGATCAACCGGGACTTATTATGCGATCAGATTTTTTTTTAGTCAGCATATACGTTGTTCACAAATAAATGGAAACTGATAATTAGTTATGATACGTGATAGACATAGGCCTGCACCTTGATATATGGAGATACATACGTAGTAGCCCAGGGAGGGAAGATTTTGATAGCCACGCCCCACCGCGAGAATCCAGTTTCAGACAGCGGTTCCCCTGAAAACAAAAACTGTGACGTCAGAAGGCCAATCCTTGAGATTCACGTTTTGAAACCGTTTTACGTTTGCATTGTATAGAACAATGTGGCTTGATAACATTGGGGAAGCCATGGAGATAGGAAACTTCAAGAACAAGAACAAGATTGCCACAATCGGGAAGAATGGCGGATGGGATGCGGAAAACGGCCCGGGCTGTAGCGAATCCGCTCAATATATAGGTATACGAGGTGTCACCCGAAAGTACGTTCAATATGGCCATAAAATAAAACAGCAATTTACAAGCAAAAGCAAATACAACATATAATAATAATAATTATATAATATACTAGGAAAACGCTCAGTGTACCGCGTTGATGAGCGAGCACGGGTACGTGCAAATTCTCGAACCGGAAATGCGTACACAGAAAACATATACATCCATATTGAATTGAAATATGAGCCACTCTATCAACATAAAAATATGCTTTTCATCGAAACTTGAAAATAGCATCTAAGCACTCTGGTACATATAACAAATCAGATTCAATTCAATTGGCACTGGAAAACATTCATTTCGATACTTCATTTCTGACAGCTAATAAAAATGTCAATAAGTTCATACGTTCTTAACCGATTGGGATGAAAATTTTTAAAATAAGAGAAAATGTTGGTCTGAATGACCATGCAAAATATGAGTTTGATCAAATTTATCGAAGACCATTTTTATTTTTCAGCCTATCGGGAGATGTTTATTTAAATTTTAACCAATCAATGGATTTCAAAACAATTAGGGTCTGCAAACAGAGAAGGTTGTCTCTACATGTGTGCAAAATTTCAGATCGACCAGTGAAACGGTGCGATTTCTATTGCTCCAGGTAGCAGCCAAAAGAACAAAAAAAAAAAAAAGGTCCGTGTCAAAAAAGTCAAAAGGAGTCGCTCGCTCAATAATACATAATATATAAGTGTGTAAAATGCACTTTGTATGTAAATTACATACAATTATCTTCAGAATGCCGCTATGTTCACTGTACAGTTGACCATGTACACAACATTTGTTTCTCGATTGGAGGGGTTGGCAGCAGTGGAAGGAAGTGGAAGAGCGAAGGCTGCGGACTAGTGTAAAATCCAGTTTAGGTATTTTTGCCAATTTTCAGACTATTCTGCCGTTATCTATAAAAGTTACTTTCATTATTATAAGGACATTTTATTTAGGGCCAGTCTTTCAATACTCTGCTAACTTTTAAACGGTTGGTTAGGACTGTATTGTCATGGCAACAATTCAAATTGACATTCCTATGACTGTGTTAACTTAAATTAACAATAAATGGTATATTGTACGTTTCACAAACTTTATTATTTATTGAATCTCTCGATATTTCGCCTGCCTTCTACAGGCTTCTTCAGGAATTTGACATAACAGTTATTTTAAATGACTCAAGTGATTACGCCAATGTAATATCTATCCCCCTTAAAAAACACTTCGTGTAAAAATACAAGCCAAGTCTCTTTAACTAAAAAAAATATGAAATCTAAAAATTCTGCACTGAAAAGTAGTGATATCAAAAAATGAGCCAAGTCAAAACTTTATTTGAAAATCAAAAAATACTTGGCGCATCGTGTATATAAATAGCTTGGAAGTATAGGCCAATTATAAAATATACATCAAATATACATATACATAGTATACCTCTAATGCCCTAAAAAACGATGCGCCAAGTATTTTTTGATTTTCAAATAAAGTTTTGACTTGGCTCATTTTTTGATATCACTACTTTTCAGTGCAGAATTTTTAGATTTCATATTTTTTTTAGTTGAAGAGACTTGGCTGTTATTTTTAACGAAGTGTTTTTTGTGGGGTTATCACTCCTTTTTTTAGTTTATTCTTACAACTTGTGACAATCGAATGAACAATTACTTAATCCTTTAAGGCCGGTCATATATTTTTTCCCGCCAAAAGTCGTTTTGGTGCGGTTTTAGAGGGAAATACGAAATATAAATTGCCATATTTGGGAAACGGTTATGAATATCGAAAAAGCAAGAAAGACATGACATGTATTGAACCTTTATCTATATTTTCATCGCTTACTGCCATAACTTTGCTCCTACTATGTGGTCAGCATTGGTCGGGCACGAAAACGCTCCGTTTCCGGACCGTTTTTTGTCGTCGCTCAAACGGAGCGTTTTCGTACCCGACTAATGCTGACCACATAGTAGGAGCAAAGTTATGACAGTAAGCGATGAAAATGTAGATAAAGGTTCAATACATGTCATGCCTTTCTTGCATTTTCGATATTTATAACCGTTTGCCAAATATGGCAATTTATATTTCGTATTTCCCTATAAAACCGCTCCAAAACGGCTTTTGGCGGGAAAAAATATATGACCGGCCTTAAAAAAAAACCTAAACAATTTGGTTAATCTCATGAAGAATAGCAATGGTTTCATTCCAATCGGTCAAACCAGTTCCGAGATATGACAACCCTTCGGTTTTCAAAATGGCTGCTGAACTTTCTGCACTGCCACATAGAATTTATAATTATAAATAATGTGTATCATTTTAAGCTTTCTGAATATGTATTTATTGTATATGAGGGCCGAGGGGATTATAATGATTTATAAATTTGAATGACGTCATTTCCGGTCTCATAAATAGGAAAATTCTAGTTTGACTGTTCCTATTTTATAGAGATGGCCTTCCGAATCTCTTGGCGCTAGTTTCATACCGATCTGTCAACCAGTTTTCGAGATATAGAATAGAATAGAATAGAAGGATTTTTATTCGTAATAATACAAAAAGGTATACATTCAATATTTTATCCTGTTGGATTATTGATCTTCCATGCAACCTGCCTACTTAAAATTAACATATAGTACAACAATTTAACGAGCAGTATACACTTTGATTGTTATATTAAAAATGTTAATATAGGTATTAAATAACTTATATTAATTGCAATATTGATTTCATCATATAAGTAGGAAATTGTAAAAGACGTGGAGAGACATTTATAATGGGATTGCATAGTAACACACTTATTTGAGGTTAAATTCAGACTTCGCTACGGCTTTAAGACACTCTTGGAAATATTTTTGTCCTAATTCTTTGAATTTATCTGGTATGAGGTTGTACTGTGTGGCACCGTAATAAGAAAAACTTGATTTGAATTTAGATGTCTTGTGGCTAATGATATAAAGTTTATCCTTGTATGACGTTTCTTCCGGTTTCAAAATGGCTGCGGAAATCACTGACCCCTTGAAATATAATTTAAACACGATAACATTTAATTATAAGCTGTCTCAAATAGAATATTTATTGCATCAAAATGTAAATTTGTGAGATTTTTAAAATATGTGACGTCATTTCTGGTTTCGGTATGGGAAACTGCAAATATTATTGATGAAAATACATAAAGTTGACCGTCTAAATTGTTTAGCGCTGGTTTCGTTCAAATCTATTTAGCCGTTATTGAGATATGATGTCACTTCCGGTTTCAAAATGGCGGCTTCCGGTTGGTTTTATAACAAATCAAATGAGATATAAAAATGAAATAAGTTACATAAATATCAAAATAATCGGATCAAATTTGTTGTCGTAATGCCAATCGATGATTTTCAAATTTCATGACGTCATTTCCGGTTTCGTTAACATAAATTTTAGTATGTTGCTATTGATAATCCATATAGTTGACCGTCCGAATCGTTTGGCGCTATTTTCGTTCCAATCGGTTTAGCCGTTGTCGAGATATGATGTTACTTCCGGTTTAAAAATGGCGGCACAAAAAAATCATGGGGGGGGGAGGGCAAATTAGACGCCAAAAGTGCACACGTGGTAAAAATTTCAGATCAATCGGTTCTGCCGTTTAGGCTGTGGCCTGTTTACCAGATTTGTTTTCCAGGAGACTACTACTGAGATTAAAACCGCCCTAAAACACGGTTTTCACGGCCCTCTAGCTCGCAAAGTGCGTAACCTATTGTTCCCAAAATTGGTATATGTGGTGGGGTGGGCCATAGCTCGAAATGAAGATATTTCGCAACAATGTGAGATTTTCCAATTTTAAGATCCAGTAGGCCGAAAATGCCACTTTGATGCTTACAGTAAAAGTGGGTTGCTCCAGCCTTTTTAAATGAGAGTGGGCGCGCCGTACGACTTGGCTGGCGTGGAGCAACCGCTCCACTAGATCCGGATATAAATAAATTAATTACACTGAAATCTAAATGAACTTCGCCTGCTTTTAACGTCGCTTTCGTTCTGTTTTATAAAACATGAGACAATCAATTAACAATGTTAAATACAGTCAAGGTTAAAAAAATCCATTATACTACATTTACTTCTTTACAGAATAAAGTGTGTTACTTCAGGAAACGCTTAGGTAGATGTATTTCTCTCTTGAGTCGGGACTGCTCCTAAGTAGAAGATCTTGAGTCATCTTTAACCATTTAAAAAAATTAATTATCTTTATTTTATTATTATAAACTAGAGGGACCCGCTTACAAATTGTAAGTTGTGTGATTCGCATTTATGATTAATTTATCACCAACTACCAAAGTCTGGGAAATGTTACAAAGGGTCCTTCCTGACGGTTTTGTTCGTGGTATTACCTCAGTCGACAGGCAAATGCTGGGAAGGTATACCCAACAAATGGGCCCCGACCGCCTCCTTCTCACCCTCCATCTTTACCTACTATTCACCATCATCTAAGTTGTGTTATTCGCATTGATTAATTTATCACCAACTATCAAAGTTTGGGAATTGTTAAAAAGCGTCCTTCCTGACGGTTTTGTTCGTGGTATTACCTCAGACGACAGGCAAATGCTGGGAAGATATACCCAACTAATAGGCCACGACCGCCTCCTTCCCACCTTCCATCTTTACCTCCTATTCACCATCATCTCCCATCATCATAATAGGTTAGCTGCAGAACAGTGCGACGTTATACACTACTAAAACAAATAGGTACCTACCTACATGGAAATTACAAATCTACTACAGATTAAAATTTCTAAACGAATCCAAGTTACAAATCTGAAATCATAAATGAGTGAATTATACAGAATCAAATACGCAACTTAAAAAAATAACGGCCCAATGAGTACATAAGAAATGAAAAAAGAAAAATTGGGTAAAAAGACTTTAAAAAAGTTTCTAAGAAAACATGGTATACTCTATCAAATTTAGATAAAACCAGAGCAGCTCTCTCATTGACTGAAATCTGTCATGTGATCTTACTTGCCTCCTGATGAAATAAAAGTCTGCATCTCTGCACAATTCCCATCAACATCAGGAATTCACATCAGGTTACATGGCAGATCAGCAGGGAGCCGCTGAGCTACTCAGTCGATTCCCACATTGCTGAATGTCGCCTTTTTGTACTTAAAGATGCAAATAAAGATCATTGAAATTGAAATTGAAACATCAACGATCGATCGCTTTAGTACAATTTTGATTCCCAAAACGTAACTGTCAATATACTAATGAGAAGTTGCGACGTTAGGTATGTATACTCGGGCTTAAAAGTTCACTTACGCCCCCCCCCCCCCCCCCCCCTAACCCCTCACCATTTGCAACCCCAAAAATATCATCTATTTACATTATATTGCTTTACCCGTGGTTCTACTAAGTCAAGGTCCCAAGAGTGTATTCCAATTTTCGTTCAATGTAAAAAAATCACGGCCTATACTGCGCAAATTTGAAAGTTTCGAAACTTGTCTGTTCTTCCATGGGCTCCACGTCTTGGCAAGTTGGCTACACTCTTGCTTCTCATGTAATTTCTCTCAAAATACTGTCAAACGTTAGTGAAACGGAGTTAATTCATCGATCAGGTATGAAGAATGTGATTTCGTATATTATTTGAACGAATTATTGTTATAACTTACTTGAAAGTGGATATAATGATTCGTGCTGACATTTTGACGTTTTGAAATGACAGTTCGATTATTTTCCATTGTCGGACATACAGGACATACAGGACACCCGGACGCGTATTTCCGAATTGCACCCGATTTCAGCACCGATGCAATATATGTCTATTAAGCCCCTCCCCCAAGAGGCGTGCGCAGTACGGCCGGCCGAGCGAGAACAGTTCTGCATACGCGGCGGTCGCACGCAGATTTTTCGGTTTTGATCAACATGCATGATTGTAAATTGTAACTTAATAACAGAAGATTAAATAGAAGTGTGTTGTTAGACCAAGATTCGAAGGTGAAAACTACAGTAAAGAGTGTAATGAATGGGCGAAGTTGTTTGGAATTGCGTAGAAAACGGACTGGTGTGTGCGGAAATCTTGGCCAAGTCTAATCAAATTTGATTATAATAAAATTTCGTACTGAAATAACTGTGATTTTCCCTGAAGACTCTTATTTTGTATTTTGTTGAGATTGTGAAACTGTAAAATTTAATTTTTTGTCTTTGTTCTTCAGCAATTTGCCAGACATAAAACAACTATTGCTGACTAATTAGTCTTATTACTAAACTTTGACTTTCTGCAGTAAGCCAACGATACATATCCGAAACTCAATTACAACAGTGACGTTTCAGGTTTTGAAAATGTGTTGGTGATAGGATTTTTTTGGGGGGAAATCTTCTACCATCAATTGCCGTTTTGTGTTGTTTTTTTTAGATTTGCGAATTTATAGAAGTGACTAAGATGTCCCACTTTAAATTGAGTCACAATGATTTATTTCAAGAAATTTCGAAATACCTATCTATGCGTTTCTTTTATAATAATGTGAGTTTAATTAATATCAAGAATATGATATAACTCATCTTCTTATTGGATATATTAAGTAATTATCTCAACAAAATAAGTATTCCAAATGTGTCAACTGCTTGCGAATTATTTCATGTTGATATGCTTTTTAAGATTTAAAAACTATAAGGAAAATGACCTAATAAGTGACATGCCTAATAAGTGACGGAACCCAACGGAACTCACTCAAAGTCATTAAAAATGAATGTTGTATGTTTGTACATAAAGAAACTGTCTGGATGATAGTTACTTCATACTAATAAAAAATAAAAAATAGTCACAATATAAAAATACTAGAGAGCCCCGCCATGACCTACACATGACCTAATCACACTATTTTCTGATCAAGGTATAATACATAGATGGAACAATACTTCAACAGCTCTTATGCTGACGAATTGACTGATCGTGACAATTGACTTGACCTGACGGAACTACCGAACTCAAAAGCAACTCGAGGCTCACAGTAATGTCAATGGCTGTGAAAGGTGCACGTAACCCAATGCACAAGTGTGTACTGTAATAGTAAACAAAAAAAGCAATACCAATATGTATTACAACTTAATATTAATTTTCTCATATTGTGATTAACCTAATGTCGTATCCAAACATTTTAAAACAAACTGAAACAATATTAATAAATACCAACTGCAATGTGAAAAGATTTTCCATGAGTGGGACTCGAACCCACGACCTTCTGATATCCAGTCAGATGCTCTACCAGCTGAGCTACCGAGGCAGTTCACATTACAGCGGCTGTGTTCCAATATAAGCTGCGTTATGCGTTATATTGGAACACAGCCGCTGCAATGTGAACTGCCTCGGTAGCTCAGCTGGTAGAGCATCTGACTGGATATCAGAAGGTCGTGGGTTCGAGTCCCACTCGAGGAAAATCTTTTCACATTGCAGTTGGTATTTATTAACATTCACCTAACTGAGGGATTCAGTAAAAACCATATTTCAAACTGAAACAATAATTATAAATATGAATGGATCTAATCGATGAAGAATTAACCCAAAGAGGCAGTTTCCAAACTATACTTGGAATATTGAAAACAACAACTGAAAATGGTATAAACGAATCTAAACGAATCCAAATTCTAAGACCGAAATTATACCTATAATTATTATTAGTTAATTATTCGAAACTATTATGCAACATAACAAATTACAGTACAATCAAAGATTTCCAACATTTTTAAAAATGTGCTAAGAAAACACGGGTACACACTATCAAGTTTATAGATGAAAGCAGAGTGCGTGCAGAGTCTGTGATTGGCTGACCGCTCCTCGTGACCTTATTTTTCTTACTACTATTTGGTCATGATCGAAAAGCACAGAGTATACACTTGATAGTGTGTCCCGTAATATTACAAAACCAATATATAGATACTACTACAACTGCGTATTAGAATTTAATGCGATTATATTCAGGTCTCCACATATTAAGTCTTTGTCCTGATTATATAAATAGCTGCATCTACGCACAAATCAGAACAATCGAAATTATCAACAGGAAAAGTCCGGGTTTGATTAAAATTGAGCTAAAATGACGATTTCTATAGAGGTCTATCGTAACGCAACTTCAGAGATCCATTGTTGAAACTATGCATTAATAGTAAAGGATGTTTTAACAGCTATTGTGTTGTATTACATTGTGTGTTCCAAATTATACAGAATAGAGAGTGAAAAGTAACAGTAACTTTCATTCTTTCTCTCACTTTATTAAAAATAACACATTGCATATACGAGTGTTCTTATCAATGAATAACAATATAATTATGCATACTTTCATCGTCCTACTTTATTAGGAATCATTTATATTGATAATTATAATTGATGAATAAATTATAAAAGTATGTTTTAATAATACCCATCCCAACTAATTATCAAATTTTAATTTACAATTTGACATTAATTATGAGGTAAATGTTTCTTGGAAGACAGTACAATAATACTCTAATGTTTTTCGGCCAGAGAGTATATAAGGGGCGTGACTAAGTTGCATGGTGCCGAAATCGGGTGCAATTCGGAAATACGCCACCCGGACATACGCGATATGCGCATGCGTGAAAAGTGTACATTATGTAAGAGGATAACAGTAATGTCAAACTCCTGAAGAAGCCAGTTGAAGGCAGGCGAAATATTGAGAGATTCAATAAATAATAAAGTTTGTGAACGTGCAATATTCAATTTAATGTTAATTTATGAAAAGCCAAACTTATGAACGGAAAACGAATGTGTTAACTTAATTACTGGTTTTAGCAGAGTATTGAGAAACTGGACCGAAATGCTATAATCTTGAAATATTTGCAAATTTATGCCAAGAATTTCAGTTATTTGTACCTATTACTGATCTCTTGACTCTTAAGCCCCATTTACACGGTAAAATTTCCTGTAAAATCTTTTATAAAATCTTTTCGCAAAATCTTTTACAGAAATAGAACATGTTTTATATCATAAAAGGTTTTACACAACCCTTTTACAAAACATTTTACGAAGATTTTACCATCAAATTGGCTTTTTTACACGGTAAAATTTCTTTTACGAAAAGATTTTATAAAAGATTTTACAGGAAATTTTACCGTGTAAATGGGGCTTTAGACCAGTAGAGCTCGAAACTTGCAAGCACATATCAATTAATCGCATGCAACGAAGGCTCGCTCTCGATTCCCGCAGTCCGACCCACGAATATAACTTGAAGTTCGTCCCGGTCACTTTGTCCTGGTTCTGGTTCAAGAGACTGACCATCGCGCTCGCCTCCGCCTCCGAGTTCAGGATAACAAGATGGCCGCCCTCTTGCTGGCACACCTCCTTGGCGCGCGGCCATGTTGCGGCGGAGATGTGAAACTTGTAGCACCCGAGACCCGGGATGCGGCTGTAGCCACGGAGGAGAGGCGGAGGAGGTGATGTCGGTGGAGGCGATGTTGATGGAGGCGATGTTGATGGAGGCAGTGTTGTTGGAGGCAGTGTTGAAGAAGCTGGTGAACAACATTAACAGTCGGCCGCAGGACTTGTGTTAACCCTCCGTGTTAACCTAATAAAGCGTAAGGGCTTCTGGGTCAATACTTTGTGATCTACATATTGTAACCACTCTGTAAAAATGGATAATTACCGAAACTGAAACTTTCCACATTGACGTTAGTTTAGGCTCCTCCAACACGACCCGTAACACGGGAAAAGTTGTTTGAATGTGGCGGGGGAGTGAGAGGAGCGTTTACGGACATTATTTCCATGACTGTACATAGATATAACGACATTATTTCATGAGGGGAACACAACCAAACTCTGTGTGAGAGGGTTCCCTTTGTTGAGCGAGCGTAGCGAGCAGGCGCGTAGGAAGGGGGGGGGGGAGAGGGGGTCAATGACCCCCCCCCCTTTTTATCTTGACACCCCCAGATATCACCCCCAGATATACAAAAAATTTGATAGAGAGATCCAAAAATGCACAGATTTGCTCCATAATGAGGTTGAATTCTCAAAATTTTCCCAAGTTTTGCAAAACTAATTGAACAGAGGTATTTCCGACCAATGAGACAATAACTCATTTGTCCACCGTGATCTCATCCTCATGAATAAAATCTAATATTACACGTTAAAATATAATACCAAAACACATAGGTACAGTTTTGTCGTACTGCTTATTGCTATTGCTTAGGCCAGTGGCACTCAACCTGCGGCCCGCGGGACTCATTTTTGTGGCCCTCCGGTTGATGTTTTAAAAATACCTACTTATTCACAAAATGTGTCCACTGTGAAAATAATATTTAAAAAAATAATAATTTCTCTTATCATTTGAGACACATTTTGAGAGTTTTAAGAGGATTTTGAGAGTTGTCATGTTAGGATCGACGCATCAGGCTGACATTGTTCGATTCGTTTCGTAATAAACAAAATACACTGAATTAACCAGGCACGAAGGAAGGGGGGGGGGGGGGGCGTTCGAGCAGTCTGACGCCCCATTCTCCACGAAATTAAGTGTAGTACCTCTCCCAGAATCACTTATAAATGCTAAAATTCCTAAAAAAAAACGCCCTGCGGGGCTAAACTGAGGGGCGTCGCACCCCAGACACCCCTTCCGAGTGTCGCAATTCCCTCCAATGATAAAAGTAGTTCCTAAGCGCCTGGAATGAATCTACCTGAGCATTATTGTACTTTTTTTGTCAAAATGCGGCCCGCCGAAAAAAGCAAATTCGTATTATAAGCCCGCAAGTCAAAAAGGTTGAGTACCACTGGCTTAGGCCATCTTGCTTTGGCAAGAAAATTACAATAAATAATTGCAAGCTTTTTCAAAGGCGATTCATAATCGTCTCTTTTACTACAAATTCAAAAACTTCCCTGCGGGGGCCATTGGGGATTTTATCAAATATAAAGATGAACAGGTTATTATGCTTTGTATAAAGTTTTTCCAGGAATATTGCATATCACACATATTAAATTTTTATGAAAAGAATGCCAAAAAATAAAAATGCTTCAAATTTGATTCTTTTGTATCGTTCTCCTAGTAGAACAAGTCAATGTACCTGGGCCCGAAGGTCGACAGATGAGACGCTGATCGGTCCACTGCCCGTTGCTTCTGCACCTCGCCGTCCACGTGGAGGATAGGTCTGATATCGGCACGTCTCCTTGGTGGCAGCGCAGCTCCGCAGTTGCGCCGACGCGCATGGGCGTTGCGCACGGCACTGCTACTCGACCTTGGCGACAGATCCTGACTTGCATCGTCTTGCTGCTCAGCAATGGCGGACAGAGGATGTCAGATGCAGGCGCTTGAGTCGCCACTGCAAGCAAAGATCACAAACACACACTTGTGGAGTGAGAGGAGCATTGAGCGAGCGTCATCACGGTACTCTTATGCACACTTTCGCTGCGTGTTGTTTTTGTCTGCACTGCCCAGGTCAAACCGCACAACCAATCGATCTGAAATTTTGCACTCATACTGACGTAATCTATGCGGTCTCTGGGATCGTTTTTGAACGGGATACTGTGATTGGTTCACATTTTTTAAAAATTATCTCTCGATTGGTTGGTCCGATCAATTTGAAATTTTGCAAAGTCATTGCAACTTACATTGCCCCCAATCTTACAAAGTTTGAGCCAAATCCTCCTATTTGCTTAAATTTAAAACCATCTATCTTGTAATTTTTAAAATGTCAACTATAGAACCGTTTGACCGATAAACTTAAAACTTTGCATGGTCATTGGGGCCAACATTATCTGTATTTTTGCCAAGTTTTAGACTACCTAATCTGTCGTTATCTTAAAAAAATAAATTGTCATTTTAAGGACATTTTGTTCTTTAATCTTGAAATATTTGCAAATTTATACAAATAATAAAATAATTATATCAGTGCTATTTTGATGCTTCAATTCCATGGCCTGTAGAGCAGAGACTTGCAATTTGCAAACGCATATCATATCGCAGAATACGTAGCTTGCTTATCAACGCGGTACACAGAACGTTTTCCTAGTATTAAACACGTGGATTGTGCATAAATGCGAGTGAAGTCAAAAGTTTTAAGGAGACAATGCACCCAAAAAACTAACTTGAGTATGATAATAGCAATCGGTCTGAAATTTTTACATTATATCAATATTATATAGGATAGAAAAAAAATCACAACAAAATAGGGGGGGATTATTTATGGTTAGGGGGGGGGGGGTAAAAATTGGTACACTCATTAAAATCCTATCTTCTTCCACAAATTTTAATATATTTTGACGAAACATTTTTTTTCTTATAGTAAATATAATAGCACACAATAGTACGTATCGATTTTCATTTATTTCAATTAGTTTTTGAATTATGAGTAATATAAAAAATGATAAATTTTAATATTTTTTCTGACAAAAAAAATGTTTTTTTTTTCTCAGGAACTACATACATTAGCCTAAATTCCATACTAACTATTGTTCATTATACATTATTGGACACACACAAAAACAAATTAGCTCAATAGCTATCTCCAGTAAAAAGTAGATAGGTTTTGCATAAAATGTTTTGTTGGAAAAATGTTTCTGAGTTATGGGCCTTCAAAGATTGCTTACTGAGAACATTATAAGTTTATCAGCTATAATAGTGATTTTAATTTTTTTTTTTAATTTATGTATATATGTATTTGCAAAATATTGTCACTGGTATCATTTAAAAGATAAAACATCAGAGAAAATTAATGTAGAATAAAAAAAATAGAAAAAATGACATTTTTGGGTGCATTGTCCCCTTAAGTCTCAGCCGTCGAGGTGTAACTGTCGTTCCATACTGTAACTGTAATCTGTAAGAATCAGAACTTCCAAATATGTTGACTTAAAGTGAGTAAAGAAATGATTCAGATAGTGTAGAAGGAAATTATAAATGGATGGCCTTGAAAATGAACAGTTTATGTACTATCTTGTTTCTTTCGACTTCACTAGGACAAATGCTGAAAGGGTTCAATGCGTATTCCACTCAACGAAGTGGACGTATACATAGAGATCCTGTAGAACACATTGTTGATCATAAGTTCATTAGCTGTGCTTTCCAACGGCGTGGAAGTGTTAAGATCTTTGGTTTACAAGTAGAGTTAATATTAGTGAATGCAACAGGTTTGAGTTCTGGGAATAAGTATGTATACATGGTTGGATGAATTCAAGCCTGAAGGTCGAGCTTGAAGGGAATCTTATGAATTAAACAAGTCAGGAGTCATAACCTACTCCCGTTCAAGACTTTTGTCTAGCAATTTCGGCAAGTTTGATTTGCTGTGACAAGGATTGGTAAAATAGGATATGGCTAATCCCCGACAGATGACGAAATTAAATCCAGTATTTGGGGAACTACATTTCAAAAAGAAACTTGTCCAAAAACATTGAACAAGGGATAAACGCGATTTTCTATTTAAATCCTGTGTTTACGTAATTAATTACATTTTGGTTAAATGTGATTTGTACAAGTTCAAGTATCAGACTGCGTGAACATTGTTGCTCTTCATGTTTTTACACCTCCAACAGAAAAAAACGCAAAATGGACAAGTTACGTTTTGAATGTAGCTCCTCATTTGTTTTACCTTCAGGGTAGATTCCTCCGATCCAGTCCAGCAGCAACTGGTCAGTGAGGTCAATGAAGGTCGAGAAGTGGTCCGAGTAGCACGTGTCCTGGGTAAAGTCTAGAGGCTGGAGGTTGGACGACACGACACCGAGTAGAATGTGTCTGTTGTTCTCCGCGTCCTTGACAATGAACCCCCCTCCACTGTCTCCAGGACAGACACTGCGCCGCCTGTTGGAGAAGCCTGCGCAGAACTTGCCTCTAGTGATCAAGAACCGCGCTTCCTGTGGAGTGACGTCATAGCAAGTGTCCATGTCGACATAGGGCAAGGAGATGGACTGGAGGACCTCGCTGTGTCCGGTGCCGTTTGCAGTGAGTCCCCAGCCGGCAACCTAGAAGAATATTCATCGATTGGAGCTTTGACATTACTCGAAATCCTGCTATGTGAGATGACGACGTTAGATGCAAAATCACGTCATCTCCAGTTTGAATAGTTAGGAGAAAATCAGGAAAACCAAGTCGTATTTCCTCTACAGTAGCCAAAATAATCAGTTTTCAATCCACTTTTAAATGATAATTTGTTTCTGGAAATGTACATTGATGACAGATGATGGAGAAATAAAAGCTGTCGTTCGTAACTAACTAAAAATCTTTTTTTTAAGTAGGCAGCTATTGCATATATACCCATATAAAGCATATAATGCCTTCATAAAATTCTTACGAGTACCTATCCACATTTATGTTCAAGAGATTATATTGACCTGAATTCCAATTGTAAAATAAATAAGTTCCATAACTCGTGCACAAAGTCCATGAGCCCTTACAAACAATTAAAACGCCGCCACCAATCTACAGGGCCCGGATTCACAAAGCTTTTCCCCGGGGATTGATAGGTTTCCCCACTTTGGTGTATCAAATAAGCAGTGAAAGAGAGGGGTTTATTGGGAAAAGCTTTTTGAATCCGGGCCCAGATCATTTCCGGTTTGTACTCACCACTCCCTCCACTCCTGCTGGGTCGAATCTCCTCTGCCAGTCCAGCTGTGCGAGCTGCACCGATCCTGTCAGGTCTGCTGACGTCATCAGCTCCATCAGAGCGACGTCGTACTCGAAGTTGCGACTCCTGCCTCTGAATCTCGGATGAAGAGTGACAGTCTTCACGGACAAGTGCTGGACTGAAGGAGCGGAGAAGTCGACTTGCCACGCTGAGTAGTACTTGCCCAGCGTGACGTTGTAGGCGGTAGCGTTCACAGTGGGACAGACGTCGAAGCAGAAGCAATGCGCAGCTGGGTAAATAACAGGTGAAGTTAGTGCAAAACAAGATTATGTCGACACCCATGTTGTGATCACAGTGTAAATTAATTTCCTTCAAGTTCAGTACAGAAATGAGGGGCCGCGACGATAAACCACTAACGAACAGGTTTGGCTAACTGAGATATTTGATGTTAAAACCGAGTGGGACATCTAATTATAATTGGGTTTAGAATCATTTTGGAAGGAATAATAAAGGCTCTCAGTAGTTAAAGTAAATGACCCACAGAACACATGGCTATGCGCGCATAAACCAGCTAACTGCCATTAGCTGGTTTATCGATGGAGCCCCATAAATATTTCTTGGACTCCACCTGAAGAATTCTGATGAATCCACAGTGAATGGTACTAAGTTCAACAGCTCGATCAGCCTAATATTTGAATATTCTGTGGGTACAAATACAATTGAAATCGATACTGAAGTGACGTCAAGAATTGTCGAATGCGCTCTTAAAATGGTAATTATAATAAGCAGGATAACATTTACAAGAAAAGTTTTATTTCTGTATACTCGTATATACATAACTCAGTACTTATCTGCTGATGCGGACAAGCCTGAAAATATCTGGACCGACTGAAAATACTCTATTAACTGAATCTCAACAAATGATTATGTGATTGCTGCATACTAGTCCGTGCTCTTCTCTCTGATGCTATGCTCTGGACAGTAATGGTGCTTATTATCTACCTGTAACCACCAGGTTGGCAGCAATAAGAGTTCCCCCGCACTGCAGCTCGTATCTGTTCTTGTCTACCACGTAGATGGCAGCGTGCCATGGAACCTCCTGCGCAGGCGTGACCTTGCCGTTGCTGATCATCACCTACCTGTAACCACCAGGTTGGCAGCAATGAGAGTTCCCCCGCACTGCAGCTCGTATCTGTTCTTGTCGACCACGTAGATAGCGGCGTGCCATGGAACCTCCTGCGCAGGCGTTACCTTGCCGTTGCTGATCATTACCTACCTATAACCACCAGGTTGGCAGCAATGAGAGTTCCCCCGCACTGCAGCTCGTATCTGTTCTTGTCGACCACGTAGATGGCAGCGTGCCATGGAACCTCCTGCGCAGGCGTGACCTTGCCGTTGCTGATCATTACCTACCTGTAACCACCAGGTTGGCAGCAATGAGAGTTCCCCCGCACTGCAGCTCGTATCTGTTCTTGTCGACCACGTAGATAGCAGCGTGCCATGGAACCTCCTGCGCAGGCGTGACCTTGCCGTTGCTGATCATTACCTACCTGTAACCACCAGGTTGGCAGCAATGAGAGTTCCCCCGCACTGCAGCTCGTATCTGTTCTTGTCGACCACGTAGATAGCGGCGTGCCATGGAACATCCTGCGCAGGCGTGACCTTGCCGTTGCTGATCATTACCTACCTGTAACCACCAGGTTGGCAGCAATGAGCGTTCCCCCGCACTGCAGCTCGTATCTGTTCTTGTCGACCACGTAGATGGCGGCGTGCCATGGAACCTACTGCGCAGGCGTGACCTTGCCGTTGCTGATCATCACCTACCTGTAACCACCAGGTTGGCAGCAATGAGAGTTCCCCCGCATTGCAGCTCGTATCTGTTCTTGTCGACCACGTAGATGGCGGCGTGCCATGGAACCTCCTGCGCAGGCGTGACCTTGCCGTTGCTGATCATCACCTACCTGTAACCACCAGGTTGGCAGCAATGAGAGTTCCCCCGCACTGCAGCTCGTATCTGTTCTTGTCGACCACGTAGATAGCGGCGTGCCATGGAACCTCCTGCGCAGGCGTGACCTTGCCGTTGCTGATCATTACCTACCTGTAACCACCAGGTTGGCAGCAATGAGAGTTCCCCCGCACTGCAGCTCGTATCTGTTCTTGTCGACCACGTAGATAGCGGCGTGCCATGGAACCTCCTGCGCAGGCGTGACCTTGCCGTTGCTGATCATTACCTACCTGTAACCACCAGGTTGGCAGCAATGAGAGTTCCCCCGCACTGCAGCTCGTATCTGTTCTTGTCGACCACGTAGATAGCGGCGTGCCATGGAACATCCTGCGCAGGCGTGACCTTGCCGTTGCTGATCATTACCTACCTGTAACCACCAGGTTGGCAGCAATGAGCGTTCCCCCGCACTGCAGCTCGTATCTGTTCTTGTCGACCACGTAGATGGCGGCGTGCCATGGAACCTACTGCGCAGGCGTGACCTTGCCGTTGCTGATCATCACCTACCTGTAACCACCAGGTTGGCAGCAATGAGAGTTCCCCCGCATTGCAGCTCGTATCTGTTCTTGTCGACCACGTAGATGGCGGCGTGCCATGGAACCTCCTGCGCAGGCGTGACCTTGCCGTTGCTGATCATCACCTACCTGTAACCACCAGGTTGGCAGCAATGAGAGTTCCCCCGCACTGCAGCTCGTATCTGTTCTTGTCGACCACGTAGATAGCGGCGTGCCATGGAACCTCCTGCGCAGGCGTGACCTTGCCGTTGCTGATCATTACCTACCTGTAACCACCAGGTTGGCAGCAATGAGAGTTCCCCCGCACTGCAGCTCGTATCTGTTCTTGTCGACCACGTAGATAGCGGCGTGCCATGGAACATCCTGCGCAGGCGTAACCTTGCCGTTGCTGATCATTACCTACCTGTAACCACCAGGTTGGCAGCAATGAGAGTTCCCCCGCATTGCAGCTCGTATCTGTTCTTGTCGACCACGTAGATGGCGGCGTGCCATGGAACCTCCTGCGCAGGCGTGACCTTGCCGTTGCTGATCATCACCTACCTGTAACCACCAGGTTGGCAGCAATGAGAGTTCCCCCGCACTGCAGCTCGTATCTGTTCTTGTCGACCACGTAGATGGCGGCGTGCCATGGAACCTCCTGCCCAGGCGTGACCTTGCCGTTGCTGATCATCACCTACCTGTAACCACCAGGTTGGCAGCAATGAGAGTTCCCCCGCACTGCAGCTCGTATCTGTTCTTGTCGACCACGTAGATGGCGGCGTGCCATGGAACCTCCTGCGCAGGCGTGACCTTGCCGTTGCTGATCATCACCTACCTGTAACCACCAGGTTGGCAGCAATGAGAGTTCCCCCGCACTGCAGCTCGTATCTGTTCTTGTCGACCACGTAGATGGCAGCGTGCCATGGAACCTCCTGCGCAGGCGTGACCTTGCCGTTGCTGATCATTACCTACCTGTAACCACCAGGTTGGCAGCAATGAGAGTTCCCCCGCACTGCAGCTCGTATCTGTTCTTGTCGACCACGTAGATGGCGGCGTGCCATGGAACCTCCTGCGCAGGCGTGACCTTGCCGTTGCTGATCATTACCTACCTGTAACCACCAGGTTGGCAGCAATGAGAGTTCCCCCGCACTGCAGCTCGTATCTGTTCTTGTCGACCACGTAGATGGCGGCGTGCCATGGTACATCCTGCGCAGGCGTGACCTTGCCGTTGCTGATCATTACCTACCTGTAACCACCAGGTTGGCAGCAATGAGAGTTTCCCCGCACTGCAGCTCGTATCTGTTCTTGTCGACCACGTAGATGGCGGCGTGCCATGGTACATCCTGCGCAGGCGTGACCTTGCCGTTGCTGATCATTACCTACCTGTAACCACCAGGTTGGCAGCAATAAGAGTTCCCCCGCACTGCAGCTCGTATCTGTTCTTGTCGACCACGTAGATGGCAGCGTGCCATGGAACCTCCTGCGCAGGCGTGACCTTGCCGTTGCTGATCATCACCTACCTGTAACCACCAGGTTGGCAGCAATAAGAGTTCCCCCGCACTGCAGCTCGTATCTGTTCTTGTCGACCACGTAGATGGCGGCGTGCCATGGAACATCCTGCGCAGGCGTGACCTTGCCGTTGCTAATCATTACCTACCTGTAACCACCAGGTTGGCAGCAATGAGAGTTCCCCCGCACTGCAGCTCGTATCTGTTCTTGTCGACCACGTAGATGGCGGCGTGCCATGGAACATCCTGCGCAGGCGTGACCTTGCCGTTGCTGATCATTACCTACATGTAACCACCAGGTTGGCAGCAATGAGAGTTCCCCCGCACTGCAGCTCGTATCTGTTCTTGTCGACCACGTAGATGGCGGCGTGCCATGGAACCTCCTGCGCAGGCGTGACCTTGCCGTTGCTGATCATCACCTACCTGTCACCACCAGGTTGGCAGCAATGAGAGTTCCCCCGCACTGCAGCTCGTATCTGTTCTTGTCGACCACGTAGATAGCGGCGTGCCATGGAACCTCCTGCGCAGGCGTGACCTTGCCGTTGCTGATCATTACCTACCTGTAACCACCAGGTTGGCGGCAATGAGAGTTCCCCCGCACTGCAGCTCGTATCTGTTCTTGTCGACCACGTAGATAGCGGCGTGCCATGGAACATCCTGCGCAGGCGTGACCTTGCCGTTGCTGATCATTACCTACCTGTAACCACCAGGTTGGCAGCAATGAGCGTTCCCCCGCACTGCAGCTCGTATCTGTTCTTGTCGACCACGTAGATGGCGGCGTGCCATGGAACCTACTGCGCAGGCGTGACCTTGCCGTTGCTGATCATCACCTACCTGTAACCACCAGGTTGGCAGCAATGAGAGTTCCCCCGCATTGCAGCTCGTATCTGTTTTTGTCGACCACGTAGATGGCGGCGTGCCATGGAACCTCCTGCGCAGGCGTGACCTTGCCGTTGCTGATCATCACCTACCTGTAACCACCAGGTTGGCAGCAATGAGAGTTCCCCCGCACTGCAGCTCGTATCTGTTCTTGTCGACCACGTAGATAGCGGCGTGCCATGGAACCTCCTGCGCAGGCGTGACCTTGCCGTTGCTGATCATTACCTACCTGTAACCACCAGGTTGGCAGCAATGAGAGTTCCCCCGCACTGCAGCTCGTATCTGTTCTTGTCAACCACGTAGATAGCGGCGTGCCATGGAACATCCTGCGCAGGCGTGACCTTGCCGTTGCTGATCATTACCTACCTGTAACCACTAGGTTGGCAGCAATGAGAGTTCCCCCGCACTGCAGCTCGTATCTGTTCTTGTCGACCACGTAGATGGCAGCGTGCCATGGAACCTCCTGCGCAGGCGTGACCTTGCCGTTGCTGATCATCACCTACCTGTAACCACCAGGTTGGCAGCAATAAGAGTTCCCCCGCACTGCAGCTCGTATCTGTTCTTGTCGACCACGTAGATGGCGGCGTGCCATGGAACATCCTGCGCAGGCGTGACCTTGCCGTTGCTGATCATTACCTACCTGTAACCACCAGGTTGGCAGCAATGAGAGTTCCCCCGCACTGCAGCTCGTATCTGTTCTTGTCGACCACGTAGATGGCGGCGTGCCATGGAACATCCTGCGCAGGCGTAACCTTGCCGTTGCTGATCATTACCTACATGTAACCACCAGGTTGGCAGCAATGAGAGTTCCCCCGCACTGCAGCTCGTATCTGTTCTTGTCGACCACGTAGATGGCGGCGTGCCATGGAACCTCCTGCGCAGGCGTGACCTTGCCGTTGCTGATCATCACCTACCTGTAACCACCAGGTTGGCAGCAATGAGAGTTCCCCCGCACTGCAGCTTGTATCTGTTCTTGTCGACCACGTAGATGGCAGCGTGCCATGGAACATCCTGCGCAGGCGTGACCTTGCCGTTGCTGATCATTACCTACCTGTAACCACCAGGTTGGCAGCAATGAGAGTTCCCCCGCACTGCAGCTCGTATCTGTTCTTGTCGACCACGTAGATGGCAGCGTGCCATGGAACCTCCTGCGCAGGCGTGACCTTGCCGTTGCTGATCATTACCTACCTGTTACCACCAGGTTGGCAGCAATGAGAGTTCCCCCGCACTGCAGCTCGTATCTGTTCTTGTCGACCACGTAGATGGCGGCGTGCCATGGAACATCCTGCGCAGGCGTGACCTTGCCGTTGCTGATCATTACCTACCTGTAACCACCAGGTTGGCAGCAATGAGAGTTCCCCCGCACTGCAGCTCGTATCTGTTCTTGTCGACCACGTAGATGGCGGCGTGCCATGAAACATCCTGCGCAGGCGTGACCTTGCCGTTGCTGATCATTACCTACCTGTAACCACCAGGTTGGCAGCAATGAGAGTTCCCCCGCACTGCAGCTCGTATCTGTTCTTGTCGACCACGTAGATGGCGGCGTGCCATGGAACATCCTGCGCAGGCGTGACCTTGCCGTTGCTGATCATTACCTACCTGTAACCACCAGGTTGGCAGCAATGAGAGTTCACCCGCACTGCAGCTCGTATCTGTTCTTGTCGACCTCGTAGATGGCAGCGTGCCATGGAACCTCCTGCGCAGGCGTGACCTTGCCGTTGCTGATCATTACCTACCTGTAACCACCAGGTTGGCAGCAATGAGAGTTCCCCCGCACTGCAGCTCGTATCTGTTCTTGTCGACCACGTAGATGGCGGCGTGCCATGGAACCTCCTGCGCAGGCGTGACCTTGCCGTTGCTGATCATTACCTACCTGTAACCACCAGGTTGGCAGCAATGAGAGTTCCTCCGCACTGCAGCTCGTATCTGTTCTTGTCGACCACGTAGATGGCGGCGTGCCATGGTACATCCTGCGCAGGCGTGACCTTGCCGTTGCTGATCATTACCTACCTGTAACCACCAGGTTGGCAGCAATGAGAGTTTCCCCGCACTGCAGCTCGTATCTGTTCTTATCGACCACGTAGATGGCGGCGTGCCATGGAACCTCCTGCGCAGGCGTGACCTTGCCGTTGCTGATCATTACCTACCTGTAACCACCAGGTTGGCAGCAATGAGAGTTCCCCCGCACTGCAGCTCGTATCTGTTCTTGTCGACCACGTAGATGGCGGCGTGACATGGAACATCCTGCGCAGGCGTGACCTTGCCGTTGCTGATCATCACCTACCTGTAACCACCAGGTTGGCAGCAATGAGAGTTCCCCCGCACTGCAGCTCGTATCTGTTCTTGTCGACCACGTAGATGGCGGCGTGCCATGGAACCTCCTGCGCAGGCGTGACCTTGCCGTTGCTGATCATCACCTACCTGTAACCACCAGGTTGGCAGCAATGAGAGTTCCCCCGCACTGCAGCTCGTATCTGTTCTTGTCGACCACGTAGATGGCGGCGTGCCATGGAACCTCCTGCGCAGGCGTGACCTTGCCGTTGCTGATCATCACCTACCTGTAACCACCAGGTTGGCAGCAATGAGAGTTCCCCCGCACTGCAGCTTGTATCTGTTCTTGTCGACCACGTAGATGGCAGCGTGCCATGGAACATCCTGCGCAGGCGTGACCTTGCCGTTGCTGATCATTACCTACCTGTAACCACCAGGTTGGCAGCAATGAGAGTTCCCCCGCACTGCAGCTCGTATCTGTTCTTGTCGACCACGTAGATGGCAGCGTGCCATGGAACCTCCTGCGCAGGCGTGACCTTGCCGTTGCTGATCATTACCTACCTGTTACCACCAGGTTGGCAGCAATGAGAGTTCCCCCGCACTGCAGCTCGTATCTGTTCTTGTCGACCACGTAGATGGCGGCGTGCCATGGAACATCCTGCGCAGGCGTGACCTTGCCGTTGCTGATCATTACCTACCTGTAACCACCAGGTTGGCAGCAATGAGAGTTCCCCCGCACTGCAGCTCGTATCTGTTCTTGTCGACCACGTAGATGGCGGCGTGCCATGGAACATCCTGCGCAGGCGTGACCTTGCCGTTGCTGATCATTACCTACCTGTAACCACCAGGTTGGCAGCAATGAGAGTTCCCCCGCACTGCAGCTCGTATCTGTTCTTGTCGACCACGTAGATGGCGGCGTGACATGGAACATCCTGCGCAGGCGTGACCTTGCCGTTGCTGATCATCACCTACCTGTAACCACCAGGTTGGCAGCAATGAGAGTTCCCCCGCACTGCAGCTCGTATCTGTTCTTGTCGACCACGTAGATGGCGGCGTGCCATGGAACCTCCTGCGCAGGCGTGACCTTGCCGTTGCTGATCATCACCTACCTGTAACCACCAGGTTGGCAGCAATGAGAGTTCCCCCGCACTGCAGCTCGTATCTGTTCTTGTCGACCACGTAGATGGCGGCGTGCCATGGAACCTCCTGCGCAGGCGTGACCTTGCCGTTGCTGATCATCACCTACCTGTAACCACCAGGTTGGCAGCAATGAGAGTTCCCCCGCACTGCAGCTCGTATCTGTTCTTGTCGACCACGTAGATGGCGGCGTGCCATGGAACCTCCTGCGCAGGCGTGACCTTGCCGTTGCTGATCATCACCTACCTGTAACCACCAGGATGGCAGCAATGAGAGTTCCCCCGCACTGCAGCTCGTATCTATTCTTGTCGACCACGTAGATGGCGGCGTGCCATGGAACCTCCTGCGCAGGCGTGACCTTGCCGTTGCTGATCATCACCTACCTGTAACCACCAGGTTGGCAGCAATGAGAGTTCCCCCGCACTGCAGCTCGTATCTGTTCTTGTCGACCACGTAGATGGCAGCGTGCCATGGAACCTCCTGCGCAGGCGTGACCTTGCCGTTGCTGATCATCACCTACCTGTAACCACCAGGTTGGCAGCAATGAGAGTTCCCCCGCACTGCAGCTCGTATCTGTTCTTGTCGACCACGTAGATGGCGGCGTGCCATGGAACCTCCTGCGCAGGCGTGACCTTGCCGTTGCTGATCATCACCTACCTGTAACCACCAGGTTGGCAGCAATGAGAGTTCCCCCGCACTGCAGCTCGTATTCGTGCAAATAAGCGATTCTAGATAGCGCCACTTGTCATCAAGATGGCGGACAGTTAGGGTTCAGCTTCTTTGTTTTGATCGCCATTACACCTGTTTACAGTGCTGAGGGAATGGAAAGAAAATTAAAATTGAGCTGGTCTGTGGTGAATAATTATGTAGGGGAAGGGTCTCGACCTTTTATTGAAGGTGAAGCAGTCCTGGATGCTAATCATATAATGTATTGTGGCGTAAAGAGCAGGACGGAGGAAGAAATGATTATTTTTGCTTTGTGCCTGCAAACGAGCAAATTGTCTGGTCTCCCACATCAAATAGAAGTTTTTTTGAGTTTGGTTGAAGATGGGAATATTGCAATCAACAAACTTTGCATTTGCTCATGCAAAGCAGGGCAGTCGGGACGCTGTAAGCATGTGACAGCAGTTTTGATGATGCTGAACAGGTTAGTAACAACAGCTTCCTAAAAATACCTATACCTAGGCTGAAGTACACTGCATCACATTGTGGTTACTTCATTGCCCATGTGCTTACCTATATATTTTATTATAGTACCTAGGTAACTTAGTGTATTACCCCTTATTAATTAAATGTACCTATTGGATAGGCATTCGACTGGATCTGGAATGAAATCTGCCTTCGCAATGTCACTCGACCGTTGGGTTCATGATGAAAAAGTGGAAAAAAGTTCGTGATGAGTACGTATGAGGTGAAATGGAAATGCATGTTTTGTTTTTGTAATTGGGGTTATCCTGCAGATGTGCTTTATGTCACAGTGACGGTAGTAAGGTCTGTTCGCTGAGCTTGATCGGAACTGTTCTCGAACTGCTTACAGTTGCACCAGCCCTAGCCCTCCTGTAGACCGCCGAACACAATCACCTCCTTCGAGCAGTTCCGAATTTTATTATTATGTGTCTTTATTTGCATTGGTGATAAATACATTATATAGTCTAATAGTCCGATGTACAAACCTAAACGACTTATTGTAGATCACTGGACCTAGAAGACCTCAGCTGCACCGATCTCGAACAGCAGTGGGGTAAAATTAAGAAGAAGGCAGGCAATATGTATCTGGCGAAGCCAATCGCAAATTCTTGCCACTTCAAGAGAACGAAGGTGCCTTATGTTCGAGATGCAATAAACGTCAGCAAGGAAATGAGTAATACATTTTTCAAGACGCTGATAGCAGGTTTGTTTCTAAAAAGATACTTGGCTACCAAAAGCAAATTTTAAATTTCACATTTCATAAATTTTTAAAATGTTTCATTAAATTTATATTTTCAAAGGTGCCCCAAACTCGGAAGCGTCCATTCACGTAAAAGCTGACCGAAAAGACTTCGCTACACACTCCGCTCCGTCAGCAGCTACGCCATCACCGACTATTTCGGCATCAACTTCACCTGCACCTGATGTTGCCGTAGAATCGACGATTGCCATGGAGGTGGACTTCGAGCCATTGAACGACAATGATCTTCACTTCATTGGGCTCTTGGAAAGGACGCCCGAGTACACACATGATGACACATTGTTTTACCTCACGGAAGATCAAGTAGGTGCTACGAACTTCCAATACTTTACGGACAACGTAGCTGTTTCTGCCCAAAAAGCGATGGACATTTGTGTGGCTACTCGTGGTCAAAGTGGGTTTGAATGGCTTTGGCAGAGGAAACAGAGAATTACAGGCAGCCGATGCTACGAGCTTTATACGTATTACAAAAACAATCGCCCCGACTGGGATGCGAAACTAAAGTCGGTTATGTATTCAACTTTCCGGGGCAATGCCGATACCCGGCATGGTAACGAGTGTGAGCCATTGGCCCGAGCATCATACACCCTCCAAACTGGTAATGATGTTTCCCAATTAGGTTTTATTGTGAACCCTAATGCTCCATGGCTGGGATACAGCCCCGATGGCGTGGTTGTTGTGGGCGGAGAAACTATACTAATAGAAATAAAGAGCCCAAAAGCAGGGAGGACCATGACAGCCAAAGATTGCGCTGTGAAAATGCCATGCATGACTGTGACAAGTGAGGGACTCTCACTTAAAAAGAAATGTGCATATTTTGGACAAGTTCAGCTCGGTATGGAGGTACTTAAAATAAAAAAATGTCACTTCATCGTTTATGCATCTTTTGACAATTCAGTGGAGATTTTTGTTATCGAGAGAGATGAAGCATTTATTAAGGACTTAATATTTACACTGTGTAATGTTTATTATGAGAAGGTGCTTCCAAAGCTGGTAGAAAATGCCACTGGTGAGAACAAGTAGATGTAGTATTGTACATAACTGCCACTTTATTATATATTATACAAATTGCATCAATTAATCAATTAAATACTGAAATTTAGGAACTTACATATTTTTCAGTTTATCAGTAGGTAGTATAGTAATTTATGTCTTAGGTCTACAAGTAAATATTATTACACATGAGTTTGATGTAGATTGAGTTCGGTATCCATGTCCTTAAATTAAAAAATGTCACTTCATCATGTAGGTACATGCATCTTTGAACTACCTTATCAGTGTAGATTTGTAATCGAGAAAGATTAAGGTCTGTTAAGGAGTTGAATGTTGATATTTACACTGTGCAATATTTATTATGAGAAAGTGCTTCCAAAGCTGGTAGAAAATGCCACGCACTAGTGAGAACAAGTAGTATTGTTACATAATTGACATTTTATTTTACAATAAACATTGAACATTTTATATTTATTTTTCAGTTTATCAGCTGTAGTAATTTCTTATGTTATGACTGATGTGTACTTACAAGTAGGTGCATATTTTACACTTGTGAGTTTGAGGAAAATTAACCTTCTATATTAAAATAAGTCTAAGTTGGAAACAAATATTTTATTCACAAATAGTTTCACCAGAAAATGGCAGTTCAGAAGACCGACAATAAATCGGTACATAAAATTAACACTAGAATTTCAACTTCACCTTCACCTCAACTGCTCTTTTCTGCTGTCACTACGATGACATGTCCCTCTTCTTTCATACCAATCAACAATCATTTCCTAACATTTCCTTTTTTATTGAGCATGCATCTCCATTTGGCGCTTGCAGAATTTTGGATGATAACAATTTTGCAGATATATGTGCTTATTATCGAATTATATCATAATAATAAATGAATATCGAATAATATCAATATTTGCTATTGTTTCAAAGAGGCTTATGATGTTGTACAGTTCGGCGTAGCTCCAACGCTCAGCGCTGGCCAATTAGGTGGCTCAACGCGCGGTGTTCAAGGTCAAAAGATAAACCATGTTCATCTTTTGACTCCGAACGCCGTGCGTTGAGCCACCTGATTGACCAGCGCCGAGCGTCGGAGCTACGCCGAACTGTAAACGTACATTCATGCTCAAAAGAACGACCAGCTTTATCGACGCAAGTGCCCAGAGTCTACTGGATTTCGTCCATTAGATTTTTAGCACACGGTCTTGTGGTGTGGAGGAAAGATATCCGCAAATATCTACTTACAGGCGCAACTTCTTTTGAGCATGAGGCTGTCAGCAATAAGTAAAGTCTTAATATTTATCAATTTTTAGAATGGGGGATGTAAGGTTTACAATTCCGCAAATAATTACAGCGATTTCGTCCATTACGGGGACAAATACGGTAGGTATTGTGTTGGACATGATTTTGAAAATCTTGATTCGCTGAATCGATCTTTCAACGTGGACACGAGCTCGGCCAATGGAGCAAGTAATATCGGCATCAGACTTTGAGAATTGTGATTGCTTTCGTAAAAAGGGGGGACGGATTACTTGAATGCCTTGGGCGAAACATTCTTCTTCAATCAGAAAACCCTTGTCCACCATTACTGCATCTATGTGGCTATCTAGCATATCAAGCAGGCCTGACTGATTAAAGATTGCTTTGTCCGAAGCCCTTCCCCCGTACGCCTTACTGACGTACGTAATGAGCCCTGATGGAGAAACCCCTATTAATAGTTTTACTGTATTTCTACCCTTGTAGTGAGAATACGTGAGTATTCTACACTTGAGACATTTTGTTTTCTCGACAGGAGTTTCCGTTCCATCTAAAACAACTCTGGTTTTACTATATTTGGCAAAACATTTGGGCATATTCTCCAAAATTTCCTGTTTGCCAGGCCAACGAATTACACTGAGAAAAATGGGATGAAGCTTTTCCACCATGTCATAAAAATAATTCTGGCATGTGGAAGGGGAACACTGAAAAAGGACTGCCAAGCAACGGAAAGAAACATCCAACTTAAGACGCATTAGCGTCAATACAATTCTTTCCTTCGTTTCAAAAGCGAATCGCTTGTTGTCACTTTCTAAGAGTTCAACACACGTTGTAATGGAGTCCAAAATGCTGAACTCTGGCAGTACCGTCATTGTCCCGAGCTCCTGTCCGCTCCGGATGAGTTCCAGCATGGATCGGTGAGTTGACGTTTTGAATAGGTTCTCGTCGAACTGAACAGCCTTGTCGACCATTTCGACACGCTCGCTCCTTGGAATGGAAGCTTTCAATTCGAGGAGTGCAGTTGCGGCATCCATTTCTGACGGCTCACGGTCGTGTTGTATGTTGCCATCGACTATCAATGGCATTTCGGTGCACGCATCGCATTGCAGCGCTGGAGCCGTCGTTTCCCTGCAACATTTGAAGAACATGAGTGAAAGAACTATCATTGACAAAAATGATAATTGTAGGCATGATGTGCATACAGTTTGTTTTTCCTATGTTTGAACTCTCACCAGATGGAGCCACTGCCAGTTGTTCTGCTAGGCTGAGAAAGACTTCTTTGCGCGCTCACCTTGCAATGTTGTCTTTCTCGGCCTTACAGAACAACTGACAGTGTCTCGTAGAGAGTTCAAACATAGGAAAAACGAACTGTACATGAAGGAACTCGCAGCAAAGTGTACAGAAAACTACGTAGTAGTTTCTGCTCTGTTGGTGTAGTTAATGTTAGCCCTGATCGGTGGCAATGACGGTTTTGGCAATGACGGTTTTTCACCCCAGCCAGCAAGAGGATGCCAACAACACCCCCAGCAAAACGTCGCTGACACTGCCACTTTTCAGAGCCAACATAAGAACAAACAGAATTATACAGGAAATCGCTCCTAAAGACGAGATACGTACATACCCATCCCTGGATATGATTTGACTAATCGGTCTGTTTGGTCGGGCTTTATTAATTTGTACCTAAGCGAATTATTAATATGTAAAACCATCCATTAGGTCAGTATTGTTACTTGCCAGTCAGGCTGTCAATCTGTCAAATTTTACCGTCCAGGAACCATTCTATGTACACTAGTCTGGGTGGGGCGAGTACTAATTTCGATCTATGAAGAAGAACAATGTAAAGCGAATCAGACCGCAAAGCGAATCTCGTAGATTCTAAATACCTACCTGACAATGTTGCGTCTCTTTGTAGCTCTCTGCGCTCGGTTTTCAATGGCCTTCTTAGATTTTTGGGATGGGGAGGCATCCAAACTTCTCTTTGGCAGATTCTGGGATGGGACAGCTGTTTTTTGCAGTGCCCATCGCTTTGTAGGTACATCTAGAATGCATCAAAACATCAGTTACATAATGTTCATGAGCCAGAAAGCAGTTTACACAACACTGTTAAGTTCATTACATTAAAAGGTGGTAAGAGGTTGATCAACTAATGTACTACCTAGATACACGAAATTGTTTATTAAATTTAATGTTATTGAAACATTGAACATGCTAGCAAATTGGATTATTGCCACTGGCTAGACTAGGCTAGAACTGCTAGAACCTGTAGGTACTAGGTTTACCTAACCTACCAACTACCTAGGTACCTAGGCCTATTTATATGCTTATGTAACAATAGGCAGTAATATACAAAATGCTGTAAACATTTAGTAGGTAGGTATCTTACCTGGGAAAAAATAGTCTTCATCCTTGAAGTGAAGGCTACACACGTACATATAAGTTGATACAGGTTTTCCAATAAGTAGAGCATGAATCCATGCACTCCTTAGTTTTACATCCTTTGGAAATGTATGCATTGATTTGGATTCAGTCGGTCTTGACGAACATTGTGACACAGAGCAAAATTTGTTAGATTTGTGCTTTATTTTAGCATTTCCACTAGCCATTTTGACAGCAATGAAACCCTAACCGGCGGCCATTGATGTAGTACCAAGACTCGCCGTCAGAGTGCAGTCTAGTTCCTTGTTTGTACGAATCTGTTCTTGTCGACCACGTAGATGGCAGCGTGCCATGGAACATCCTGCGCAGGCGTGACCTTGCCGTTGCTGATCATCACCTACCTGTAACCACCAGGTTGGCAGCAATGAGAGTTCCCCCGCACTGCAGCTCGTATCTGTTCTTGTCGACCACGTAGATGGCAGCGTGCCATGGAACCTCCTGCGCAGGCGTGACCTTGCCGTTGCTGATCATTACCTACCTGTAACCACCAGGTTGGCAGCAATGAGAGTTCCCCCGCACTGCAGCTCGTATCTGTTCTTGTCGACCACGTAGATGGCGGCGTGCCATGGAACATCCTGCGCAGGCGTGACCTTGCCGTTGCTGATCATTACCTACCTGTAACCACCAGGTTGGCAGCAATGAGAGTTCCCCCGCACTGCAGCTCGTATCTGTTCTTGTCGACCACGTAGATGGCGGCGTGCCATGGAACATCCTGCGCAGGCGTGACCTTGCCGTTGCTGATCATTACCTACCTGTAACCACCAGGTTAGCAGCAATGAGAGTTCCCCCGCACTGCAGCTCGTATCTGTTCTTGTCGACCACGTAGATGGCGGCGTGCCATGGAACCTCCTGCGCAGGCGTGACCTTGCCGTTGCTGATCATCACCTACCTGTAACCACCAGGTTGGCAGCAATGAGAGTTCCCCCGCACTGCAGCTCGTATCTGTTCTTGTCGACCACGTAGATGGCAGCGTGCCATGGAACCTCCTGCGCAGGCGTGACCTTGCCGTTGCTGATCATCACCTACCTGTAACCACCAGGTTGGCAGCAATGAGAGTTCCCCCGCACTGCAGCTCGTATCTGTTCTTGTCGACCACGTAGATGGCAGCGTGCCATGGAACCTCCTGCGCAGGCGTGACCTTGCCGTTGCTGATCATTACCTACCTGTAACCACCAGGTTGGCAGCAATGAGAGTTCCCCCGCACTGCAGCTCGTATCTGTTCTTGTCGACCACGTAGATGTCGGCGTGCCATGGAACCTCCTGCGCAGGCGTGACCTTGCCGTTGCTGATCATCACCTACCTGTAACCACCAGGTTGGCAGCAATGAGAGTTCCCCCGCACTGCAGCTCGTATCTGTTCTTGTCGACCACGTAGATGGCGGCGTGCCATGGAACATCCTGCGCAGGCGTGACCTTGCCGTTGCTGATCATTACCTACCTGTAACCACCAGGTTGGCAGCAATGAGAGTTCCCCCGCACTGCAGCTCGTATCTGTTCTTGTCGACCACGTAAATGGCGGCGTGCCATGGAACCTCCTGCGCAGGCGTGACCTTGCCGTTGCTGATCATTACCTACCTGTAACCACCAGGTTGGCAGCAATGAGAGTTCCCCCGCACTGCAGCTCGTATCTGTTCTTGTCGACCACGTAGATGGCAGCGTGCCATGGAACATCCTGCGCAGGCGTGACCTTGCCGTTGCTGATCATCACCTACCTGTAACCACCAGGTTGGCAGCAATGAGAGTTCCCCCGCACTGCAGCTCGTATCTGTTCTTGTCGACCACGTAGATGGCGGCGTGCCATGGAACCTCCTGCGCAGGCGTGACCTTGCCGTTGCTGATCATCACCTACCTGTAACCACCAGGTTGGCAGCAATGAGAGTTCCCCCGCACTGCAGCTCGTATCTGTTCTTGTCGACCACGTAGATGGCGGCGTGCCATGGAACATCCTGCGCAGGCGTGACCTTGCCGTTGCTGATCATCACCTACCTGTAACCACCAGGTTGGCAGCAATGAGAGTTCCCCCGCACTGCAGCTCGTATCTGTTCTTGTCGACCACGTAGATGGCAGCGTGCCATGGAACATCCTGCGCAGGCGTGACCTTGCCGTTGCTGATCATTACCTACCTGTAACCACCAGGTTGGCAGCAATGAGAGTTCCCCCGCACTGCAGCTCGTATCTGTTCTTGTCGACCACGTAGATGGCGGCGTGGCATGGAACCTCCTGCGCAGGCGTGACCTTGCCGTTGCTGATCATCACCTACCTGTAACCACCAGGTTAACAGCAATGAGAGTTCCCCCGCACTGCAGCTCGTATCTGTTCTTGTCGACCACGTAGATGGCGGCGTGCCATGGAACATCCTGCGCAGGCGTGACCTTGCCGTTGCTGATCATCACCTACCTGTAACCACCAGGTTGGCAGCAATGAGAGTTCCCCCGCACTGCAGCTCGTATCTGTTCTTGTCGACCACGTAGATGGCGGCGTGCCATGGAACCTCGTGCGCAGGCGTGACCTTGCCGTTGCTGATCATCACCTACCTGTAACCACCAGGTTGGCAGCAATGAGAGTTCCCCCGCATTGCAGCTCGTATCTGTTCTTGTCGACCACGTAGATGGCGGCGTGCCATGGAACATCCTGCGCAGGCGTGACCTTGCCGTTGCTGATCATCACCTACCTGTAACCACCAGGTTGGCAGCAATGAGAGTTCCCCCGCACTGCAGCTCGTATCTGTTCTTGTCGACCACGTAGATGGCGGCGTGCCATGGAACATCCTGCGCAGGCGTGACCTTGCCGTTGCTGATCATTACCTACCTGTAACCACCAGGTTGGCAGCAATGAGAGTTCCCCCGCACTGCAGCTCGTATCTGTTCTTGTCGACCACGTAGATGGCGGCGTGCCATGGAACCTCCTGCGCAGGCGTGACCTTGCCGTTGCTGATCATTACCTACCTGTAACCACCAGGTTGGCAGCAATGAGAGTTCCCCCGCACTGCAGCTCGTATCTGTTCTTGTCGACCACGTAGATGGCGGCGTGCCATGGAACCTCGTGCGCAGGCGTGACCTTGCCGTTGCTGATCATCACCTACCTGTAACCACCAGGTTGGCAGCAATGAGAGTTCCCCCGCATTGCAGCTCGTATCTGTTCTTGTCGACCACGTAGATGGCGGCGTGCCATGGAACATCCTGCGCAGGCGTGACCTTGCCGTTGCTGATCATCACCTACCTGTAACCACCAGGTTGGCAGCAATGAGAGTTCCCCCGCACTGCAGCTCGTATCTGTTCTTGTCGACCACGTAGATGGCGGCGTGCCATGGAACCTCCTGCGCAGGCGTGACCTTGCCGTTGCTGATCATCACCTACCTGTAACCACCAGGTTGGCAGCAATGAGAGTTCCCCCGCACTGCAGCTCGTATGTGTTCTTGTCGACCACGTAGATGGCGGCGTGCCATGGAACATCCTGCGCAGGCGTGACCTTGCCGTTGCTGATCATCACCTACCTGTAACCACCAGGTTGGCAGCAATGAGAGTTCCCCCGCACTGCAGCTCGTATCTGTTCTTGTCGACCACGTAGATGGCGGCGTGCCATGGAACATCCTGCGCAGGCGTGACCTTGCCGTTGCTGATCATCACCTACCTGTAACCACCAGGTTGGCAGCAATGAGAGTTCCCCCGCACTGCAGCTCGTATCTGTTCTTGTCGACCACGTAGATGGCGGCGTGCCATGGAACATCCTGCGCAGGCGTGACCTTGCCGTTGCTGATCAGCGCACGACCAACACTGCTTTCTCCTGGGACAAAGACGAGGGGCCGGTGTCAGTATTGGACTGTACAGGGTGGCGCTAAAACATCCCCTTGTTTGAGAGGTCACTGCAGTGAAACTATTGAATGTAAGATTCTGACATTTTAATCAATTTTTGAGAACATACCAAATTTTAATATGTGCAAGTTTTAAACCTTGTTGATCAGGAAAAAAGTAAGTAATTATGAAATTTACTGTTAAAAAACACAATAAACCAATAAAATTGACTTGTTCAATGAATTGATTTGTAGTTACTTCGTGGGAATTAGGTGAATTTACGTTGCTCGGTCCACATTTTTTTAATTGATCAGACTGAAAATTGCACACATTACATTTTTATGTGTTTTCTAACATGGGTTCAAGTTTTTCTATACTTTACCTTTGCATTTTATCTTTTATAGTTCGTTCGAAGTGACTTCTCAAAATGGGGGGAATTTTTGGCGCCACCCGGTATTGTGGATTATACTAGCACTCTATAGTCGTACTCGATGCTGCATTTAGGATTAATGTTTTGCGAAAACTACAGCAATAAGTTTCTTTTTGCTTTGAAACGCTACTAGTTTCAGCCACATTTATCCTTTTAATCCTTCAAGAAAACAATTTTGTTAAATATAATAGGTTATAAAGCATGCAATGTGCCTACCTGTGTTCGTCCTCCTTCTGCCCTGCAACTGCGACTGCGCAGTAACCACCAGCACTGAGACAATAAGTATCCCCTGTAGAGTGAACATGTTGACTCGATCTCAACTACACTGTAACTGCTGTGTTGAGTCGCGTGTTAATCACAAGCAAGAGCAGCTTATGTTGACTCGATCTCAACTACACTGTAACTGCTGTGTTGAGTCGCGTGTTAATCACAAGCAAGAGCAGCATATGTTGACTCGATCTCAACTACACTGTAACTGCTGTGTTGAGTCGCGTGTTAATCACAAGCAAGAGCAGCTTATGTTGACTCGATCTCAACTACACTGTAACTGCTGTGTTGAGTCGCGTGTTAATCACAAGCAAGAGCAGCTTATGTTGACTCGATCTCAACTACACTGTAACTGCTGTGTTGAGTCGCGTGTTAATCACAAGCAAGAGCAGCATATGTTGACTCGATCTCAACTACACTGTAACTGCTGTGTTGAGTCGCGTGTTAATCACAAGCAAGAGCAGCTTATGTTGACTCGATCTCAACTACACTGTAACTGCTGTGTTGAGTCGCGTGTTAATCACAAGCAAGAGCAGCTTATGTTGACTCGATCTCAACTACACTGTAACTGCTGTGTTGAGTCGCGTGTTAATCACAAGCAAGAGCAGCTTATCTGCTGCGGGCAGAGGTCAAGTTGAACGACCCGGATTCTACGAGACCTCGTGAAGAACTATTGATAAGACGCGGAATAAGCTGGCACGAGATGGATTCAGTGGTGATTATAAAAAAATCAAAAACATTATTTTTTATCGTTTATTATCACATCAAACTGCATTTGCATCAACTGCATTTGTTTTAAGCTGTATAATTTTTCCTTGGTAAAGAACTTGTTAAGCGCTGTATGACGTAATGTGCACTTAAAGATTCAACGAGCGCTCTAACTGGCAGATAGTGACACTACAGGTTAGGGTACAGAATAGAATTCTCATAAGCAACATGATGAATTTAGAAACCTCAACATCGGGCACTAATATACATAGAACCTTCAAATTCGGCATGTTTATGGAAGATAAATTTTATTTAGTTCAATCTTTCAACTCAAAAGTTTTCTCCGGTTCGTAAGCCAATCCAATGAGATGTTATAGCTAACAATCCAGCAACCGAACCAATCAAGTCATTCTAGACGTGTTATTATTTCAAATTTTAAGTTTTTTTTCTTATCTTCAGAAACGAATAATTTATGTATGTATAGACATTGTACTGCGTAACAGATTAAAAATGACTTAAATTGTCTGAATATCCTGTTAATTGCATGTTATGTTTTTGATACTTTGAGTGGCGAATTCTCCTGGAATCAGCTACTGATATAATAACACGTGGATTGCGCATCAATGCTATGCAAGTAAAGTCAATATTTCTCTTTGTAGATTTCTAACAATTTATAATAATGTAAAAAAAAAATCTTAATTAACAAGTAACTAATGACTAATGTAATAACTCAGTAGATTCATGGTGATTTTAGAAATGATTCAGATTGTGTAAAAGGCTGTTATAAATTAAATGTAAGTTTTTCCAATGTATTTTCGGCTTCACTGGGACCAACGCTGAAGGCGCAACGCAGTGGACGTGCATGGAGATCAGTGGACTTAGCACGTGTATTGCTTGCACGTGAACGCGTATCTATTGAGCCATTCAGCTCGCGTGTCGCCGAGATCTCCCGACTTTGAGTCCATGTACACGTAGTCGCTGAGGGTCGTGCTGTCGTCGGGCTGTCCGGGGAACCAACGGGAGAGTCCAGTCGCATTGAGTCGCTCTCCTGCGGGAATCAAACACTTCTCATCAGGATGTACACGTAGTTGCTGAGGGTCGAGCTGTCGTCGAGCTGTCCGGGGAACCAACGGGAGAGTCCAGTCGCATTGAGTCGCTCTCCTGCGGGAATCAAACACTTCTCATCAGGATGTACAAGTAGTCGCTGAGGGTCGAGCTGTCGTCGGGCTGTCCGGGGAACCAACGGGAGAGTCCAGTCGCATTGAGTCGCTCTCCTGCGGGAATCAAACACTTCTCATCAGGATGTACACGTAGTCGCTGAGGGTCGTGCTGTCGTCGGGCTGTCCGGGGAACCAACGGGAGAGTCCAGTCGCATTGAGTCGCTCTCCTGCGGGAATCAAACACTTCTCATCAGGATGTACACGTAGTCGCTGAGGGTCGTGCTGTCGTCGGGCTGTCCGGGGAACCAACGGGAGAGTCCAGTCGCATTGAGTCGCTCTCCTGCGGGAATCAAACACTTCTCATCAGGATGTACACGTAGTCGCTGAGGGTCGAGCTGTCGTCGAGCTGTCCGGGGAACCAACGGGAGAGTCCAGTCGCATTGAGTCGCTCTCCTGCGGGAATCAAACACTTCTCATCAGGATGTACACGTAGTCGCTGAGGGTCGAGCTGTCGTCGAGCTGTCCGGGGAACCAACGGGAGAGTCCAGTCGCATTGAGTCGCTCTCCTGCGGGAATCAAACACTTCTCATCAGGATATACACGTAGTCGCCTAGGGTCGTGCTGTCGTCGGGCTGTCCGGGGAACCAACAGGAGAGTCCAGTCGCATTGAGTCGCTCTCCTGCGGGAATCAAACACTTCTCATCAGGATGTACACGTAGTCGCTGAGGGTCGAGCTGTCGTCGGGCTGTCCGGGTAACCAACGGGAGAGTCCAGTCGCATAGAGTCGCTCTCCTGCGGGAATCAAACACTTCTCATCAGGATGTACACGTAGTCGCTGAGGGTCGAGCTGTCGTCGGGCTGTCCGGGGAACCAACGGGAGAGTCCAGTCGCATTGAGTCGCTCTCCTGCGGGAATCAAACACTTCTCATCAGGATGTACACGTAGTCGCTGAGGGTCGAGCTGTCGTCGAGCTGTCCGGGGAACCAACGGGAGAGTCCAGTCGCATTGAGTCGCTCTCCTGCGGGAATCAAACACTTCTCATCAGGATGTACACGTAGTCGCTGAGGGTCGAGCTGTCGTCGGGCTGTCCGGGTAACCAACGGGAGAGTCCAGTCGCATAGAGTCGCTCTCCTGCGGGAATCAAACACTTCTCATCAGGATGTACACGAAGTCGCTGAGGGTCGTGCTGTCGTCGGGCTGTCCGGGGAACCAACGGGAGAGTCCAGTCGCATTGAGTCGCTCTCCTGCGGGAATCAAACACTTCTCATCAGGATGTACACGTAGTCGCTGAGGGTCGTGCTGTCGTCGGGCTGTCCGGGGAACCAACGGGAGAGTCCAGTCGCATTGAGTCGCTCTCCTGCGGGAATCAAACACTTCTCATCAGGATGTACACGTAGTCGCTGAGGGTCGAGCTGTCGTCGAGCTGTCCGGGGAACCAACGGGAGAGTCCAGTCGCATTATGTCGCTCTCCTGCGGGAATCAAACACTTCTCATCAGGATGTACACGTAGTCGCTGAGGGTCGAGCTGTCGTCGAGCTGTCCGGGGAACCAACGGGAGAGTCCAGTCGCATTGAGTCGCTCTCCTGCGGGAATCAAACACTTCTCATTAGGATGTACACGTAGTCGCTGAGGGTCGAGCTGTCGTCGGGCTGTCCGGGGAACCAACGGGAGAGTCCAGTCGCATTGAGTCGCTCTCCTGCGGGAATCAAACACTTCTCATCAGGATGTACACGTAGTCGCTGAGGGTCGAGCTGTCGTCGAGCTGTCCGGGGAACCAACGGGAGAGTCCAGTCGCATTGAGTCGCTCTCCTGCGGGAATCAAACACTTCTCATCAGGATGTACACGTAGTCGCCTAGGGTCGTGCTGTCGTCGGGCTGTCCGGGGAACCAACGGGAGAGTCCAGTCGCATTGAGTCGCTCTCCTGCGGGAATCAAACACTTCTCATCAGGATGTACATGTAGTCGCCTAGGGTCGTGCTGTCGTCGGGCTGTCCGGGGAACCAACGGGAGAGTCCAGTCGCATTGAGTCGCTCTCCTGCGGGAATCAAACACTTCACATCAGGATGTACACGTAGTTGCCCAGGGTCGAGCTGTCGTCGGGCTGTCCGGGGAACCAACGGGAGAGTCCAGTCGCATTGAGTCGCTCTCCTGCGGGAATCAAACACTTCTCATCAGGATGTACACGTAGTCGCTGAGGGTCGAGCTGTCGTCGAGCTGTCCGGGGAACCAACGGGAGAGTCCAGTCGCATTGAGTCGCTCTCCTGCGGGAATCAAACACTTCTCATCAGGATGTACACGTAGTCGCTGAGTGTCGAGCTGTCGTCGAGCTGTCCGGGGAACCAACGGTAGAGTCCAGTCGCATTGAGTCGCTCTCCTGCGGGAATCAAACACTTCTCATCAGGATGTACACGTAGTCGCCTAGGGTCGTGCTGTCGTCGGGCTGTCCGGGGAATCAACGGGAGAGTCCAGTCGCATTGAGTCGCTCTCCTGCGGGAATCAAACACTTCTCATCAGGATGTACACGTAGTCGCTGAGGGTCGAGCTGTCGTCGAGCTGTCCGGGGAACCAACGGGAGAGTCCAGTCGCATTGAGTCGCTCTCCTGCGGGAATCAAACACTTCTCATCAGGATGTACACGTAGTCGCTGAGGGTCGAGCTGTCGTCGAGCTGTCCGGGGAACCAACGGGAGAGTCCAGTCGCATTGAGTCGCTCTCCTGCGGGAATCAAACACTTCTCATCAGGATGTACACGTAGTCGCCTAGGGTCGAGCTGTCGTCGGGCTGTCCGGGGAACCAACGGGAGAGTCCAGTCGCATTGAGTCGCTCTCCTGCGGGAATCAAACACTTCACATCAGGATGTACACGTAGTTGCCCAGGGTCGAGCTGTCGTCGGGCTGTCCGGGGAACCAACGGGAGAGTCCAGTCGCATTGAGTCGCTCTCCTGCGGGAATCAAACACTTCTCATCAGGATGTACACGTAGTCGCTGAGGGTCGAGCTGTCGTCGAGCTGTCCGGGGAACCAACGGGAGAGTCCAGTCGCATTGAGTCGCTCTCCTGCGGGAATCAAACACTTCTCATCAGGATGTACACATAGTCGCTGAGGGTCGAGCTGTCGTCGAGCTGTCCGGGGAACCAACGGGAGAGTCCAGTCGCATTGAGTCGCTCTCCTGCGGGAATCAAACACTTCTCATTAGGATGTACACGTAGTCGCTGAGGGTCGAGCTGTCGTCGGGCTGTCCGGGGAACCAACGGGAGAGTCCAGTCGCATTGAGTCGCACTCCTGCGGGAATCAAACACTTCTCATCAGGATGTACACGTAGTCGCTGAGGGTCGAGCTGTCGTCGAGCTGTCCGGGGAACCAACGGGAGAGTCCAGTCGCATTGAGTCGCTCTCCTGCGGGAATCAAACACTTCTCATCAGGATGTACACGTAGTCGCCTAGGGTCGTGCTGTCGTCGGGCTGTCCGGGGAACCAACGGGAGAGTCCAGTCGCATTGAGTCGCTCTCCTGCGGGAATCAAACACTTCACATCAGGATGTACACGTAGTTGCCCAGGGTCGAGCTGTCGTCGGGCTGTCCGGGGAACCAACGGGAGAGTCCAGTCGCATTGAGTCGCTCTCCTGCGGGAATCAAACACTTCTCATCAGGATGTACACGTAGTCGCTGAGGGTCGAGCTGTCGTCGAGCTGTCCGGGGAACCAACGGGAGAGTCCAGTCGCATTGAGTCGCTCTCCTGCGGGAATCAAACACTTCTCATCAGGATGTACACGTAGTCGCTGAGGGTCGAGCTGTCGTCGAGCTGTCCGGGGAACCAACGGGAGAGTCCAGTCGCATTGAGTCGCTCTCCTGCGGGAATCAAACACTTCTCATCAGGATGTACACGTAGTCGCTGAGGGTCGAGCTGTCGTCGAGCTGTCCGGGGAACCAACGGGAGAGTCCAGTCGCATTGAGTCGCTCTCCTGCGGGAATCAAACACTTCTCATTAGGATGTACACGTAGTCGCTGAGGGTCGAGCTGTCGTCGGGCTGTCCGGGGAACCAACGGGAGAGTCCAGTCGCATTGAGTCGCTCTCCTGCGGGAATCAAACACTTCTCATCAGGATGTACACGTAGTCGCCCAGGGTCGAGCTGTCGTCGGGCTGTCCGGGGAACCAACGGGAGAGTCCAGTCGCATTGAGTCGCTCTCCTGCGGGAATCAAACACTTCTCATCAGGATGTACATGTAGTCGCCTAGGGTCGTGCTGTCGTCGGGCTGTCCGGGGAACCAACGGGAGAGTCCAGTCGCATTGAGTCGCTCTACTGCGGGAATCAAACACTTCTCATCAGGATGTACACGTAGTCGCCCAGGGTCAAGCTGTCGTCGGGCTGTCCGGGGAACCAACGGGAGAGTCCAGTCGCATTGAGTCGCTCTCCTGCGGGAATCAAACACTTCTCATCAGGATGTACACGTAGTCGCCCAGGGTCGAGCTGTCGTCGGGCTGTCCGGGGAACCAACGGGAGAGTCCAGTCGCATTGAGTCGCTCTCCTGCGGGAATCAAACACTTCTCATCAGGATGTACACGTAGTCGCCTAGGGTCGAGCTGTCGTCGGGCTGTCCGGGGAACCAACGGGAGAGTCCAGTCGCATTGAGTCGCTCTCCTGCGGGAATCAAACACTTCTCATTAGGATGTACACGTAGTCGCTGAGGGTCGAGCTGTCGTCGGGCTGTCCGGGGAACCAACGGGAGAGTCCAGTCGCATTGAGTCGCTCTCCTGCGGGAATCAAACACTTCTCATCAGGATGTACACGTAGTCGCTGAGGGTCGAGCTGTCGTCGAGCTGTCCGGGGAACCAACGGGAGAGTCCAGTCGCATTGAGTCGCTCTCCTGCGGGAATCAAACACTTCTCATCAGGATGTACACGTAGTCGCCTAGGGTCGTGCTGTCGTCGGGCTGTCCGGGGAACCAACGGGAGAGTCCAGTCGCATTGAGTCGCTCTCCTGCGGGAATCAAACACTTCTCATCAGGATGTACATGTAGTCGCCTAGGGTCGTGCTGTCGTCGGGCTGTCCGGGGAACCAACGGGAGAGTCCAGTCGCATTGAGTCGCTCTCCTGCGGGAATCAAACACTTCACATCAGGATGTACACGTAGTTGCCCAGGGTCGAGCTGTCGTCGGGCTGTCCGGGGAACCAACGGGAGAGTCCAGTCGCATTGAGTCGCTCTCCTGCGGGAATCAAACACTTCTCATCAGGATGTACACGTAGTCGCTGAGGGTCGAGCTGTCGTCGAGCTGTCCGGGGAACCAACGGGAGAGTCCAGTCGCATTGAGTCGCTCTCCTGCGGGAATCAAACACTTCTCATCAGGATGTACACGTAGTCGCTGAGGGTCGAGCTGTCGTCGAGCTGTCCGGGGAACCAACGGGAGAGTCCAGTCGCATTGAGTCGCTCTCCTGCGGGAATCAAACACTTCTCATCAGGATGTACACGTAGTCGCTGAGGGTCGAGCTGTCGTCGAGCTGTCCGGGGAACCAACGGGAGAGTCCAGTCGCATTGAGTCGCTCTCCTGCGGGAATCAAACACTTCTCATTAGGATGTACACGTAGTCGCTGAGGGTCGAGCTGTCGTCGGGCTGTCCGGGGAACCAACGGGAGAGTCCAGTCGCATTGAGTCGCTCTCCTGCGGGAATCAAACACTTCTCATCAGGATGTACACGTAGTCGCCCAGGGTCGAGCTGTCGTCGGGCTGTCCGGGGAACCAACGGGAGAGTCCAGTCGCATTGAGTCGCTCTCCTGCGGGAATCAAACACTTCTCATCAGGATGTACATGTAGTCGCCTAGGGTCGTGCTGTCGTCGGGCTGTCCGGGGAACCAACGGGAGAGTCCAGTCGCATTGAGTCGCTCTCCTGCGGGAATCAAACACTTCACATCAGGATGTACACGTAGTCGCCCAGGGTCGAGCTGTCGTCGGGCTGTCCGGGGAACCAACGGGAGAGTCCAGTCGCATTGAGTCGCTCTCCTGCGGGAATCAAACACTTCTCATCAGGATGTACATGTAGTCGCCTAGGGTCGTGCTGTCGTCGGGCTGTCCGGGGAACCAACGGGAGAGTCCAGTCGCATTGAGTCGCTCTCCTGCGGGAATCAAACACTTCACATCAGGATGTACACGTAGTTGCCCAGGGTCGAGCTGTCGTCGGGCTGTCCGGGGAACCAACGGGAGAGTCCAGTCGCATTGAGTCGCTCTCCTGCGGGAATCAAACACTTCTCATCAGGATGTACACGTAGTCGCTGAGGGTCGAGCTGTCGTCGAGCTGTCCGGGGAACCAACGGGAGAGTCCAGTCGCATTGAGTCGCTCTCCTGCGGGAATCAAACACTTCTCATCAGGATGTACACATAGTCGCTGAGGGCTGAGCTGTCGTCGAGCTGTCCGGGGAACCAACGGGAGAGTCCAGTCGCATTGAGTCGCTCTCCTGCGGGAATCAAACACTTCTCATTAGGATGTAAACGTAGTCGCTGAGGGTCGAGCTGTCGTCGGGCTGTCCGGGGAACCAACGGGAGAGTCCAGTCGCATTGAGTCGCTCTCCTGCGGGAATCAAACACTTCTCATCAGGATGTACACGTAGTCGCTGAGGGTCGAGCTGTCGTCGAGCTGTCCGGGGAACCAACGGGAGAGTCCAGTCGCATTGAGTCGCTCTCCTGCGGGAATCAAACACTTCTCATCAGGATGTACACGTAGTCGCCTAGGGTCGTGCTGTCGTCGGGCTGTCCGGGGAACCAACGGGAGAGTCCAGTCGCATTGAGTCGCTCTCCTGCGGGAATCAAACACTTCACATCAGGATGTACACGTAGTTGCCCAGGGTCGAGCTGTCGTCGGGCTGTCCGGGGAACCAACGGGAGAGTCCAGTCGCATTGAGTCGCTCTCCTGCGGGAATCAAACACTTCTCATCAGGATGTACACGTAGTCGCTGAGGGTCGAGCTGTCGTCGAGCTGTCCGGGGAACCAACGGGAGAGTCCAGTCGCATTGAGTCGCTCTCCTGCGGGAATCAAACACTTCTCATCAGGATGTACACGTAGTCGCTGAGGGTCGAGCTGTCGTCGAGCTGTCCGGGGAACCAACGGGAGAGTCCAGTCGCATTGAGTCGCTCTCCTGCGGGAATCAAACACTTCTCATCAGGATGTACACGTAGTCGCCCAGGGTCGAGCTGTCGTCGGGCTGTCCGGGGAACCAACGGGAGAGTCCAGTCGCATTGAGTCGCTCTCCTGCGGGAATCAAACACTTCTCATCAGGATGTACACGTAGTCGCCCAGGGTCGAGCTGTCGTCGGGCTGTCCGGGGAACCAACGGGAGAGTCCAGTCGCATTGAGTCGCTCTCCTGCGGGAATCAAACACTTCTCATCAGGATGTACACGTAGTCGCCCAGGGTCGAGCTGTCGTCGGGCTGTCCGGGGAACCAACGGGAGAGTCCAGTCGCATTGAGTCGCTCTCCTGCGGGAATCAAACACTTCTCATCAGGATGTACACGTAGTCGCCTAGGGTCGAGCTGTCGTCGGGCTGTCCGGGGAACCAACGGGAGAGTCCAGTCGCATTGAGTCGCTCTCCTGCGGGAATCAAACACTTCTCATCAGGATGTACACGTAGTTGCCCAGGGTCGAGCTGTCGTCGGGCTGTCCGGGGAACCAACGGGAGAGTCCAGTCGCATTGAGTCGCTCTCCTGCGGGAATCAAACACTTCTCATCAGGATGTACACGTAGTCGCCTAGGGTCGAGCTGTCGTCGGGCTGTCCGGGGAACCAACGGGAGAGTCCAGTCGCATTGAGTCGCTCTCCTGCGGGAATCAAACACTTCTCATCAGGATGTACACGTAGTCGCTGAGGGTCGAGCTGTCGTCGGGCTGTCCGGGGAACCAACGGGAGAGTCCAGTCGCATTGAGTCGCTCTCCTGCGGGAATCAAACACTTCTCATCAGGATGTACACGTAGTCGCTGAGGGTCGAGCTGTCGTCGGGCTGTCCGGGGAACCAACGGGAGAGTCCAGTCGCATTGAGTCGCTCTCCTGCGGGAATCAAACACTTCACATCAGGATGTACACGTAGTCGCCCGGGGTCGAGCTGTCGTCGGGCTGTCCGGGGAACCAACGGGAGAGTCTAGTCGCATTGAGTCGCTCTCCTGCGGGAATCAAACACTTCTCTATCGGAACTATCGGTATGTGCAGCACATCCAACCATGATCTAACCGAAATTCTGTAAATAATCCCCGAATAATTACTTGCAAGATCACAGAAGAGTTCAGATTTTCTTCAGAAACAGGAAAGTTTCCACAAAGACGAAATGGCAATGTTGAAAACAATTAACAAATATCACTGTCTCCAGGAAGTACTACAGAAATTTGCAGTGATCATAGTCCAAAAAGTTATTTTATAAACTTTCAGAAAACATTTCGGTGCTTTGGTAAAGATACCTAAACTAGGAAAACGCTCAGTGTAACGCGTTGGTGAGCGAGCACGGCGGGGACGTGCAAATTCTCGTACCGGAAATGCGTACACAAGCACAGAAAACATATACATCTATATTGAATTGAAATATGATCAGTCAATCAACACAACATATTATGCTTTTCGGTAAATATAGCAAATCAGATGCTATTCAATTGGCACTGGAAAACATTGATTTTCATACTTCATTACTGACAAATATTAAAAATTTTAATAAGTTCATACGTTCTTAACTGATTGGGATGAAATTTTTTTAAATAAGAGACAATGTTGGTCTTACTGATCATGCAAAATATGAGTTTGATCTGAATTATCGATGACCGTTTTCATTTTTCAGCCTATAAGGAGATATTTATTTAAATTTTAACCAGTGAATGGATTTAAAAAAAATGTGGGGCCTGCAGACAGAAAAGGACGTCTCTACATGTGTGCAAAATTTCAGATCGATCGAAGAAAAACTCTGACCTGTACAGCCTCACCCAACAGAAAAAAACAAAAAAACAGAGGTCCGTGCCAAATGAGCCGAAAGGAGACGCTCGCTACGCTCGCTCAACAACAAAAACCAATGTCCAATGAAACCAATACATAAACCGATCTTGCTGAAAATTATTATGACTACATCCACAATAATAATATACGTTTTGTGAAAAAATTGTACTGATCCGTTACTTCGTTTGGCAGATGTCAAAGACACAGACGACCGACAATAGTTTCAAGTGGAGACGCTCGCTCCGTACTCTTGATAACAAGGCGGCCACAAAAATAATATACTTCAAAATTGTGTGCATAATTTTCAGCCAAATATGTTCTTTTACAATTGATATGTGGTATATCAGAATCTGTAGAATATTTTTAAGTCAACACTTAGAGTCAACAATAGAGTTAGACTCATCTAAATGTCCTGATTCATATGACTGAACGTTCTCTTACCGAAGATGGTGTAGTACTCATGTTGCGTGGTGTTTGACTCCCTCACGCCGACCCAACTGGATGTTCTCCGGTCCGATCCGGTCATGTTCCCCTCATGATCTCGCATCACAATGGCGACCGCCCAGGCCTCGACATCCGAGTTTAGAATGACAAGATGGCTGCCTTCTCGCTCGCACGTCTCCTTGGCAGCGTGCCAGGACGCGGCGGCTGTGTGCATCTTGTAACAGCCGATGCCGCGGAAGTGTTGGTAGCCGGGGAGCAGTTGAGGCGCAGGCGTTGTAGGAGCTGCAGTTGTTGTGGGCGGGGCTGTGGGTGCTTCGGACACGGCTTGTGGAGCTGAGGACATCAACATGGGTGTATAGTAGATGGTGACTTGTTCTATCGCCTATCGTCTCGTAAAATTACTTGGAAAATGCTCTGTGTAACGCGTTGGAGAGTGAGCCTTCGTACTGAATGCGATTTGATAAGTACATTTGCGTTTGTTAGTTTCTGCTCTACAGGCCTTGGAACGGAAGCACCAAGATGGCATCTGCTAATTCCCGGTATAAATTTGCAAATATTTCAAGATTATAGAACAAAATGTCATTAAAATTACAATAACTTTGGAAGATAACGAAAGATTAGTCTGAAAATTTGGTCCCAATGACCATGCAAAATTTTAAGTTTATCGATCAAACGGTTCTCGTTTAAATTTCAAAAATCACTGGAAAGATGGTATTCAATTTTAAACAATGGGAGTATTTGGTTGAAACTTTGTAAGATTGGATACAATGTTAGTCGTAATGACTTGTCAAAATTTCAAACTGATCACACCAACCTTCCTGACTGGGGTTTTTTCGTGGTTTTCCCTCAGTCGACAGGCAAATGCTGGAAGGTATCCTACTAATAGGCCACGACCGTTTCCTTCCCAACCTCCATCATAACCTACTCTTCACCATCATCTCCCAATCATCATCATAATCATTCATCCGTCGCCATTGCCTCGCTGCAGAACAGTGCGACGTTAAGCCCCAGACAAAAAAAGACATGGGAATAACATCGGCCAGTGAAGATTCGTCCATTAAACTTCAAGGCTCATTGCAGTTGTTGTTTGTACCATTGTGCGATACGGATATTCGGTGCGGGGTGTTGCGATTACCGGTGCTCGCTCATCAACGCGGTGCACAAAGCGAGCTCCTAGCTTCACAGCTGCCTTCGCCGGACGCGAGAATGGAAACGACAAAGAGTTGCTTATGGGAGAATCGGCTATTTCACTCAGATGCTCCGCTGCGATGTTTAATGCGCGTAAGCTGTGTATATTATGAACCATTCGCAGACCCAATAGCTTAGTTGGTAAAGCATTGGCCTGTTGTGCAAAAGAACGTCGGTGCGAATCCTGCCGCGGTCTCACTTTTTATATTGCATTTTTCACAAGTATTAATTCTGCCTAACTATGGAGTTATTTTTTATTTAAAGTTGACGCGGAAGTCGCCTCTGACTTACATCGGATCGTGACCTTGACTTGGTGCGCCGATCTCGGCCCGATACAGTTCGAGGTCCTGGCTTCGATCGCCAGCGGCGGCAGAGTTGTCTGACAGTTCTCTAGGTGCTCGTGATGCGGTGTCACCTGCACAGGAGAATCACACAGTGATGGCAATCATAAGTGTCATGAGGTGGACACAGTGAGGCATGTTAAACCAGGATCTTGGCCCGATGCAGTTCGAGGTCCTGGCTTCGATCACCAGCGGCGGCAGAGTTGTCTGACAGTTCTCTAGGTGCTCGTGATGCGGTGTCACCTGCACAGGAGAATCACACAGTGATGGCAATCATAAGTGTCATGAGGTGGACACAGTGAGGCATGATAAACCAGGATCTCGGCCCGATGCAGTTCGAGGTCCTGGCTTCGATCACCAGCGGCGGCAGAGTTGTCTGACAGTTCTCTAGGTGCTCGTGATGCGGTGTCACCTGCACAGGAGAATCACACAGTGAGGCATGATAAACCAGCTAACTAACATTTGCTCGCAACGCTCAGATGATGGTGAAGAGGAGGGAAGGATAGTCTCCGTCAGTTTTATTTAATCCAAGCCGAGCCACAAAGTCTTAGTCATTTGGCTGCATTTTAATTGAATTATCATCAAATATCTCATTAAGCTAAAATTGTGAGTTAGCTGGTTTATCGACGCAGCCCTTAAAATCTCGAAAATAACTATTAAAATTAACTTCTGAACCCATTATTTATAACGTAAACCTGAACAATTAGTCGATTTTTTGAAATAATTGAACATTTCAAAAACTATTTCTTGTCAGATTTGGGATTTTTAGTCAGTATGTAACATTATAATAAGAATATTTTTCTCTTCAGTAGGAACTAAGAAAGTTCTATTTTCAATATAATGACACGTAGTAAAGATGACCGTCTTAATCCATTGGCACTAGCTTAGCTTGCTTCCAACCCAGTGAATATATCTTTTTTCGAGATGTCTCTCCCGTTTCAAAATGGCGGAACCACAGTTAAATGTTAAACCAGTAATCGAACACTGATACCTTGGATTTCCCAATGGGTCCGCAACCTGCGGCTTCTTAGTGGTTCTTGAATGGCTCTTTATAACTTAAATGTAAATCTGTATCGAAAATTGGAAAATTCGAAAAAAATCGCCCTGCGGGGCAACATCTGAGGGCCTTCTTCATAAAATATATACAAAAAATTAAAAAATCAAATGAAACTTGTCATCCAATTTATTATTTTCAATGTTTTATATTCGATATTTGCCTTTACAGCGGCTCCCATTGGCCATTTGTATTGGCTCCTTGATCAATAAAGGTTGCCGACCCCTTACCTGTAGGTAGTGTATGTTTCTCTCACCTCTGATATCCAGTGTCCTGTCTCATTGGCGTACATGGTCACTAGCAGAGTGACGTCATTGTTCACCTCGGAGTCCGCCCGGAGTCGAACCAGATTCGCGTAGAAGACGAACAGAATGTACTTGCTCGAGTACATGGTGCTGAGGTAATGAAGCGGAACTCTAGCTGCTAGGTTATATTTCATGGCGGGAGGAGGGGGCGGGGGGGCATCGCCAGTGGCGGCTTAAGAGTGCGTATAATGAGGAGGGGGGGGGGGGGGGGGGGCAAATGTGTCAACCACTACTTAAAAAATATGATTACAATAAAATTAAAATATGTTCATTTTGTGTTGTAATGCGTTTCTGTGAATTTCACTTTTTATGAGAGATCATTCAAACTCGACGTATAAATAAATAGATTTTTTACCATAATACGGCAATAAAAATGTATCAACAGTCAGTAGGTGACTAAATTTCAAAATATACACATCACATTAAAGTTGTAGATTTTCTATTAATTACCTACCTTAATATTGCGTCAGTACAGAGACGACATTTTGACACTTTCAAAAGTACATTTTCAAAATACAATTTTCTTTGAAAAACTTCTATCTCGTGTATCAGTTGCAATATTTTATTCTAACACTTTTAGTTGAACTTTTTCATGGATGTTTTACCAATCTATGAGGGATTTAATGATTTTATGAAACTTTCAGTTTTTCCATAAAATATTGTGTTGCCATGGTAAACGATTATTAAGAAATTCAAATGTCTTAAAAATATTTGTGAATTTTAAGAAGATCGTTAAAAGATATCGCCCAACGAAGCAAACTTGGCTGGCTCAAATCCCTTCTCTGCTGTCTATTTCACTGAAAGGTAAGCGAGATGCATCCTAGTGTTGATTCAAAGAATATCACGAAAACAAATGCCCTATAAAATCTTTATTTAAACCATAGAGCTGCATCCCTAATTTCAGGATTAATATGAATCAAAATTGCACTTAATTATTTTATTGGTCGAAGCCCCCGACCCCATTAATTTTAAAAAAGTATTACTCTACTAGTTTCCCGGGATATGTTAGATATATAAGATATGTAACGTTATCCTGCATAACACAAACAATTATCAAAAAAATTTAATAGCCAAAAAACATTTCAAAAAACTTAAAAACACATAAGGTCGTTACATAATATTGTGATCAAGTTGGAAAGATAATTTATATTAAAAACGAGGTTGCAGAAACGAATAAATGGTTATTCTGCCCACTGTCTTGTATCGCTCGCCACTGAAAAATTAATACATTTGATTTGATTACATCTAACAATAACAGGAAGTGTCGTAGAATCTATTCCATTGGCCAGGATAAAGCCCCGTGAGATATTAAATCAAAAATATTTGACATTGAAATGAGTTATTCAAATGAATCTAATAATGAATGTACTCGGCAATAGGTATATAAAACTGTATGTGAATAAATGCGTATGACTGGTAGCCTGGCACATTAATTGTTAGATGTAACTTTGTTGATCAAAAGTGGAGGACATGGGGAGGGGTCGACCTAACGGGCCCGATCCGGGGGAGTCCAGCACTGGTGGGAAGGCCGGGGGGGGGGGGGGACGGACCGGGAGGTGTGAGAATTCGGGCCGGCGGAACCCGATTTCAGGGGGATCAACATCTCGAGGGGGAAGACCGGTCCGAGGGGACCGCAAATTCAAGGGTGGATATGGATAGGTCGACCCTAGCTGCTCTCTGTCTGGGCCTCACCACTGACCTGTCCGGCATGGGTAGCCCTTACACATGAGCATAATATGCTCGCCGGCGTAGCTGCAATGGATCATTGGCCAACACAAACCCCACCACCGCGCTAAGGTGGCAGCCGTCGGTGGGGGCACATCTAGAGAGCTCATCTACTAGAGCTTGATGCCGAGTAAGCATAAAATGTAATTTGTACAAGTTTCAAAAAATGAATGGAATGGGAAAAAGGTTAGAAATTATTTAAGTTAAAGTTGAAAAACAGAATAAACCAGTCAAAATTACGTGTTTGAAGGATTGATTTTGAGTTTATTTGTAACTTATAATTTGTAACTTATATTACTTATACGTAACTTATAACTTAATATGATGTGTAATTTATTTAAATTTCGTCCAACTTTGTTAACGGAGTAACATTTGGATATTCAGCCACAATTCTCTGCCTTTCCATTTAATAAGACACTTTACTAAATATTTTATGTGAAATTATGAAATCAACACAAACTAACTTAAAACCAAAACATTCAACTGATTCTCCACGCTTCCGGTTAATGTTTCCGGTTCAAACGCGTGCTATTTGAGCTCTGGAGTAAAATGTTTTTCAACAATGTCGGTAACATTTTTCTCAAAACTCAAATATTTCTGAAAATATTTGTTGTTTGTTTGTTGTATTCCTTCCTAATGTTTGGAACATTGTTTCAAATGACAGATACAAATAAACACTTTTTGTATAAATACTTACAATTTTATTTTGCAGTACAGAGGAAATTTTCTAAAATAAAATGGAACCCATAAAAAACACTCCGTGTAAAAATACCAGCCAAGTCTCTACAACTAAAAAAAAAGCTATGAAATCTTAAAATTCTGCACTGAAAGTAGTGATATCAAAAAATAAGCCAAGTCAAAACTTTATTTGAAAATCAAAAAAACACATGGCGCATCGTATACTATATAAATAATTTAGAAGTACAGTCCATATATAAAATATACATATAATATACCTATAATGCCCTAAAAAACGATGCGCCAAGTATTTTTTAGATTTTCAAATAAAGTTTTGACTTGGCTTATTTTTTGATATCACTACTTTTCAGTGCAGAATTTTAAGATTTCATAGCTTTTTTTTTAGTTGTAGAGACTATGGCTGGTATTTTTACACGGAGTGTTTTTTATGAAGATATCACTCCTTTTTTTAGTTTATTCTTAAAATTTGTGACAGTTAAATCGAATGAACAATTTCTAAATCCTGTAAAAAAATCGCCATTTACAATTTGGTTACTACTAATGAAAATCTGCTATATATTTGCTTAAATGGTCTTTCATGAAGAATAGCAAAGGTTTCATTCCAATCGGTCAACCCAGTTCCGAGACATGCCAACACTTCGGTTCAACATGGCTGCTGAAATTACTGCACTGCTTAGAATGTATATCTACAATTAGTGTGTATTTCTTTAAGCTTTCTGAATATGTATACATTTTAAAGAATGGGGATTAGGTATAATAATTTTTAATTTTTAATGACGTCATTTCCGGGCTCATGAATAGGAAAATTCTAGTTTGACTGTTCCTATTCCATAGAGATGTCCTTCCGAATCGTTTAGCGCTAGATTCGTACCGATCAGTCTACCAGTATTCGAGATACGACGATACTTCTGGTTTCAAAATGGCGGCTGAAATCTCTGACCCCTTGAAATTTAATTTAAACATGATTACATATTATTATAAGCTGTCTCAAATAGTATTAATTGTATCAAAATGTAAATTTGTGCGATTTTTAAAATGTGTGACGTCATTTCCGGTTTTGGTATAGGAAACTGCAAATATTACTGACGATATAACATTAAGTTAACCGTCTAAATCGTTTAGCGCTGGTTTCGTTCAAATCTGTTTAGCCGTTTTTGAGATATGATGTCACTTCCGGTTTCAAAATGGCGGCTCCGGTTGGTTTTATAACAAGTCAAATGAGATATCAGAAGTACATACGATACATAAATATCAAAATAATAGGATCAACCTTTGTTGCCGAAATGCCAATCGATGTATTTCAAATTTCATGACGTCATTTCTGGTTTCGTTAACATAATGTTTAGTCTCTAGCTAATGATAATCCATATAGTTGACCGTCCGAATCGTTTGGCGCTATTTTTGTTCCAATCGGTCCAGCCGTTGTTGAGATATGACGTCACTTCCGGTTTTAAAATGGCGGCACAAAAAAAGTCAAGGGAGGGAAGGCAAATCAGACGCCAAAAGTGCACACGTGGTAAAAATTTGAGATCAATCGGTTCATCGGTTTAGGCTGTGGCCTGTTTACCGGATTCTAGCTCCAGCCTACTGAGATTACTGATTATGAAAACCGCCCTAAAACACTGTTTTCACGGCCCTCTAGTTCGCAAAGGGTGTAACCTATTGTTCCCATAATTTGGTATATGTGGTGGGGTGGGCCATAGCTCGAAATTAAGATATTTCGCAACAATTTGAGATTTCCCAATTTTATGATCCAGTAGGCCGAAAATGCCACTTTGATGCTTACAGTAAAAGTGGGTTGCTCCAGCCTTTTTAAATGAGAGTGTGCGCGCCGTACGACTTGGCTGGCGTGGAGCGACCGCTCCACTAGATATAGGTATGGAAGTTTGAGTAATGGAATCGAACCCGGTCATCAAATGTTGTCGTCACATCACATAGTTAATCTGTATATTTATTCGTTCTTACAGTGATTTTTAATTACCTAAATATCTCGGTCAACATAAATAAACATCGCGACTTTTATTTGTATTCTTCCTCCGAAATTAAATTCGATCTCGACACGCCAACGTTTTCCAGGCATTTCAATTGGCAGATATTTATTGTTAAATACGCAGTCTCGTAAGAAGTAATATCCCTGGAAGAAAAACATGCAGTAAGACGTAGAGTTCTTGAGTGCACGAACATGCAAGATCCAGTTGGCTGAAAATGCCATGTTATTGCTTACAAAAAAAAATGTTAAAAGTGTTTGGTCTTCTCTTCAGTGTATTAAAGGAAGGCAACGGTCAGGAACTAAAATTTTCCCATAATTACACTTCAAACTATTAATATCTGTAAGACATATAAGAAGGTACCAATCCGGTTGTGATAGTGAGAGCAGCAAATCCAAAAACATGATTTTAATCGAAAGTATCAAAATATTTTAGTCCCATAAGGAATAAGCTGGACGCAAAATGTCCATTGGGAACGTAGGAATACCACAATAGATAGATATAAATGAAGCTCTGGTACATATTAGTTGGAGTGTTTACTTCATTTTATCTCTTCCAAAATTTTCTGTGAATTGAACCGTTTAGCTGCATATATATGAAAACAAGTCGCTACTGTTTTAAACACCAAGAAGGTTCCATATTTTTTGTACAGAAGATACATTCCTGCAAATCTCCCTCCCATTCTCTGTAACTGGACCCAGATTGTTTAGACTAAGCGCTTGGTGATACTTGAAATAGTAATAAAGTAGCCATAAACAAAACAATTTCATGCTTCATCAACAATAAATATCCACAACACATTAATATCTATTACAGTCTGTTCAAAGAATGTTGAAACCATAAGAAAAATCCCATGTGAACTATACAATATTGTTGGCACATGACAATATGAAATGATGGTATTTTGTCATATTCTGACAGTTTAACCCTTGACCCTTTAAGCAGTAACGGTATGTTGAGTGAGTGTGAGTATACGTACAGTACGACTTGGCTGATGGTCCACTAGATATAGCTTACCTTCTTAATGGGACATTTTGGCGGAAAGTTGCCGCATTCCAGAAGACCCTTATAAAATATCTTATCATATTCCATGTAGCTGCAAAGGCGTGACTTGAAGATCGGCATCGGAATCCTACTGTAACGATTGTTCGGCATTTGTTCATATGCAGTCACTTTAATCTGTAATTATAAAGATATTTTAGTATTGTGACTAAAGGATAAAATATGATAAGGAGGGCAATGAATTAAAAATGCAACGAATTTAATTTTTTAAGCATCATTCTGGAACCATGTGAATAGTTAATTTAAAATAGATTGTAATAATTTTTTGATTTACAAAATTCCGTTTATAACTATATATAGGTAGGAATTCGCTACAATCACTCTTAATATAAAAATGCGATTTCGATTTATTTTGACTAGAGAATTATTTTGACAAGTAAAAAATATGAAAATTGTCTTTGTTAAATTTGCAAAATAATCAATAAAATCAAATAACCTTTCTTTCCACGACCTATCTTCATTGAATAGAAATCGACCCTTGTAATATTGAACAAACAAGTGCCAAACAACAGAAAATGGTTCCCGAAATTCTACCTACCATAGCGGAGGAAACCCTATAACCGACTATACAAATATGAATAAATGTACCTAATAGAAAGAGAGACTCCTCAGCAATGAACAATTCCTTAAACCATATTACTTAGTACCTATTGCTGACATTTGTGAAGTTTACCACTTAAGGGGGATGCCAAAGTAGAGGTAGAGGTCTCCGACAGATATTTGAACAAATTTGCTGATTTAGTAGATAATTTTCTTGTGCACCATTTAACATAGAGTTGGGAGAACCGGTTAGATCCCGAACCGAACCGAACCTATCTACCTATCTCTTGAAAATGACCTGTGATTGTAATTATTTTTTCTCTCCGCCTGCAACTGAGTAGAATTGCACCAAGTAACAATTTAGCAAATTACATAATTCTAGTGTAGTATGTACACTCCCCCAAATAATAAATGGTACTCCGTTTTGCGGCTATGTCCTTTCACCGTAAACGATTTTAATAGGTACCCTGTAGAGTGAGAGAGCGCGATAGTTGATGTGCGAGTGAGAAGAAAGATTGACGAGAGGTTGTCGGGCATCTCACTCACAAGTAGTCTTGTCTCGCTTGCACTTGGTACTAACTGGGGTGGTTCATGCCGAGTTGTTTTCTGGTGGAGTGGGGTGAGGTGAACTAAAATAGATAACGATGTCAATAACTGCTACCTGCAGAAGATCCTCGATTGATTCAATGCTCGAACTGTCCTCGCCGTGGTTTACCGTGAATGAATTACACTGATATTTCCAAAATGTTCGAATGTAGTATTTTCAAGGGTTTAATTTTATAGCTATTTGCATAATCATATTGTTATCGTTGAATGAACCTTTCTAATAGAATAATAATATATTAAATTAAATTCTTGACAATGTCAGCAAACTGACTTGTCAGTTATGCATCAATTCGTCTGTTTCTTTTGCTTGTTACTGAGGTATCACCCACTGTAATTGCATTCGATTGAGCTGATATTTTGCAAACATGTTGCATCAACTCTGCGGTTTGCAGACCTACATTTTTCGAAATTCGTTTATTGGGTCAAATTGAAATTAATGTCTTCTGATTGGTTGATCAGATCAATTTGAAATTGTAAAACAAACTGTAAACAAATTGTAAGACAAAAATTTTCTTAATCGTTACAAAGTTTCCGCCATATCTATTGGTTCCAATTTAAAAAAATATTTTCTATAGGTCGAGAATAAAAAGAAACGTTGAATTGGTAATTAAGACCAACATTATATCCTATTTTACACATTCTATAAATAGTCTGAAAACTCCTAGATTCAGTGGAAATTCTGACACACATATATTTAAATTTGCTATTTTTAAATTTTATCATCGCTTGTCTGAATTTTGATTAAATATGTTGCCTCACATAAGGGCTAATTGCAGCGAATACAACACATCGATTCAACCTTCAAAAATGTCTTACTTTCTTTTTTATGTGTGTCAAAATAATGTCTGCACTCGGGGAAAAACATTAATTTTGTGCATTGCCATTTAGAGAAAATGAACAAACAGATCATAATATGAAGATCATATGAATATACATTAACAAGTGCGTAGTCTATAACGCATTGATGAGCGAGCCAATTCGTTTTCCACGTGAATTGATTTGCGATTGCATGTTTCTAAGATACAAACCTTGGAATGAGCCGAAACGAAAGGCGTCAGAGAACCAGTAATGAAATATCCTGACAATTCCTTCAAGAAATTTGACAAATATTCCAAACACTCATAAAATGTCCGTTTAATGTCAATAACTCTTGAAATTAACGAAAGATTAGAATAATATTACAGGGGACCGCTTCTAGATGACATTAGTGTGTTCAGATTTTCAGATCGATTGGTTGAACGGTTTGTTCTAGTCACTGCCGACAAAAATACAATAAAAACACACATAAAAAAACAGCAAGTATCCCCAATTTATAAGTGACACAAGAAGCATGTAAAAAATACATAATTGAAATTTTATGTCACATTAAAACACACAAAAATATAGCACAGTGGTGACGCTCGCTATTCTCGCACAATAAATTCAATTGCAAGGTAAAACCGCACAACCAATCGATCTGAAATTTTGCACACTTACTAAAGTAATCTGTGCGGTCCCTGGGATCGATTTTGAACGGTATCCTGTGATTGGTTCAAATTTTAAAATAATTATCTTTCGATTGGTTATTCCGATCGATTTGAAATTTGGCAAAGTCATTGCAACCAACATTGTCCCCAATCTTACACAAATTCAGTAAAATCCTCCCATCGGTTAAAATTTAAAACAATCTTTCCTGTGATTTTTTAAAATTAAACTAGTACAAATTTATCGATAAACTTAAAACTTTGCATGTTCATTGGTAACAAATATCTAAAATGTTGGTACAACATTTTAGGTATTTGTTTGCTATGTTGAAGACTAATCTGTCGTTATTTCAAAAGTTATTGTCATTTTAAGGACATTTTATTCTATAATCTTGAAATATTCCAAAAGTGTATACTACATTTTCATCCTTGCCTTCTTAATGCTGCAGAAAGCATATAGAAAAAAAGCAAAGCATATAGAGCAGCTGTTACTTGCAAGCGCATATCAAATCGGATTCAGTACGATGGCTCGCTCATCAACGCGTTACACTGAGCGTTTTCCTAGTTTTTAAAACTTCGGTTGAATCATATAAAATGACAACTCGACTTTTCGATTGACAATCTTCTCACCTTACCCAAGAAATAAATAACATTGATCAATATAATAAATGATGATATCATTATTGGAAGGACATTTACGGCTTATGGCAGATTGGAATGAGTCTATATATTCCATTTAATTTAATATTTTGATAATTTGTTTTAATTTATGTAATTAAGAGCATTGTTATAAGTTATTCGTATCAAAATCGCTTTATTGTCACTCAGTTTTGAGGGTGGGAGGCAAAGGGGGTTTGACGCCCCTTTTATCACTACTTGAAGTGTTCTAAGAAGAATGCGAAAACATTTTTTGATATAAGATTTGTTTGGAATTGACCTGTTGACTTAGTTTCTAATTTAGTACCATTATTATTTTGATGTTATTTCATTTGTAAGAATGTGTACTTGACTGGTCATTTGACAACATTGTGGTGACTACTTATACATGAAGATAAAATCTTAACTGCATTTCTTCTTTCATTACAAAGGTAGGATCATCAAACAGTACGTTTTAATGTGATATTTTCGAATTTGTTATACAAAAGAAATTCTAGATTACCTCTCTGGTTATACCTAGGTCATCCTTGGTTACACCACAGATTTATTGAAACGCCAATGCATGGTAATTTTTTACCTTTTTTAACTTGATCCTGAATAATACTTGCATTATGAAGAGTATGTTTTGTAAACTAATACTTACAAAATCAAGTAGTTCTTTTGTGTCTATTAAGAATAGTAAGCTCAGTTGACCAAATGGTTACTTGAAATTAAAATGACTAATAATGAGTTTATTGTAAATAATTATATTGTAGTGTAGAAAATTATTTACTACAAACTCATTAGTCATTTTAATTTCACATTATATATAAATGTCACATTAATCACATTTATCACAGCAATTATTCAGTCATAAATTATTTAATTTTATAAATGAAAGCAGTGTTGGGGAAGGAACTTTTAAAAATAACTAGGACCGCGCTACTTTTTTGGGGAACTCTTGAGTGAACGCGTTCACATTTGTTTACAAGAAACGTGAACGTCAAACGTTTATTTTAACCGTACGAACCGCAGTTTCCTTCTTTTGTAATTTCGAATTTCTACTATAAATATTCTCGATCTTGCTCGACCTGAAAAATTTCAAACTCGCACAGCCCTATATACTAATATCTTTCACACACATCAATTATCTTCTTAATTAATATTATCATCAAATAAAATTGTGAAATAGTGGATAAATATCATTTTAGTGAGTAAAATGGTGAAAACAATTGCGGTTCATGGGGTGCTCTTGAGTATTTAACCCTTGAATTTTCTTTAACTTTTCAATGTTGTCAAAAGAAGACATTTCAAAAGAAATTATATTCGTTTTTAAGGAACTAGAACTTTTATTACCCAATTCTGAATAAAAGAATTTGTACTTTCAAAATTACATATATTTGGTCATGAACTGAACTTCAAAATATATCATTTTAAAAAGGAACTTCCTCAACACTGGATGAAAGTGCAAACTATAGAATACATTTTCTTCTACACTATATACACATCTTTTATCAGTAAATGCGCTATCCTATTTAGTGGATATTTTTGGTGTTTGAATGTGATGTTAAATTTCACTCATTGCTATTTAACAGGCTTTTGTGTCGTTTATGAACTATAGCTGACACGACAGTTTGCTGGCAAAGCAATGAATTTATTATTATTTTATATCTGTTTGAAGTCAATTCAAATTGCAAAATATACAGAATACCAATCATTTTATAGAAAATTATGTAACACGTTTTACACAATCGAAGATTTAATAATGAATAATGATATACTGGGTTTTAAGGAAAACTTCCAGTGGAGTCAGGATGATAGCATAATGAATCTTTCCTATCATAATGAATAAGTCTATAAATATCAAATAATTAACAATGAAGCAAGATATAAGTACAAATGGTTGATAATAAAATAAAATTAATAATACCGGGAGTATACTTTAAAGGCATCGGAACAAATGATCAATCGCTTATAAATTTGGAATAAAATGGTCTCGCATAATACCTATAATGATTTTATAAAACTGAAATTAAAATGTTTTTTTATAAATGTTTTAACTAAATTGAAACGTTTACAAAAGGAATACAACATTCTGATATTGTGCCCGATCATTAGGCCGATGACCTCTATTTCATCAACCGAGTATTTGGATTTGAAATAGTCGATAGTCGGTATATAAATCGCCTTCTTCTCTCTCCATCTCTTCTGTTGTTTGTAATATTCTAATAGAAAGGTTCATTCAACGATTACAATATGATTATGCAAAAAGCTATAAAATTAAACCCTTGAAAATACTACATTCGAACATTTTGGAAATATCAGTGTAATTCATTCACGGTAAACCACGGCGAGGACAGTTCGAGCATTGAATCAATCGAGGATCTTCTGCAGGTAGCAGTTATTGACATCGTTATCTATTTTAGTTCACCTCACCCCACTCCACCAGAAAACAACTCGGCATGAACCACCCCAGTTAGTACCAAGTGCAAGCGAGACAAGACTACTTGTGAGTGAGATGCCCGACAACCTCTCGTCAATCTTTCTTCTCACTCGCACATCAACTATCGCGCTCTCTCACTCTACAGGGTACCTATTAAAATCGTTTACGGTGAAAGGACATAGCCGCAAAACGGAGTACCATTTATTATTTGGGGGAGTGTACGTATGTGAAGCAAAATATTAAATACAAACTATGCCAAACAACATTAAATGTATGTTATTTTTTGTGAAGGTAAGGTAAGTGATAAAACCACTGCAGGTAAAAGTGGCCGAAGGTTCGGTCAAATGTTTCAAGTTCGGTTCGAGGTTCGGTTTAGTTAAAAAATATGAGGTTCGCCCAACCCTAAACACAAGAAAAAGTTGGGTACATCTAATATCATAATTTTACCGCAATATTTCAATACTAATTATATTCCTTTATAAATTTGATTTAGCCCTATCTTTAACATGGCAAGTCGAAAAAAACACAGTAATTTTCTTAGTAAACATTAGATTTAACTATTTTAGACGAGAGTTGCAAGTAACATTTGATGAATCTTTTACATTAAAATATAGAATGTTAGAAAAATTTAATAAAAATTATAAATTTCAAAAATATATTTTCGGATTTTTTGAAAATCTACATTATACCTAAATTGGATTCCAAAGATTAAACTAGGTAATTAAAGAGCTATCGTTGTTACGAGTACAATACCTGAGTATCTGAAGGCCAGTCTACTAAATTATCCGCTGAAATGTTCAAGACGTAGGTCGTTCTGTTAAAACTGGTCACTTGAGCAAGATGGACTTTTACCACGTGACTAATGTTGTAGTTTTTATCAATCTCAAACTTCTCCAGGACAAGATCGTAGGCACGCTGAAAGAAAGTCAAAGATATTGTCATTTGTAGCAAAACTCGGAATGCATAGCAATTATATTTAATACATTCTCAGACTGTTGTTAGTTTGTATTTGTAATATGAAAACTGGATGAAAATAAGTCAATGTTGGGGAGGAACTATAGTTCCATTTAACTAGTTACAGTTAACGAGTTCCTTTTTGGGAACTTTTAGATGAATTTAATTCCTTTATTTTTAAAGGAACTTGGGATGTAAAAAGTTCCTTTTGTTGGAACTTATTTTACGTGTATGTCATGGATTTAACATGGGAAGTTGCTTTATATTGCAGCACAGTTTTCTGCAAATATAGTTCAATTTTCTTATTCAAGATTTTTTTAAATTATTTTAATATCTAGCTCAGTTTTAAATGTTTTCTGGTAGGTTCCTTTTGATTAAAGCCGTCCAATTAAAAACGACGTGATAGTTACCATTGTCTTATCTGCCTTGACATCACCATAATCATCGTCGTCGTCATCGTCGCTGTCGCAGTTGGCTCCTGATGACAGCAAGATGATGACCACAAAGCCCAGCAACTTCATCGTCAACATTCGATCCACAGGGAGCATCTTCATTATCACTTCGGATAGTGTCATCAGGTTGAAACATGATTCGTTATTTATCAGAGCTCAGACGGAAGAAACTGATTCCATCGATATATTTTGGGATATGTTTATTTTCTGTCGAGAGAATATTGATTTTAATTAATTCAATGGAAATGTATTAATCACGATACTGCAACATGCAATCGTAACAAAAACATAAATAATATTTGCAATGAAATCTCATGCTCTGGCTATGAAATCGAATGCAATGACGCTGTGTATCCTTGCGTCCTTCGCCTTGAGTGATTGTTGAGTTCTTGGAATGTATTCAAGGTGATATGATTTACCGATCTGATTACCTGACTGGAAATCATTTCATTTCATTTATTTTTTTCATTTATTTTTTATATTCACACATCATACATAGTCATACAATAAAAATCATGGCACCTCCATAAGCCAAGACCTGTGCGGAGGTACATGCGGAAAATTAGAACAATGTAATGTAAATACAAATAGAAAACATATAGGTATAAGATACAAAGTCCTGATGAAAAACAATTAATTACAATGAGCATATAGATGTAGACAGCCCTACATTGGTCATGATATTATATTGAAAACAATTGTGATCAGTATAATTGTATTTTTAATTATATAACTGAAAAAAATGCTAATTATACAAATGGTAAACTACATCACATAAATTATACTTTTTAAAGATGAAACAGGCGTATTGAATATCCAAACTTTTAATTAAAATTTAAAGATTTTATAAGAAGCTGACGACGACACCAAAGTGTTTCTAATATCAATAGGCAGAGAATTAACTTAGGACCAATGAAAGCCCCATTTCTTTGGGCAAAACTGGAGTTGACTCTTTGAATAATTAATTTTTCATTGGTCTTATATCTTGTGGAAATTTTAGTTGTAGAATCTGTAAGTTCATTAGATGCCTTCCGGTCCTTATATACATGAACATGATTAATTAAACACTTTGCAAATAATTTTATTAACGGTAGAACATTGGTCTCATTGTAAAGCTGAATAGTATTAAATCGTCTATCTTTCTTATACATAATTTTTAAGACTGTATTCTGAATAGTGCATATTGCCTTTACATGCGATCTACAGGCGCCACCCCAGCTGGTAATTCCATATTGTATAACGGATTGAACCAGTGCGAAATAAACCATTCGGAGAGTATTTGTGCTCAGGACATTCCTAAGATTATAAAATTTGGGGAGAGTAATTCTTAATTTTCTCACTACACTTGAAATATGATTTTGCCAATTTAAATGCTGGTCAACTATAATACCCAAATACCTAATTGTGCTTGATTTTATTATTTCATGACATATGCAGTTAGTTCTGTTACAATCGGATAAATGTATTTTCAAGTTAAGAGCGGTTGGCTGAGCGTTACTCCTAGGGGTGAAAGTGATGAACATGGACTTTAGGGCATTAAGAGTTAGTAAATTGTGATCGAGCCTAGATTTAATTTTTACCATCATTTCTTCTGCTACAGCTTGTGTTTGTTCCCATGTTTTTTCAGATATAATTAGAACCGTATCATCAGCAAAAGTGATTAAACTACCTTTCAAATTCATATTACATAATTCGTTTATATAGACTGTGAAAAGCATGGGACCAAGTACAGTTCCTTGCGGAACTCCGTATTTTATAGTTCTAATTTTACTCTCTACGCCATTTATAATTACTGATTGCTGTCTACAAGTTAAGTAACTCTTTAAGAGTTCGAGAGCCATGCCTCGAATTCCATAAAATTCAAGTTTATTTATTAATTTATCGTGGCAGACGGTATCAAAGGCTTTAGCCAAATCAAGGAAAATGGCTAGAGGCTTATTTTTATTGTCCATTTCCCTGCTGATTATTTCTGTAAAATTAAAAACTGCATCCTCGGTACCCATTCCTTCTCTAAACCCGTATTGATTATCTGATAGTATGTTGTTGGATTCCAAGAAATAGTACATTCTGCTTTTAATGCATCTTTCAATTATTTTAGATAAGTTATTCAACACAGAAATTGGTCTAAAACTATCAACAGTAGTACTACCTGCCTTCTTAGGAATAGGAATTATTTTTGCTACTTTAAACTGGCTAGGAAAAACTGGCTAGCTAATGAAGCTAGAATTAATAATATGTTGCAAAGGAACAGCAATGAAACGTTTAATAGTTTTAATAGTATTAATATCTATATTGTCAACCCCTGAAGAGCGACTAGATCCAAGTTCATTTATACTTTTTATAATTTCTTTAAGAGAGACAGGCTCCAAAATTAAAGAATTTAAATTAGAATTTTCAATATTAGTACTTGGGCTTGTATGATTATTAATTTTAATAGCCATTTCTTCACCAATGTCGGTGAAGAAATCCACGAAAGTATTTGCAACAAGTTTTGGATGATCTTTTACTTTAACGAGGCCTTCGCTAGTTACCAATTTATCTATTTCAAACGAAGCTCTCTTCTTATTATTAATTTCATTTATTACGTTCCATGTCTTCCTAATGTCCCCCCTTACCTCTTCCATTTTATTGTAATAATATTCATCTTTCGTTATTTTGATAAGATAATTTAGTCTATTCCTATAAAGTTTGTAGTACTGCATAAGAGTTTTATTTCCACTGTCTTTTAACGTCTTCAAACGGATTTTGTCTCTTGTTCTTATAGAAATAATCAAGCCTTGTGTGATCCAGGGCTTTAATTTACGAGTTTTATTAGTTACTTTAAAAGTTTTGACAGTTTTTACTAAGTTTATTTGCGTCTGTAATATATGTACAAACATCTCAGTAGCCTTCTCCGGTTCGTCAATCTCGAGGACATCAGTCCAGTCGATGATTTTAAAATTGTCAACAAGAGCCTGAGAATCAATGGTTACCGAAGATATGGTTCGAGGTTCAATTGAATCATTTTTAATTCTAGAGTTCGCCCAGCCAAAGCAGGTAGCAAAGTGGTCAGTGATTGAAGTAAGGTATACTGCTGCCTTGGGTATGTAATCGCTATTTGATTTCAAGAAAATGTGATCTATACACGTCTTTGTGGTGCAGGTCACTCTGGTAGGAATGTTTATCAAGGACTTGAAACCATGAGCATAAATAGAGTTTAAATACTGAGAAGTTGACTTATGTACTATCTTGTCCTCTGTGATATCGATGTTGCAATCCCCAATAATAAGATTGTGGTGTGCATTCAGTTTACCTAATTCAACATCTAATTCATCATTAAATTTCAGTAAGTTTCCAGCTGGAGATCTGTAAATCGCAAGAATAGCATATGTTTCCGTGTTCTTATTAACATTTACTGAAATTACATTTGCCTGCGAAAAGGAAGTGTTTACTTTCATGTCTATAGCATCAAACGAGTTTTCTCTGAAGAGTATGGTAATACCGTCAAACGAGGTCAATTTATTTAAAAAGTGGTGAGTGACATACCCTGGAAGGTGAAATTCATCAGAATCATGTTTCAGTTGAGTCCCTGTTAAAATTAAAATATCAAAATGTACTTTGGTGTCCTCGATTAGTATCATCAATTGATCAAAGTTTCTTTGTATGCTCCTTATATTTAAATGAAATATCCTACAATTATTAATACATTCATAATTAAATTGAGAATTAAGTGCATTGGTATTCTGACATGTTAATGTTTCATATTGCTGATTTAATAAAAAATTTGAATTGCTCCAGTCATTACTCTGTTCGGTCATACAAAATACAAAAATATACACTGTTCACTTAAAAATATAACTAAATCTAGCTAAGTTAAAATACAGAAATAAGACTGCAATACAGGTCGATCAAAACACAGTACAGTGAGTATTACTCCACCTATTAAATTTAATCAGAGGGTTTTAGATTATCCAGGTCCGCAGTTTTAGAGATTTTTAATTTTTTGTCTAAGAATTTAGCCATGATCTTACCATCCTGTGTCCAGACATTTTTTTGGCCCACCAGATCCATTACTTCCAGAAGAAGAGCATGTCTCCGTTTCGTTAGTGATTCAGTAATCATAAACCTGTGGCCTTTTAGCAGTTTCTTACGTCGCCAAATCTCGGCTCTTGCTTGAATCCGGTGTGGGGTGACAAAATGAAAAGATAATCACGCAAATGGGAGCGAGCGTCTCCACTTAAAACTCGGCTCGAATCTCTGTTTTTCGTCTGTCCGCCTGTCAGTGTGTTCCGTTCACATTAAGGCGATTCGACCGAAAAAAATCAATGTTAATTTTCTTCATATTTCGTAAGAGGGAGCTGGTAACATATGAAATCAAGTGACATAAATCGTTTTTGGGCGCCACCAACAAATCCGGGACATTTTTAAATGTGTAAAATGCACATTGCCTTTGAAAAAGAATAGACGAAACATGTTTGTCTGAATGACACGAAACTTGGAGAGAATATTAATGAGATATCTAGTTATGGGCTGACGTGGCCCTTTTTCTAATATTTTGTTTATATTTTAACAAAAAAAAATATATAACACACCTACCGGATTTTACAGTCAAATATTACTGATTTAGTAGAAGCTATAGTCGAAGTAGGAATAAAGTTATCGAAATTTGGGCTTTGTCATGACATCCGCCCATTCTTTGTGAATAAAATGAGCTCTCGTGGAAGTCTGCAGTGTGAAAGGTGGGGCTTAAATAGTGACGAAAATAAATATGTTTATTTACAAAAATAAAAATGTCAAAATTTTACGGTATATCAATAATGTGTTTAAAAGATACAGTGAGTTGTAGAATCACTTACTGAATGAGAAAAATGCCCTCCCGACTTATTGAGTGCAGTAGTTTAACCAATCACGTGATTTATATTTTTAGTCACGTGGTATCTCATGTAATTGTTAGTAAAATAAGGCTTTGTACGAGTTTTCAGAACAGATTATTATATTAATTTGATAGTTTGGAATGGGTTATTAGTTTTATTTTGTCCTACAGATGTTTAGTGCCTAAAAATTAGTAATATGGCACTAAACACTATTTTGTCCTACAGATGTTTAGTGCCATATTACTAATTTTTAGCCACTAAACATCTGTAGGACAAAATAAAAATAATAAACTGCTCCAAGCTATGAAATTATTTTCATTGAACTGTTTTGAAGACTCGTACAAAGCCTTAAGGCCAATACATATCACGTGACTTTATTTCTCTACATCCGATCAAAAGAAATAGTTACCTATGAATACATACCTTACATCGTTCATGCTGAGTAATCCAAGGTGATTTATGAAGGAAATTCACTGCATACTGGAGCTTATCAATATTTGCAGTCAATATTATTTAATTTTGCAGTGGTTTTATAATAAAAACAACACAAATATCGTGTATACGTACGCGTGTGAAGACTGTCAAAACCAAGTGCTGTTCGTTTAAACATTACATTCATAATAGTGGATATAATTAATATCTCAACATTTCGTTGGAAAGATGAAGTAAGAGCGCATGTTTTGTTGGCAAAATTGTGTCAGGTTTGTGATGCATATGTGCCCTTTTATTAGATTAAGGTTTGCTGTTCTTGGCAACTCATAGGATTTCCTTAAACTTCAGGTCTTGATTTGAGAATATTTAGGTGCAAGGAAGTAAAATCATCTAATAAGTTATTTTCGCAGTTCTTTTCTGCGTAGATTTGTTCCAACAGATGTGTCCTAACTTATCTGATGAGTGAAAAGTATTTGCTAAACTGAACCCTTCCAAATGAAAATGTGTAGCTTTTTGGTTGAAAAGTCACGTGATATGCAGCCACCTTAATCAAGCGAGCGTAGCGAGCGTCTCCACTTGAAACTTATGGCTCGAATATCTGTTTTTGTGTGTATTTGTGCATTTGGCGTCTCCTGCCAAACGAAGTGATGGATCAGGCCAATTTTTTCACACAACTTAAATTACTATTCTCGTTATGGTCAAAATGATTTTCAGCAAGTTCGCTCCATTGGTTGCATCGGAAACTTGATGTGTAGTTATAGTTAGCTTGGCAATGGGGATGAAGGAAACTCTGTGTATATAACTGCAATAGTTTGACCGATCATCACCAAATTTTGCAAGGTCATGTGTACCAGCATTATAAGTGATTTTTTACAAATCTGTAATGAGCTTCAAGAGTAATAGACATTTTACTGACATTTGTATACTTAATTTAAAACGGCCTATAGCCACACCACCATTTGACCTATCAAATGGTCTTCGATTAATCTGATCCATCAAACTCATATTTTGCATGGTCGTTCAGACCAACATTGTCTCTTATTTTACAAATTTTCAGCCCTACCAGTCAAGAACATAGATGCACTTATTGACAACGCCCAACGGCTGGTGTGTTGGATACCACGGTTCTCGTTAGATCACCGAGGTTAAGCAACATTGAGCGCGGTCAGCAATTGGATGGGTGACCATTCAACTCTGCCTTGCCAGGTTGCTGCCGTTGGGCCAGAGGAACTGGGGTGTTTGGGGGTTAGTGTGACGACCTTCCTCCACCTGTTATCAGTCTCTCGACGGCGCGGGTTGTGGAGGCTCGTGCTGTGAATGTTACACCGTCCTTCGGAAGGGACGTTAAGCCGTTGGTCCCCTTGGTATCTTTCGTCAGGAGTAGGCTACATGCCGGTACCGGGTTTCCTCTCCTCCCTTCTCTATATTACATTCTCACTAGTGGAGCCTGGCTCTGTTGAGAATATAGACTTAATAATAATAACTGTCAGAAATGACATTTCAAAACAGAAATTCCACTGCATTCTGGGTTGCTCTATGTAGCAAAGCAAAGTTTATAGATGGCTATTCTCAATATCAATGTAAGACAGATCCTTTTCTTAGTGAATCATATTGCAATACATTATGTAGTCAAAATGTAATGTAGGTATTTCTTATACATAGGTTTAGGTATACCTTATCTAAAATAATATATTTTACTATATGGATTGTGTTTCACAGTTATGAAAACAACGTTTTGACTAGATAGCATCATATTTTACACATTTCCAGCCCAATCGGTCAAGAATTTACAGACTTATTGCTGTTTTAAGTGTTTGAATATCTGTCCAAAGAGATTGATGGAAAAATATCAGTACAATAATCTGTTATTTAATTGATCCAGAGTGTTTATGAAAAGTTGCAAGGAAAATTGGTAATAAATAATGTATAGTTAGTTATCTTTGATTGAATGGATCGTGCTATGATTGGCGATGTCGTGCGTGTCGGTGCTCGCTCATCAACGCGTTACACCAAGCGTTTTCCCAGTTTATTAAGCGAGCGAAGCGAGCGTCTCCACTTGAAACTTATGGCTCGAATCTCTTTTTTTTTACTAGGAAAACGCTCTGAGTAACGCGTTGATGAGCGAGCACGGATACGCAGAACACCTCGAACCGAAATTATGTCTATCGAAAATATCATTAAAAGCCAATTATTCTTGAATTTCGTCAGACTTGAATAAAAATCTCTAAATATTCCTAAAATGTTAGTATCAACCTTTATGATTGAACTCTTCCTTGTTAATATTCAAAAATCACAGGATCTCTTTAAAAAAAAATATACCTGGGACCACTCAAATCATATGATATTAGTGTGTACACAATATCAGATCAATCTGTTGAACGGTCATTATTAGTTTCATTTCGTTTGAAACTTTCTGCTCTAACTACCTTGCCTTGAACTGAAGATTCAAGTCGCCGTGAATTTGACAGCCAACACGCAAAATTTCCCTTAAATTACAAAAACTTTTGAAAATAACGACAGATTTGACTGAAAATTGTTTACCTATACCTATGTATATGAAATACCTACATTACATTTTGACTTCATTATGTATTGCAAGTTGATTCACTAAGAAAAGAATCTGTCTTACATTGATATTGAGAAAAGCCATCTATAAACTTTGCTTTGCTACATAGAGCAACCCAAAATGCAGTGGAATTTCTGTTTTTTGTATTGTATTGTATTTTTATTCGGTTAAGAAACAATTATACATTGTATAAACCATGTCACATAACTTAATTTAGTACAGCATTCTCTGAGAGATCATGCCATGTCAACACAAATAAGATTCTATATTAAAGTTGCAGAACATTCTCTAAAAATTCATCAACACTATAAAAACATTTTTTTAAAGATATGCTTTCAGAGACAGTTTAAAATGTTCTTTGTCGAGTCGTTTCAGCTCAATTGGCAGGTGGTTATACAGTTTCCTACCCGACTGAACGATCCAATTGTTTGTCCGCTCAAGACGGTGGTAGTCGTGAGCTAAAAAGTGAGATCCTCTTGTGTGGTGGTCATGCGTATAACGGGTAAAATAGTGCAGGTTATCATGGGTAAAAACACATACAGACAGGACATACAAACATGGCACCGGAAGAATCTTTAAGTCAATAAACACGCGTCTGCAAGACTCCCTGGTATGCAATGCTAGAACGGACCGCACTATTCGTTTCTGCGATATAAAAACTTTGGCACTTAGCGAGGTGCCACCCCAAAACATGATGCCGTACTGGATGATTGATTGGACTTGGCCAAAGTATACGGTCCGAATCGTCGGTAGGTCCACTTGCCGAGACAGGATGCGATACACAATGTTCATGCAGGACAATCTGCTCACAAGGTTATCAACATGGGGCTTCCAAGTCAGTCTGTGGTCAACCGTGATGCCCAGAAACTTCGCACTCGTCTTGAGATTAGGGAATGATGGTAGGTCCACTGACTTGCTGGACGAAGTAAAGCACATAACCTCGGTTTTGTCGTTGTTACGCCATAGACGATTCATTGAGAACCAGCTATCGAAGTCACGGAGAGTGGCCGACAATTCGGCGTCCAGCTCGTTGATGGTTCTTGCTACGACTGCAGCAGTCGAGTCATCGGCAAATTGGTTTACTTTCCGGTTCCCCATACCAGATGTGATACTAGGGGCTAAGTCGTTAACCAACAACGAGAAGAGTAACGGCCCCAGTGTAGATCCTTGAGGCACTCCACATCTCATAGTTTCCCAGCGGGATCTGCTGTGGTGGCTAAGGCGGACGTACTGTTCCCTATTGGAGAGGTACGATGACATCCACATCCCAGTAGCTCCAGTCAGACCATACCACTCCAACTTCTTCAGTAGCAGATCGTGGTCCATTGCGTCAAATGCCTTAGTGAGGTCACACATGCCTTAGTGAGGTCATGTCAATGTCATTTCTGACAGTTATTGAAACTGTCAATAAGTGCATCTATGTTCTTGACTGGTAGGGCTGAAAATTCGTAAAATAAGAGACAATGTTGGTCTGAACGACCATGCAAAATATGAGTTTGATTGATCAGATTAATCGAAGACCATTTGATAGGTCAAATGGTGGTGTGGCTATAGGCCGTTTTAAATTAAGTATACAAATGTCAGTAAAATGTCTATTACTCTTGAAGCTCATTACAGATTTGTAAAAAATCACTTATAATGCTGGTAGACATGACCTTGCAAAATTTGTTGATGATCGGTCAAACTATTGCAGTTATATACACAGAGTTTCCTTCATCCCCATTGCCAAGCTAACTATAACTACACATCAAGTTTCCGATGCAACAAATGAAGCGAACTTGCTGAAAATCATTTTGACCATAACGAGAATAGTAATTTAAGTTGTGTGAAAAAATTGGCCTGATCCATTACTTCGTTTGGCAGAAGACGCCAAATGCACAAATACACACAAAAACAGAGATTCGAGCCATAAGTTTCAAGTGGAGACGCTCGCTACGCTCGCTTGATTACTATTTGTTTGAATCTGTGCTTTTGGCGTCTCCTGCAAAACGAAGTAATGGATCAGGCTAATTTTTTCACGAAACTTATATTACTATACTGGTTGTGGTCAAAATGATTTTCAGCAAGTTTGCTCCTTTGGTTTCATCGGAAACTTGATTTTGGTATCGTAGCAACTAAATCTTCTACGAAATGTTCATAAAATACCTATGGACCATGATAACTTTGTTTCTGTATAGGTATATCAGTAGGCAGTGACATTTGTTTCACAATTATTTTGACATTGACAGGAGTTGTTATTCTTGGAAGTATTTGGTGAACATAAGGTTTTGGGTAATCTAGTATCTGTAGAAAAATGGCTGTGAGTTTGGGAGTGACGGGAAAGTATTTTGCTTCTCTTGGATATATTAAATGCAAGGTTTTGTGGCAATCTTCCCAGTTTCTGAAGAAAATTTTACCTCTTATGTTATCCTGCAAGTGATTATTTGAGGAATTATTTGTGATTATTTGATAGATCATGGTTAGATGTACTGCACACCGGTGCTCGCTTATCAACGCGTTACACCGAGCGTTTTCCTAGTAACAAATTGCATTGGTAAAAAATATTGAAAAAAATCGATCAAAAAACTCTTCGAGGTCAAACTCACTACTTAGCCGTCTTAAATGTCAAACCAAGTCTTAGCTAATTAAATGGCAATGTGTAAAATAAAAATCTGTGTACGTATTACTTGAAACTGGAATCGTTTGACTGAATTCGTAGAAATTATTTTATTTCCAAAATAAGCAGCATAAAATAAATGTTTCGAAGAAAGTGAATACTTTGCCTTCAATAAAATGTTTGTGCTTATTTCTGATTGGGTGTATGTTCATGTTCCAAATAGGAAGAAAACATCTATATGCATTGAATATCGGTAAAAATTAAACCAATGTTGGTCGTTTTAAACAGTCAATTTTTATTTCACAGTACTTCTAACTGTTGCTAATGCCAATGAAACATTTCCTGCTGCCATGAGGATTTCTTATTTTAACTAGGAAAACGCTCTGAGTAAATGGATAAAAAAAACTAATGGCTATAACGTGAAAACCTTGGATATGTAAAATACAGAGAAATTCTATGATTTGTTTTGCAATTAGTTTTTAAAACTTTACACAGTCTGGTGTCACAGAAGTTGTTCAATAATTGTGGCCGTGTAAATCGGGCTTCAAACAAGAATTGTGTCGTGTAAATGCAACATTGTGTGAAAAAAAACTTTGTCAAAGACTGTGTTACAGAAGTTGTTCAATAATTGTGGCCGTGTAAATCGGGCTTTACAAATAATTTGACACATTGTTAAGTGTGTCACTAAACACACCTTTTTGTGTGTTTAAACATTCTAAACATTTTTATAATGTTTAAACATTCAAAACACACATGGTTTAGAAAATTACACTGAAGAATTATGAATCTTGTGATCTTATCTCAAAACATATTTTCTCCTAAACACCGACATCCAACTATAATTAATTATAATTACTAGGAAAACGCTCCGTGTAACGCGTTGATGAGCGAGCACCCACACGCGCAACATTGCCAATCGAGCACGATTCATTCAATCAAAGATAACTAACTTCATAATTACCCATTTTCCTTGCAACTTTTATATAAACACTCCTGATCAATTAAAAAACAGATTAATTTACTGATACTTTTCTATCAATCTCTTTGAACAGATTTCAAATTACTTTAAAGTCTATAAATTCTTGACCGATTTAGCTGGAAATGTGTAAAATATGATGCTATCTAGTCGAAACGTTGCTTTTATAAACTGTAAAACACGATCATATTTTATCATATCGATCATATCTGTGTATATTAATACCTACATGACATATTGACTACATTATGTATTGCAATGATACTCTCAATCAAAATAAAAGAATCTGTTCATTGAAACTAAGAATAGCCATCTCTACACTTTACTTTGGTACATAGAGCAACCCAGAATGCAGTGGAATTTCTGTTTTGAAATGTCATTTCAGACAGTTTGAAAACTTTAAAAATGTCAGTAAGTGCATAATTTTTCTACTGGTTGGGCTGAAAATTTATAAAATAATTGAAAATGATAATCTTAATGTCCATGCAAAATTTGAATTTGATTTGACCATTTTGATTTTCGACCAATAAGAAGATATGATTTTAAATGTTAATGTTTGAACCAATCAGAGGGCAGTGCTCAATAACAATCCCAGACTAAATTAGGATGATGTTAGCTTGTGTGCAAAATTTCACCTTGATCGGAGAAAAAAGGTGGCATAGAAAAACAAAAAAACAAAAAAACAAACAAAAAAACATAAAAAAAGAGAAAGTGTCCTACAGAGTCGAATGGAGACGCTCGCTACGCTCGCTCAATAATCTCACCTCAAATACGCCACTATGTACCATTTGCAATGTTACTTTTTCCATCAATCAACATTTGATTGGCTATACCCGTGATGATTTCTTGTGCAATGTAAATGATAAGATTTGCAACTGACTTCCTGGAAGACATGTTGTTAGTGAATTCTTGCTGTTGCCTCTGCTGTTATCTCACATAATAAGTCGCTTCTTTCAAGATTAAGATATCGATATTGATGTCATAAGACCCGATCAATCAGGTGATTAGTTCTAACAGACGATGAAGTCATTGTTAAATAGATCTTTAAAAGTACAGCATTGATTTTGTTCAGGTGATTTTAAATTTGGAGCAAAAGAATATTCAGTCTCGTTGTGCCGAACTGAAGGTAACTATTTGTTATATGTGTACGAGTTTCCATTTTGTGAACAATTGTCTCTTCAACATTGTTCTCATAATATTTAAAGATACGTCAGAATAAAGCATTCATGCGATTCCACGGTCTGGATTAACCTTTTACGACCATCTGACCAATGAATTTCATTTTTAATAATGCATTTGGTACCTTACCAGTTTTCATGGGAATTGCAAGGAAACGTATTTCTTTAAATCATGTAGATTTTATTTTCTATAATTTAAAATTATTTGCCAAACGCCAAACTATATCTATACAATATGTAATACTTATTTTACTAGTGTAGCTCCACAAAAACCATTATTATAGACGGCAACAAATCAATCCATTCTATCCAAAAGACAATGTTAACAATTGTAGAAAATCCTATCCTTTCCCAGTTCAATTATATGGAGTAACATATGTGCTTGGCCTGACCAATTGATAAATTATAAGAAATGCATTTAGTCGTTTGTGCTATTGTATAGTACACAGATTACTTCAGTGTTTCAGTTTAAAAATTCTGCATTTATAATTAAATAAAAGTACAACACTCCACTAATTATGCACTAATTATGCTAGTCGGGGTGTGGTACTTCATTATCTCTATTAAATAGGTATGCAACACGACCCATATGCTTATCAGCTGAGTAAGCCTACAATCTAAGTGTTGCACATACACATACTCCGTTAGAGCTTCAGTCTCTTATCTCTAATGTAAGGAGCACATAACTAAGTCCAATATGCATGCAGGGACGATTTCATATCTACTAAACGGTATTTTAAATAATAGTCTTTGAACAGAATCCCGTGATGTTTTTTATATTGAAACTGGTATATTGTATCTTCAAGCAAAAATAACATTAAATCATATAAAAAATTCTTTCAAGCTTCCTTGAAATCAAGGGTTGAATTTAAACTTTTCAAGGAAACTTGGACCGTGTAATTCAGGCTTTCAAATGTATCTTTCGCAAGTCTTGGACATTCCGTTCTATATTCCTCAAGCATAGATAATGAATAACTGTAGTTGCTCATAATAAAGTCAAGCCTCAAGTGTTTAAGGCCAATGCATATCACGTGACTTTATTTCTCTACATCCCATCAAAAGAAATAGTTACCTATGAATACATACCTTACATCGTTCATGCTGAGTAATCCAAGGTGATTTATGAAGGAAATTCACTGCATACTGGAGCTTATCAATATTTGCAGACAATATTATTTAATTTTGCAGTGGTTTTATAATAAAAACAACACAATTATCGTGTATACGTACGCGTTTGAAAGCTGTCAAAACCCAGTGCTGTTATTTTAAATATTACATTCATAATAGTGGATATAATTAATATCTCAACATTTCGTTGGAAAGATGAAGAAAGAGCGCATGTTTTGTTGGCAAAATTGTGTCAGGTTTGTGATGCATATGTGCCCTTTTATTAGATTAAGGTTTGCTGTTCTTGGCAACTCATAGGATTTCCTTAAACTTCAGGTCTTGATTTGAGAATATTTAGGTGCAAGGAAGTAAAATCATCTAATAAGTTATTTTCGCAGTTCTTTTCTGCTTAGATAAGTTCCAACAGATGTGTTTTAACTTATCTGATGAGTGAGAAGTATTTGCTAAACTGAACCCTTCCAAATGAAAATGTGTAGCTTTTTGGTTGAAAAGTCACGTGATATGCAGCCACCTTAAGAAGGGTGATAAGGAAGTCCCCCGCCCCCCTCCTATTCAATTCTATCTCCGAAAAAAAATTGTACTATTCCGCCAAAATTATCACTTACTATTTTAAATTCGGAGTGTAGCACTTTTCAATGACTGGATTTTCACATCCATCACATCACAATTGTTTTTGGAATGACAATGATTTCCGGACTGGATGGGCTGGCTATAATGAATTTCTTCAATTTCTTTTATTTATTCAAGTCAAGTTGGGAACTTGCTTACGTTTTTCGCAGTGGTTCTCCCTTGTGGCACACCTAAAACAGTAGCCGACACAAACCAAAATGAAACGGAAACCACAGGCCACGGAACAACTCCCTGTCGGTCAGCAAAGACTAACCAAATATTTTGGCAAAATCGAAACTGCAGGTAACACAATATTTATTAATAATAATATCATCATCTGTTGAAACAAACAATCTTTCCCGCGATTTTACGCAAGCAGAATTTAACGATCAATTAGTAATACGCTGTATAATTTAAGCGTGAAAATGCATCGTCTTATACGGGATAACCTTGGATTCACTCACTCTATCTGTGCCATGGTGGCCTATATCACACATAAGTCGTACAGCATGCAAAATTCAAGCTCACTCTACTTAAACGCACTTGAGAATATCATATTATCACCCCTGTATAAAGATTATTATATTGACATTGACAATAGGGAAGTCTCGTGAAATTGTACATTGCTGGTAATAAGTAAATATAAGACTGTACTAAAAAATTTATTTTTTTATTTTTTTAATAATTAGTTTTATATATAAATCGTTTTGTGAAAGTGTATTGCCGTGGTTACACTCTAAATACATTATTTTTAACTTACCATATTTTCTTCGAAAAATAGTCTCCAGCATTAGTAAATGCTATAGTTACTTGTTCTGTATATTTCAAATGCGTTTATCTCTTTTATATTATTTTTCAAAGTTATGTTCCTTTTTCTTGGAATCCATTGGAGATAATGAATTGAAATTTTTACTGTATCCTCAGCAAGAATATTAGAACAAATAAGTCCATTTTGAATGCAATACCATTGATATTTATTGTTAAAAAATTAAAATGTAATGAAAAATGGTGTGATTTTGACAATGTAAAAATATTTGACCTTGAAAATTTATTAAAAGAGAAGTATACCATCAAATTAAACAAAAGTGGACTTAAATTGATCTCCAATTGTCCTCAATACATGGTTAAAATTTCAAAGATGTAGGTCAAATACTTCCTGAAAAAAGGTACATACACAAACTCAAAATTATCATTGTCAATACAGGGCATACAGTCTTAGCTTAAGGGGACTCTACCCCTCGTGACCTCCTACGTCATAGTTCACAATGCAATGGCAATCACCAAAACCCAAGGAGAGCGCCATTTTGTTTTGAAGGGTCACTTTACACTGGAATATCTTCTCCTGTGACTAGATACATTAATGCGGGTTGTACTGAAGTGTTCATAAAAGATCGCTCTCAACGTTTCATATGACACTTTATAATGACTGTAATGAAAATGCTTCCCTGAACCCGGGCGAAATACGGCAAAAACCTCGACCACATGGCGCCTGTCAGACAACATTGAACTGGACAATACGAAAATAAATAAACATATACCTGCAATTCAACCTGACGTGTATGCCTTATTTACACCACGTTTCTTCCCAGTATCAATTACACATCACGAAACATCGCCAACTCGCCTGTGTCGTCTCTCTATTTATTACGATTGAACACCATATTTAAATTTCACTGAATGTTTTTGATCTAAGCCTTACGTCATGGCGAATGAATACATTATGTCAGGTTGGCGGTACTATTCAAATTTTGAAGAAGCATAAATTCAACATACAGGTGGCCGTGATTTCATCAATTGTTTTTTTTTTCAACTCAGATAATATCTGTACACGTAAGAATAATATACATTAAATAATAGTATTTCACAACCTATATTACAATTAGAAGAGTAGCTTTTCCTGAATGATCTACTTTTTACTTGCGCATGCAGACAATATTGATATCATGAACAATTTAGTGGAATCAAAATTTAAATATGGTGTTCAATCGTAATAAATAGAGTGACGGCACAAGCGAGTTGGCGATGTTTCGTGATGTGTAATTGATACCAGGAAGAAGCGTGGTGAAAACTAGGAAAACGCTCGGTGTAACGCGTTGATGAGCGAGCACCGACACGCACGACATCGCCAATCATAGCACGATCCATTCAATCAAAGATTTATTTATTACCAATTTTCCTTGCAACTTTTCATACACACTCTGGATCAATTAAATAACAGATTATTGTACTGATATTTTTCCATCAATCTCTTTGGACAGATATTCAAACACTTAAAACAGCAATAAGTCTATAAATTCTTGACCGATTGGGCTGGAAATGTGTAAAATATGATGCTATCTTGTCAAAACGTTGTTTTCATAACTGTGAAACACAATCCATATCGTAAAATAAATTATTTTAGATAAGGTATACCTATACCTATGTATATGAAATACCTACATTACATTTTGACTACATTATGTATTGCAAGTTGATCCACTAAGAAAAGAATCTGTCTTACATTGATATTGATGATAGCCCATCTATAAACTTTGCTTTGCTACATAGAGCAACCCAGAATGCAGTGGAATTTCTGTTTTGAAATGTCATTTCTGACAGTTATTAAAACTGTCAATAAGTGCATCTATGTTCTTGACTGGTAGGACTGAAAATTTGTAAAATAAGAGACAATGTTGGTCTGAACGACCATGCAAAATATGAGTTTGATTGATCAGATTAATCGAAGAACATTTGATAGGTCAAATGGTGGTGTGGCTATAGGCAGTTTTAAATTAAGTATACAAATGTCAGTAAAATCTCTATTACTCTTGAAGCTCATTACAGATTTGTAAAAAAATCACTTATAATGCTGGTACACATGACCTTGCAAAATTTGGTGATGATCGGTCAAACTATTGCAGTTATATACACAGAGTTTCCTTCATCCCCATTGCCAAGCTAACTATAAGTACACATCAAGTTTCCGATGCAACCAATGGAGCGAACTTGCTGAAAATCATTTTGACCATAACGAGAATAGTAATTTAAGTTGTGTGAAAAAATTGGCCTGATCCATTACTTCGTTTGGCAGGAGACGTCAAATGCACAAATACACACACACAAAAAAAACAGAGATTTGAGCCATAAGTTTCAAGTGGAGACGCTCGCTCCGCTCGCTTAATAAGGAATACACGGCAGGTTGAATTGCAGGTATGTGTTTATTTATTTCGTATTGTCCAGTTTAATGTTGTCTGACAGGCGCCATGTGGTCGAGGTTTTTGCCGTATTTCGCCCGGGTTCAGGGAAGCATTTTCATTACAGTCATTACAAAGTGTCATATGAAACATTGAGAGCGATCTTTTACGAACACTTCAGTACAACCCGCATTATTGTATCTATAGTCACAGGAGAAAGATATTCGAGTGAAAAGTGACCCTTCAAAACAAAATGGCGCTCTCCTTGGGTTTTGGTGATTGCCATTGCATTGTGAACTATGACGTGGGGTAGAGTGGCCTTAAATAACAATGATAAACACACTCTTATCATCAGCGAAATTTAAAATTTTTATTCATAAAAATCAAATTCAAATGCCATGGGATATTTTGGCGGGAAAAACGGCAGGCAACGAGAATCAGGATTGTGATGTCATTTCCAAGTCTCCAACAATGTGTTACCATGGTGATTCCTTTGTTGCTATGGCAATATAGCGAATTGTGATGTCATTGTCAATTTTCCTTTTTTTAAATTGTTAGAAATATATCAATCTTTGTAAATTAATTCCTTGAAAACTATTTATCTCACAACAAAATTAATACCAAATCTGTGTTCAGCAACTTCTGTACTTTCATAAAATATCTATTATTCTGAAATCTAAGTTTAAGGTGATACTTACTTGCGCTCGGCCGTTTTAGAAAATTGAGAGAGAAAAATTGTTTCATAAATGAGTGTAAGGTTTACAGGATGTTCACATGATCAGTGATTGTATATTAGTAGAACTTTTTCATTTTTGCTTATTGCATCGTTAATTAGGCGCCGGTTATTCAACAAAACCGCGAAAATCAATGAAATTTGCGATACGATTGGAGACCAAACCCGTTAACCAATTGATCTCAAATTTTTATTGTGATTAGATGAAAGACAAACTTAGGGTTATCACTTGGCACATTTTAGAAATTAATTTTATACGGCGCCCAGGGAGACAAGAAAATAGCTAATTTTTCACCAATAATCCACTAATTAACGAAACAAGAACAACCCTAAGTTTGTATTTTATCTAATCACGATTAAAATTTCAAATTATTTGGTCAACTCATTTCGTCTCCAATCGTATCGCAAAAAAGTAGCAAAATTGCTAGCGCTTGTAGCACCTTAAGGAGACTTCCCTTATAGATTGTTGATTGTTGATCTATCACTCATCAATTTCTTTACAGAAAATCCACACCAGTCAAAGCGAATACGGGAGCAACAAATCAAACACGAAGGAAGGTAAATTTAATGTCAAATTATTCGAGACATTTCCGTGGGCCTACTTTTGTACACAGATTTGGACATTGTTTGCCAACAGGTATCAAAGTTAGCCCTCCTCCCAACTTTTTTCATGTAATACCCCGTGGATCGCAAACGCTGAGAGTTACATTTCGTCTTCAGCCCTCTGGCTTTTCCTAAAACTGTACCACTGTAAAAGTCAAGAAAATATTCTGCTCCACTAATTCAATTTTAAATGCATTCAATTTCAATGCTAATGTCATCAATACTTTAGACATAACATGATATTTATTCTTCGTCAAATAAAATGTCAAACTATATCAATTAATTTGTATTCCCTACAAATTAAAAGAAAATTTTCTTACTTTTTCTATAAAATCGGGAGTGTGCGTGATTGTGCGTGACACGAGTAAGTATTATAAGATTTCTTTCCCAGTGTTAGAAGAATCTATTTAATGTAAATTTATCGTTGGAGACAAATTACAATGTGCACTTCCTAGACATCCCTTAAAATCAAATTTCAGACTAAGGAACAGTTTAAATACTTATGCCAAATTAAAGTCCATATTATCGTGTATTACACATTAGCCGCTTCTGCGTGATTAAAGAAAGGAGCACTTACTAAGATTAAGGTACCTACCTATGAATAAAAAAAGTGTGTCCGGTAATATTTGAAGTGCAACGAAACGAACAAACAAGAGGAAAACCGTTATCGACGAAGTTATCACTTACACCACGTGTAATTTATGTCGAACGTGCCCATAGGTACACCAGTCCACCAGTCCACCCCAGTAACGCTGCTTTGTTGCTAGGTTTTACCATAGAGAAAATAACTTCTTACCTCTTAGGTTTACTTGACAACAAAGACTTATTATTTGCGCAGAAATGAGGTCCAGGACAACACGGAAGCTGAAGCCGGATCCAGTCGAGCACCCCAGAGTGGCCACAAAACCTCCGTGGCTCATCAGACCAGAAGCAGACGAAAGGGGAAGAAAGAAATTGTAAGTTTCACACCCAGAAATACAATCTATCTGTGAAAATATCGCAGCTAATTGTTCACTCTTTCGGAACATTTTAATTGTCGACCAATCAGAAGATATTATAAACTTAAACCAATTGGAGGATTTGGCCTTCGTACTGCATCCGATTTGATATGCGCTTATTAGCTCAAAAGTGTTTTCATTTCACTGTAGATTGTTGAATGCTTGGCTGCTCTACAGGCCTTGGAGCAGATATACTTAAAAGTCAGGGATGAAAATAATGTAGTACCTATAAATTTTTCAAATATTTCAAGATTATGGAATAAAATGTCCCTATAATGACAAAAACTATTGAAAATAACTACAGATTACACTGAAAATTGGAAAAATACCTAAAATGTTGGCCCCAATGGCCATGCGAAGTTTTAAGTTGATCGGTCAATCGGTTCTAGTTTTTATTTCAAAAATCACAGGAAAGATGGTTTTACATTTTAACCAATGGGCGGATATGTCCGGCGGATGTATGGCGGATCTTACTTTGTAAGATTGGGGACAATGTTGGACTCCTCAAAATGTCAAATTGATTGGACCATCCAATCGAAAGATTTTTTTTAAATTTGAACCAATCACATGATCCCTTTTAAAAACGATCCCAGAGACAGCATAGATTACGTTAGTATGTGTGCAAAATTTCAGATCGATTTGTTGTGCGGTTTGTCCTGGGCAGTGCAGGCAAAAAGCAATTAACAAGCAAAAAAACACAGAGAGAAAGTGCCATAAGAGTACCGTGGTGACGCGCGCTACACTCGCTCAAAAATCTGTATGTGAGAATTTGCGAAAAAAAACTAAGTCCCATATCTCATAAACCTCACCGCTAGATGTCTCTGTGTTCGTGAATCATTCTGGCAGCACTGCGTTTCGAGATTTCCAAGTGCATGGACTGTGTTTAACTATCTCTACCAGCATTGTCTTCACTGTATGTGGATGAAATATTTTATGGCCTGCTAAAATTAAAAATGTCATACAAAAGTTTCTCAGCCATTAATACTTAGGTTTTATTTAATTTCTCTCTCAATACAAAACGAAATCACATGAGATCAATTGCACTTTACTCAGCTCGAAATTGTGTATATGAAATGTTACATTTAATTAGTAAATGACTATTACCAGAGCCATGAAACTTGAAGCAACTTCAGAACCAGCTTGGACTACTTAAAGTAAAACTGTGAATGAGATAAGACATAAATTGCAACATTGTATTTGAGGGTTTTGATAGTCCAATAATATGAGTGGGAGAGAGACAGACATATATGAATCAGAGACATCTAGCGGTGAGGTTTATTTTTAAACATGAGACTTAGTGTTTTTTTCGCAAATTCTCTCAAACAGATTTTAACATAACATGAAACATCTTCTTGCTTTCGATATCGTTGCTTATATCTTCAAGAGTGTTGATCAGCTCCTCAGCCTAATTATGCATTTTAGGCATGAGGCATTTTGCAGTTAGGCGTTTCAACGGTGTGTCTGTTGAGTGAGTGAGAGTGTATAGTACGACTTGGCTGGGTGGAGCGACCGCTCTACTAGATATTGGTGAAATCGTTCGACAATTTATCCTATACTACAACCGTATCTATTACTTGTCTACAGGAAGAAGGACAGAAAGAAGGCACGTACAAGAAGAGAGATGATTTCAATTCAGGAGCCGGATATGCCTACGAGTACAAAATGGCCGCCCTGATATACCTGCGATTATATGCAAGCGGCAAGGATTTCAAACTGGCGACCAATGCTGCCGGCGTCGGGGCTCTAGGCAACATTGTATTCATGATCAAGACAGATGAAGTCTGGAAAACATGTTTCATGCAGCTCAAGACTAAGGAAACAGGTAATTTGACACCAAGTAACTTTACGACAGTGAAAGGGATTGGCAAGAAGCCACCGATACAACAATATGTTGAAGCGTTTCTTAAAATCAAAAGTATATTCCGTGGGAACTCGGAAGGACCAAAGTGGTTGCGTGAAGGTAACTTTGATGATAGTAGTTTCATTTTTTACACAAATGCTCCATTAGGAAAAGGTCAGAACAAACAAGATTTTGCAGAAGTTACGAAAAGTGATGTGCTTGAGTATGTAATGTCAAATAAAGTTAAACAAGTGTACAGATTTAAAAATACTTTTCGTTTTGCAAAAGAAGAGGTGAACAATCAATTGGTTGGAACCGATGATTGGACTACATTTATAGGAAGATTCGAGATTTTTCCAGGCCAAACACCAGAAAACGAAATGAAACAAGACATCAAAGATGAACTAGAAAAGTTAAACATCCAGACTGAATTACTGGATAGAGTTCGTAAGCTTTTCGTGGAGAGATTTAAGAGCTTGTGGGCACAGAAGAAGGAATGTGTACTTCTCAGTCAGATAGACGAAATTCATCTCAAGGCTCAAGCTGAAGTATTGGGGAAATAAGTATGTAGTCTTTTGCAAAACGAAGAAAGGAAGTTTCGACTGGAACATAATGAGCGAGTATGTTGAAAATCGCATAGTTCAGAGTACGGGAAAAGAATTCGTCGATATAGCTGCAGGCAAGATTCTGCAGATGCTGGATACGCGAATGACTACATTTTCTTGGGAATTGAATGTCTACGGAAGAACTCTGAAGACGTGATGGCTGTTTGGGGCCACGGTGAAGATAAACATGTACTGGTTCTTGTCAGTGATGAAACAACCATGTCGGATAGCGATGATAATATTATCACAGAGATGGTTCAAATCATTCAAAATGAGAACAAGAAGCTAGTGCTTATATCGACCTCAAGTGACGTCTCGCTGGTCAGCCGCCTTCAAGAGAAGATGGTTATCGAAATCCCATCCGTCCCAGATTCCTTCGATATGGGGCAGCTAGAAAAAAATGGCGACAACTCATTCATGGCAAAATTAATTTTGAGCGCAAGTAGAATTGGTAAATAGATAACATTGTAAAAATGATGTGTTAGAAGAACAAGTAAATCTCCCCAATTGATTAAATATCGTGTGATATTTAAAAATTTAGCACTGAAAGGTAGTGTTATCAAAAGGGGAAAGGTCATAATAAGCATATTCAAAACACATTAACGTTATAATTAAAAATTAAAGTTGATTTACGGATCGTGTATATAAAACAATTCCAATTAAGGTATCAGGTACCCTTAAAAAACATGAATTTCATATTTTTTCATATTTTTTTCAATGTATATTTATAGGACTTAAGTCTTCTTCCTGCTTCATATCCATATTTTGGTTAAGTGATGAGAGTTATAGTCTTTTTAAAATTAATATTTGAATATGCCAGTGTAGCAGGTATATTGCCTATTTATGTGTATCTTTTAGCTCCGTATCACAGAACTAGGATTTCCTCGATTCACTTGCGTCTTTTTTTGGTCAGTATAGAGAAATATACTGTCCATGTTTTGAGGAGCCATTTTTCTTTTGTCTTACAATATAATACTTATTGTACATAGTGCCTTTTTTCAGTGTATACTTACTTGATTGTATTACTTGAGCCTAGCCGGTCTACTATATCTATGTGGTACCTACTTATAGTTGTGGAATAAATTGTATTTCGACGTTATTCAATAAATAATGTTAAATCAAAGAAAGTTAATCAATTTTGCTAAAATATTGAGGTTTAATAAATCACATCTGACTTGTTTAGGGCATTACTAATGCTCTAAATAATAAAAAAAAATTAAAAATACCATTAACATGTTGTCTATTTCAACATCTCAGCATATTATTATAAAACTGAATTTTGTTCTAAAAGAATTTATAAACGTGATTATTTACACTAAGAATAATCTATACCCCGTGACCACCTACGTCATGCCCTGGCCAACATCGTAACGAATCAGTCCGCCATTTAATTTTACATGAAAAGATGGGTTCACTTTCGTTCGAATAACTCATAATGACTATTCGCGTTTAAAATCAAAGGAGTCGACATCTGGAGGCTGCTTCGCCAACTAGCCTATGTAGGTCAAAATTCATTTGTTTTTCATTTGTTTTCATCTGTCAATTGGACGGCTTTAAGCAAAAAGGAACCAACCAACAATCGAAACATCGAAATGAGCTAGAGCATTTGCAATACAAGTCTTAATTGTAAATTCTGCATAGAGCTGAAACAGTTCCTGGCTATTCTATCTAAAGTATAAATATTTTTCTAATTTATTTATATACAGTTATTTATATTTACTATTGATTTTGTTACTTATTGATTGATTTGTCACTTGGTTCCTCTTGCTTAATACTATTCCTAACGCTTACACCAGGAATGCCCATAAAGACGGCATTTAGCAAAAAGGAACCAACCAACAAAACTTGAAATGGGCCTAGCATTTGCAACAAACAAAACTTTTTAGCTAACGCCAGTTCAAACATCAGCCAACTAAGTTTTCTAGCCATCTGTTTATTCGTCAGAAGCTGGATTGGTCCCTTTTGCTTTTTTCATGTTGGTTGGTTGCTTTATGCTTTTATGTGAACTGCCAGTTTGGACGATGTCAGTTGGTTCCGACATGATTTAGAGGGCAACACCTTCTGAGTTTCACTTGGTTCTATTTTGCTTAATATAGAGCGTTTCATTGTGAATACTTTGATGTATCTATAACTCATTTCTTGACTATTGTGGGTTGGTTCCTTTTTGCTTAAAGCCGTCCAATTGATGTTCAACCGGGAAATCTACTTATTAAAAGCAAACCAAAAGCAGCAAATCGATAATGTCGTACAGTCAGTTAGATCGATTTTAGGTCACAATTAGGGGTTTGATGATAAACCTGTAAAAATTTCACCATATACTCAGAAAAACTAGCTTATCAACATAGGCTACGGTGCATATCAAATTTTGTCATATTTGGGGGGGGGGGGTAGGGGGGGTCAAATTTTGATTTTCAATATTAGAATAAAAATGGCGGAGTTGGTGATAGCAACTCAAAACTTGCACACAATCCTCATTAAATTCAACTGATAATAATGTGCCTTTGTGCATGAAAATATTCTCATTATTTTGGGGGGGAGGGGGGGTAGACGATATTTTTAATTGTTGGCATAAACACTAGGGGTGTGATGATAAATTTGTAAAAAATTCACCTGTACTCAGCAAAACTAGCTCATTAAAAAAGGCTACGGTGCATATCAAATTTTTTCATATTTGGGGGGGGGGGGGGGGGGTAATGGGGGTTGAATTTTTATTTTCGTTGTTTGAATAAAAAGGGCGGAGTTAATGATAGAATCTCAAAACTATCACAGGATACTCTTTATACTCAACTTATAATAACCAGAAAAAAACACTCCGTGTAAAAAAGGCAGCCAAGTCTCTTTACTTTAAAAAAATTCAACACCGAAAAGGAGTGATATCAAAAAAGAAGCCAAGTCAATGACATTTCCAAATATTTAATCGTATCTTTGAAATAAAAGTATAAACACCGAGAAATACTTTACAAAAGGACTTGGCGCATCGTTTTTTTAAAGACATAATTCTATCCTATAAGTGGAAAGAAATGTACAATTAGGTACATTTTCCTCTTTTTTTTAGAGCCAGTATCTATGAATCAAGCTACTTTTAGTAATGGCTATTTTATAGTTTTGTCAATGGCGATAGAAGAAAGATTTCATGTTGTAATATAGATAAGTAATGTAAGGGTGGAAGAATTAAATAACAATTGGAAGTGGGCTCATTTATATTTTTAAAGCACTGTTAATATGGTGATATTAGAAGGGTATGTTTTCATAATTTGATCTTGATTGAGGGAAATCATGAAACGTTGTAAAATAATTACTAACTATCTATGGAACACTATTATATATTTTTGAAGTGTCAAGTGTATAAAGTTAAAAAATTTAAAGAAATTCCATGTGCCGTCTCTGTGTACTTTGTGAAATGTATTGTTATAAAATGCGGATTAATAGAAATGTATTTCATGATGCGAAGGTATAACGCATGAGACTTAATTATGTTGACCACGAAACAATATCACGAAGATAACTATTGTGTATTTATAGAAAACATAGGCAACAAGTTTCATAGCGTATATATTCAAATAGAAAATATTTTACAGTAGGTATGTATAATATGTAATTGAAAGATGTGTCCCTATTATTCTAAAAATTCTAAATGACGGTTGTATATAAATGGCATATGCTTATGAATAGAAAAATGTCTTTAAAAAAACGATGCGCCAAGTCCTTTTGTAAAGTATTTCTCGGTGTTTATACTTTTATTTCAAAGATACGATTAAATATTTGGAAATGTCATTGACTTGGCTTCTTTTTTGATATCACTCCTTTTCGGTGTTGAATTTTTTTAAAGTAAAGAGACTTGGCTGCCTTTTTTACACGGAGTGTTTTTTTCTGGGATATCACTTCTTTTGTTAGTTTATTCATACAGCTTGTAGCACATGTCCTACCAAGGACTAATTTCTTTAAAAAAATACGCCTCAACCGATTTGGTTAGTAAGAAAAGTTGCATTTGGTACAAGCTTAAAATGATTATCCAAGAAGAATAGTCTAAGTTTCGTTACAATCTGTCCAGACGTTTTCGATATCTGACTTCACTTCCAGTTTAAAAAATGGCGCTCAATAATACTGCCGCCTTGAATTTATAAAAGTGCAACATAATTGCATAATTAAGCTGCAATCTCGGCAGTTGTTTTCGATATATGACGTCACTTCCGTTTTTGAAATAGCGGCCGAAAATAATGTCATTTTGAATCCATAAATATAAGGGCTATATAATTACATAATTTAGTTGCAATCGGTACATCTGTTTTCTATAAATGACGTCACTTCCTGTTTTAAATATGGCGGCCAGAAATAATGTTGTCTTGAATTCATAATTATAAGTCCAACATAATTAGATAATTTAGTTGCAATCGGTACAGCCGTTTTCGACATATGACGTCACTTTCGGTTTTAACAATGGCGGTCGAAAATAATGTCGTCTTTAATTCAAAAATATAAGTCCTACATAATTACATAATTTAGTTGCAATCGGTACATCCGTTTTTGATATATGACGTCACTTCCGGTTTAAACAATGGCGGCCAAAAATAATGTCGTCTTGAATTCATAATTATTAGTCCTACACAATTCCAAAATTTGGTTACAATCGATACAGCCGTTTTCGATATATGACGTCACTTCCGGTTTTTGCAAATGGCGGCCGAGTACACCGCAATCTTGAATTTATAATTATTCACAATGTATGTTTACTAAATATCTATTTAAAAGTATAGATTGGGGAATTTAGTGTCATTTAGCATATTAATGGAGTCATTTAGCATATTTATGACGTCATTTCCGGTATAGGTAATAAGAAAACAATCTAGTTCTATCTAGTTGATACTTCATGAATGACCTTCTGAATTCTTTAGCGCTAATTTCCGTCAAATCGGTCATGCCGTTTTCAATATATGACGTCACTTCCGGTTTCATTTAGTGGTTCCTGCCGCCATTTCCGGTACCGTTTATTTGTATATTCATTTATCCCAATTGATTTTTCAAAAAGATTGCAGAATGCATAGACAGGAGCTAGTTCAGTGGCAATCGGTACAGGTGTTTTCGATATATGACGTCACTTCCGGTTTCAGGAATGGCGACCGAGAACACTGTATTGAAATTATAATTATTTTGTATTGTCTATGTTACAATGTTAGCTAATTATATGTGTATTTAAAGTATAATTTGATGAAATAAGCTAAATATTGTGAATTTATGACGTCACTTCCGGTTTAGAAAATAAGAAAATAATGTTTTTTAGTATCATACTTCATATAGATGACCATCTAAATCGAATGGCGCTAATTTCGTTCTAATCGGTCCAGCCGTTTTTTATATATGACGTCACTTCCGGTTTAAAAATGGCGGCACAAAAAATTTATAAGAGGCAAGGTATCATCAGACGCCAAAAGTGCATATGTGGTAAAAATTTCAGGTTGATCGGTTCAGCCGTTTAGGCTGTGGCGGTGACAGCAACTTTTTCGGGAATCATATGAAGAAGAAGAAGAAGAAGAAGCAGATGAAAGCGGTGTAATTTCACGATTTTCACTGCCCTCTAGGTCGTAAACGGCATGACTGGTTGTTGTCGCGTGATGTATATGTTGTTAGGTGGGCCATAGCTCAAAATTAAGACATTTCACAACAATGAGAGATTTTCCATTGTTGAGATCCAGTTGGCCGAAAATGCTATGTTGTTGCTTACAGTAAAAGTAGTTGGTCTGCTCCTCAGTTTATATAGGCATTTACGGTATGTTGAGTGACTGTGAGTGTACGGTAAGACTTGGCTGAGTGGAGCGACCGCTCCACTAGATGGGGCTTTGAGCATGAAAATAAATTCAATATTTTGGGAGGGAGGGGGGGTAGATGATATTTTTAATTGTTGTCATAAACACTATGGGTTTGATGATAATTTTGTAAAAATTTCACCATGTACTCAGCAAAACTAGCTTATCAACATAGACTACGGTGCATATCGAATAAGTTCATATTTGGGGGGTAGGGTGGGTCACATTTTGATTTTCAATATAAGAATAAATATGGCGGAGTTAATGATGGAAACATATACATTTCACAAAATTCTCGTTTTACTCGTCTTATTATAATCGGCACTTGTGCATGATTTTTTTTTAAGTTTCCGCCATTTTTATTCAAACAACGAAAATAAAACTTTGACCCCCGCTATCCCCCCAAATATGAAAAAAATGTGATATGCACCGTAGCCTTTGTTAATGAGCTAGTTTTGCTGAGTACGTGGTGAAATTTTTACGAGATTATCATAATACCCCTTATTTGTATGCCAACAATTAAAATATCGTTTACACCCCCTCCCCCCAAAATATTTAAAAAAATCATTCAAAATGGCCCATTATTATAAGATGAGTATATTGAGTATTTTGTAAACTTTATAGGTTTCTATCATTAACTCCGCCATTTTTATTATAATATTGAAAATCAAACTTTTACCCCCCCTACCCCCCTAAATATGAAAAAATTTGATATGCACCGTAGCCTATGTTAATGAGCTTGTTTTGCTGAGTATGGGGTAACATTTTTACATGTTTATCATCAAATCCCTAATGTGTATGCTAACAATTAAAAATACCGTCCAGCCCCCTCCCCCCAAAAATATTGAAAAAAATTTCATGCACAATAGCCTATTATTAAAAAATAAGTTTAATGAGGATTTTGTGAAAGTTTTGAGTGTCTATCACTAACTCCGCCATTTTTATTCTAACATTTAAAATAAAACTTTGACCCCCCCTACCCCCCCAAATATGAAAAAATTGGATATGCACCGTAGCCTATGTTGATAAGCTAGTTTTTCTGAGTATATGGTGAAATTTTTACAGGTTTATCATCAAACCCCTAATTTTTTACCTAACTGACAGTACAATGTAGTTTTCCTCAATGTTCAAACAAAGAATCAACAGCTGCAGATGGACTCTCCTTTCAGTTATATTCCCGAAGGACGCTGTGCGGGAGAAACAATCATCTGCAATCTGCTTTGATTATTGGGAAGAGGGTTTCCAGCATGCATGTTAGCTTTATTATTCTATGATGTTAGTGTGTGGGGAACATTTCAAAGCAGATAACTTCTTTTACTCTGGTAAGACTTGTATTATATTGTTTTAATATATCTGAATTTCTGAAATAAGTGCATAAATCGTCAATGCAGTCTGCTTTAACCCGAAAACACTACACACTACTTCTATACACCTTGTCTATCCTACACAGGACTAGTGCTGCTACCTAACCAGGTTTTAAACGCCAATAGCTACAATAATTCGGTCTGGACTGAAGTATTCACAAAAGATCGCTCTCAATGTTTCATGGCACTTTAATAATGAAAATGCTCTATTGAACTGAAAAGTGGGTTTGAACTACGGCAAAACTGCGACCACGAGACGCATCTATAACCGTATTCAACTAGACAATACAAAAATATTAAACACATACCTGCAAATATGTTTTAAACAATATTCCTTATTTTTCACGACGAATATTTTCATATCATTTACATGCACAACACATCTCCAAATTGCTTCAACGAGCCTACATATAACATAGTTTTGTTCATCATATTTGAAGTTTTGTTTACTGTCAGCTTAGATCCACTGCCTTCTTTATAATGTTGTTTCCAAGCAAGGTCAGTGGTTTCCAAGGTTGTTTCATTGGCGTGACAGTAATTCGAGAAAATAAGGAACACAACTGACCTCTGGTGGATTTTGTGGTACTAGGTAAATGGCGGCTATCAAGGGCGCATTGGCATAAATATAAATACAAATAGTTGATATAGTTGTTTGTTTTGGCCAAGAAAGTAAATTTATAGCTAAATATCAATTTCATTTGTGTTTTGTTTTTTCACTGCTTTATGGAAACACGAAATGTAAAAACAAATAAATTAATATGTGGACCTGATAGTAGCCATCTTGCCAGAAGTGGCTCCATCACGTATCACTTATTTGTGGGAATACAAAACTTAAATACGATGAGCCGATTTACTGATGAATTATTTGATAAGAAGCTTCAGTGGTTTAGGTCTTCCGTGCATTTTCAGGGTAGGTATACACTATCACCGCGTTCACAGTAAGTACAACCTTGTATCTACAGTACAGCCAACGCATTAAGTCGTGATCAAAGCCAATGATAAAACCAGTCTTGCAAATCACCCCTCTGTATACAAATATCTGTATTTTAGGCAACTTATACTACTTCTGTGTACGACTGGTAGTCGCGATAGGGGGTAAGTTTTATCACAACTAAATGCGTTGGCTATACAACTTCGTACCAGATAAATTAAAAATATTAGCTCAATAATATTTTCGAGCGTGTCTAAATGCCGTAGCGAAGTCAGAATATCTTTAATCTCAAATAAGGGTGTTAAGAGGCAAACGGAAGCGAACGGGAATCGCACGGTTCGTCAGAGCGTTTTTTTGTTCAAATTTTGTCTTCAAACTAAATTATTTTAAAAAATCAGATAGTAACGACCCATAACAGCCTAAAAGACTAAATAATGCCGCACACTGGAGTTCAAAATGACCTCTGGTACGACCTCAAAGTGTTAAATACGATATTTTTGTAAAATAATCGTATTTAACACTTTGAGGTCGCATCAGAGTTCATAAAGTATTGCAGTTTGCGGAATTATTTAGTCTTTTAGGCTGTAATGGATCGTTAGTATCTCATTTTTTAAAATTATTAAGTGGGAAGACAAAATTTCAAAAAAAAAAACGCTCTGACGAACCGTGCGATTCCCGTTCGCTTCCGTTTGCCTCTTAACTGAGTCATCCATTAAAAAAGCCTCCACGTTAGTTAATATACTGAGAATGAATCGTCTATATAATTTAAAATATTGTATATTACAATAACCTACATACCTTTTTTTTTATTAAGCAGCAATGCACAAACATTGTGTGTATATACATCTTAATTTAACAATCAAATTCTTTAAAGATGGTTACTTAATTTTAAGTAACAGGTTGCATGGAAGATCAGAAATCCAACAGGATAAAATATTGAATGTACACATTATTGTATTATAACAAATAAAAAATATACTATTATATTCTATTCTATTCCATTCTATTCCAAACTTTTTATTATATATTTATATCTACTTGTCTTAAACTTCAAGTTGCCTGGATTTTATGCGCCCGGAATTACAATGACACGATAGCTACCATTCTCCTCTGCCTTGACATCACAGCTGGCTCCTGACGTCATCAAGAAGATCGCCACGCAGCCCAGCAGCATCCGATCCACAAGTTGTTTCATCTTCACCATCACTCAGATAATGTTCGGGGATGTAACACTATTCGATATTTTATCAGTGCTCAATCGGAAACGGCTATAGTTTCATTAAGGTAGTCTTGGAATAGTTTTATTTTATGTCATTCATGCAGAGAATGTTGATTTTAATTAATTCAATGGAAACTTATCAAGCACGATATTGCTTAAAAATCTGCGACTTATTTTGTAACGAAGTTTCTAAGTGCTTTTTGTCGTTCAGCAAGAAACCTTCGTCGTTTATAGGTCAAACATGTAGAATGTTGCCGCTGGAGCTTCACTTTATCACTCTTTATACTCTTTATCTGCAGAGTGATAAAGGGGGCAAGTTGATAAATATTCCCTAAATAAGAAGGAAACATAATGCTTTATGCTTTATGATCTATATACAAAAATGTTTCAAATTGAGTAAAAAATGCACAAAACATAATCGGGGCTATGCGCTGCGGACACGCCTGTACTGCCCCCCCCCCCCCCCCAGCACCACCCCTCCCACGGTATAATAATCCCATTGTCTGATACGTGACGTGACCTTATTTGACGGTCACGTGACAGCTGTCAGCCCATAAGCTCCACAGTGGAGCTCCACTCTCCACTCTCGCAGAAGTTGACAGTGTGTCCGATGTTTGAGTTAGATTTTGAAAATTTAAATGTTGTTAAATGGTAAATGCAACACGGGGTGGATCCTATTTATGTAGATTCTTAGGTATCTTCTCCTCTAGTAATACGCCTGGTGAACAAATTATTTTGTACATTACAATATCGATTAAAGAGAATTTCAATCTTTGAACCTTGCTATGAAACTCACGGCCTGCTTGAAACTCTCATCATCAAGCAATCTCTTTCAAGTTGTCAACAAAACTCCCTCCGATGTTTATTCAAAATTCTGTCGTGAATTTCATGTCAAATATCAATCATTTTCTAAATCTTAAAGTATTATTCAAGAAGTCTTCGCTTCCGTCTACTAGGTAAGTGTTGAATCCACATCTACTTAGTCTTGATAACGATATAATCTACGTTTTATTCCCAAACGTATCGACTGAAAACGGCCAAGATGCCGCAACTCTGCAGAAACTGTTGTACTCGTCTGAAAGACATAACTGAGATTCGCGAATCAACTAACTCAGAAGAAGATAATGGATTCCATCTGGGCAAAGATACATTCGTATATGACGTAGAAAGTGGCGATGGGAACGGTTTCGTGAGTCCTGATTCATCGTTCGAAAGAAGTGTTGATGACGATGACAGTATTAGAGTGAAAGGGGATGACAAGGGTTGTGCCAAGTGCAGGGTACACTTGGAAGCGTATGAGTCTTGTTGTAATAAAGAAAAGAAGCGCCTTTTAAGACCGGTATCTTCCAGTAGTGAGGACTTGTCTTCAAATCCATCTGAACATGAGCATAAAGTCAGAGGGCATTCGAAGAAGGGCAAGGAGAATCTCTGTGGCACATTTGGAAGTGTGGAATGTGAGGAGAGAGGGAGAGTGAAAGTGAAACTTAATGCAGGAAAGAAGTCTGAAGTGAATGTTTTGATGAGGGCTTTTGAGTGTGAGAATACCTCCAGAACTAAAATGCTTGACCAAATAATCGTCGTCAAAGATACAGTCAAGAAGGTCAAGGAGAAGGGAAAGAAGGAGACTAAAGAAGCCGACAAGGATAAAGAAAATAAAAGGTCAAAAGATGACAAGGATAAGGGAAAGAAGGAAAGAAAAGAAATCGACAAGGATAAAGAAAGGAAAGAGTTAAAAGAAACGAAGGAAGCAGAACGTGTTTGTTGTTGTGAAAAATCTACCTGTAATAAAGGAAACACGAAGAAGAAGGGTTCCAAAAAGCAACCGAGGGATAAAAAGCACGAAGAAGAAGTCACTAAGGTCAAGGACAAGGAACCAGAAGAGACATCGACAGTCAAAAAGGAAGATATCGTCTCACCCGAACCAAGCGTCGAGTATAACTTTTACCAGTTCCATTCTCCGGATAAACATGCAAGACGTCATTCCCACGACAAGGCTAAGGAGAGAGAGCGACAACGTTCCCATGACAAGGCTAAAGAGAGAGAGCGAAATAGTTCTCGTGACAAGACTAAAGATAGAGAGCGAAATAGTTCTCGTGACAAGACTAAAGATAGAGAGCGAAATAGTTCTCGTGACAAGGCTAAAGACAGAGGGCGAAATAGTTCTCGTGACAAGGCTAAAGACAGAGGGCGAAATAGTTCTCGTGACAAGGCTAATGACAGAGGGCGAAATAGTTCTCGTGACAAGGCTAAAGACAGAGGGCGAAATAGTTCTCGTGACAAGACTAAAGATAGAGAGCGAAATAGTTCTCGTGACAAGGCTAATGACAGAGGGCGAAATAGTTCTCGTGACAAGGCTAAAGACAGAGGGCGAAATAGTTCTCGTGACAAGGCTAAAGACAGAGGGCGAAATAGTTCTCGTGATCGCTCTCGAGAATATGACAGAAGCAATGACAATGACTCTAGAGATGAGGCCCCAAGTGACCCATCCATTGGCTCCGGCTCAAATGATTCTCAAGACCTCGACGAGCAATATCCTGTACAAGAAACTGAAAGTCAGAACCAAGACCCAGACGGTGAACAACTTCAACGCTATCAATCCCACACCGAAGATTATTCTAGAGACCAAACCCAGAATCAGTCTTCGGTTCCAACCCAAGGACAAACCCGAAGCAATGCTCCAGACTATACCGAAAATGATCCCACAAACCAAAATAGAAATCTTCCAACATTCTCAACAGATCGTGGATCCGACAAGAATATTCCACAATCCGGTTCCAAAAAGTATCGTTCAAACGATACCAAAAATATATCCATTGACTCGGCCAAACGTAAATCTGCAAAAAATATTCAGGGTAAGAAAAGCCAACGCACATTCGAAACCCAAACTCAATCATCTGACTCAGCCAAACGTAAATCTGCAAAAAATCTTCCAAAGTCCGGTTCCAAAAGCCAACGTACCAAAAATAAATCCCCAGACTCAACCAAACGGGACCCTGCCAAAAATATTCTAAAATTCGGTATGAAAAGCAATCGTACGAACGAAATCCAAACCCAAACTCTATCCTCTGACTCAAACAAACGTAAATCTGCAATGAAAATTCCAAAATCCGCTACCAAAAGCCAACGTACAAACGAAACCAAAAATAAATCCCCAGCCTCGACCAATCGTGGAGCTGACAAAAATATTCCGCAGTCTGGTCCCAAAAACAATCGTACATACGACACCCAAACTATATCCTCTGACTCAATCAAACGTACTGCAATAAAGATTCCACAGCCCGGTAACAAAAGCCAACGTACAAACGAAGCCAAAAATAAATCTCCAGACTCGAACAAACTTGGACGTGCCAAAAATATAACTCAATCCCCTAAAATCCAATCCAAAAAAGTGTCTCTAAAATCCACGCGTGGGCCAGTCCAGAAAACTTCTCGAACCAATACCGCGAATCGTCCTCCAAACCTCAAACAAAATCAGTCACCAGAACAAGGGCTGAGTGATTTAGAAGTTGAAACCCGCCAGATTATCTATCACTCTCGACCGATGAATACCGATCTACCCGGAAGCAACGTGATCAACAATTCTCACATTCTTGTAGACCAACTCTCTCAAGAACATTTCATAGTTATCAACCAAGTGTTTCCCCAAGATTCCCGAACACCAGCGAATCCGCGTGAGTCGGCGCAGAAGAGCACTCCAGTTCCGCTCAGTGACAGGAAAGCCATAGAAAATTCTTTCAAGGACAAGTCCGAATACATCCTGATTGAAGTTGACCCTGGAGAAAAGCAGGCCCCTTCAGGGTGCAATGACCGATCGTACATGCCCGAATATAAACAAAATATCCTATACCAAGGAACCAAACGCCGATCACAAGGATGTGATTTGCAACGTCATGGATGTGGGGTAAAACCACAAAGATGCGATTTCCTTGGGAAGTCGAAGCCCAGTGGCAAACCGAAGCCGCCAGCCGGTCTTCGCAATTGCGTCATCATAGAAGAACCGCCCGAAGATGCTATAGAAGAGTGTATCCCGGAGCCGCAAAGTGTAAAGAAGTCGCCTTCCGGTCTTTGTCACTGCGGACGACCACAGCAGCAGCCGAAGTTTGTTCCGTCGAAAGTGAATAAAACATGCGCTCGATCGACAACCGAGGTGATCGACACGTCGGAGCCGTGTTGTGACGACAGACCTGTTGCATGCACGCACTCGGAATCCGACTTCTCCTCGCCGCCGATATCGCCGAAACGACAACATAAGAAGAAAGTCAGAGTTGAACAACCCTCGAGGTACATGGATACGGACTGCGACGATGATTTCACTGACAGCAGTGACTTGTCTCTGGACTTTGATGACTGTCGAGGACGCAACAGGTCACGTCCGATATCCACCGCAGAGTTTTGTAGATCGCAAGGATTTGTGCCGGAGTGCGAGCCACGAGGTTTGGAGTCATCTTACCCAAGATCATCAGATGACGGTCGTAGTCGAAGAGTTGGCACGAGGGATTTGCCGGACAGCAGTTCAGTCTCTCGTCCAACCGGTCGCGGGAGAATGAAAGGCGACTCGAGGAGAGGGGAGGAGTTTGACGAGGACCCCAGCTGCCTGACGGCGACGGACAGGGACTTGATCCGGAGGGAAATGAAGGACCCGGGGAGCTTGACCAGACGGGAACGGGCGCAGATTGCTCATAAACTCGGGAGAGGCGATGCCGGCGAGACGCGCACGCGCAGCAGCAAGTGTTCTCTCTTTTCTTGCTCCGGGAGTCCGAATGAAGACGACGCTTCAAGGAAGTTCAGTAACGAGGAAAGAGCCCAATTGAAACAGGCATTAGAAGATGACAAAAGATTGTGCACGTTATCACGAAACGTACGGGCACTGATCGAAAAAGAGCTGAAGAAACCAAACAGTTTGTCTGCTCGAGAACGCGCTCAAGTGCGCGAGGCGGTGGCGAAGCAAAGGGAATTGCTTCTCGGTCTCTTAGCTCAACTAATGCAGAAGGCGGAAAGACTTTCGGCACAAGATATGGCCCAATTGAGACGAATGCTAGCCAAAGATGATCAGGACGGAATGTTATCGCCAAGAATTAGGGCTCTTATTGAAAAGGCACTTCTCGATGAGGGCAGCCTTATTGCGGCAGAAAGGGATTTTCTTAGAAAGGAGATAGCAAAAGCAGAAAGAGGTGAAAAGGGTAAAATGTCTGCAGAAGATATGGCCCAATTAAAACGAATGCTAGCTAAAGATGATGAGGATGGAATGTTGCCACCAAGAATTAGGGCTCTTATTGAAAAGGCACTTCAAAATGAAGCCAGCCTTACCACGGCAGAAAGAGATTTGCTTAGAAGAGAAATGCAAAAAGCAGATGGGGATAAGGGTAAAATGTCTGCAGAAGATATGGCACAATTAAAACGAATGCTAGCTAAAGATAATAAAGACGGAATGCTACCACCAAGGATTAGAGCTCTTATGGAAAAGGCACTTCGTGATGAAGCCAGCCTTACGGCGGCAGAAAGAGATTTGCTTAAAAGAGAAATGGAAAAAGCAGGAGGTGAAAAGGGTCAAATGACTGCAGAAGAGAGGGCCCAAATGAAGCGAATGGCTGCCAAGGACGATGTTGATGGAATGTTACCACCTAGGATTAGAGCTCTTATTGACAAAGAATTAGCCGAAGAAGGCAGCCTTACCGCGCCAGAAAGGGCTTTAGTTCGAAAGGAGATGGCAAAAACGGAAGGAGATGGAAAAGGTCAAATGACTGCAGAAGAGCGGGCCCAAATGAAACGAATGGCTGCCAAAGACGATGTTGATGGAATGTTACCACCAAGGATTAGAGCTCTTATTGACAAGGAATTAGCCGAAGAAGGCAGCCTTACCGCGCCAGAAAGGGCTTTAGTTCGAAAGGAGATGGCAAAAGCGGAAGGAGGTGAAAAGGGTCAAATGACTGCAGAAGAGAGGGCCCAAATGAAACGAATGGCTGCCAAGGACGATGTGGATGGAATGTTACCACCTAGGATAAGAGCTCTTATTGACAAAGAATTAGACGAAGAGGGCAGCCTTACCGCACCAGAACGGGCTTTAGTTCGAAAAGAGATGGCAAAAGCGGAAGGAGGTAAAGAGGGTCAAATGTCTGATGAAGAGAGGGCCCAAATGAAACAAATGCTAGCTAAAGACGATGAGGACGGAATGTTACCACCAAGAGTAAGGGTTCTTATTAAAAAAGAGTTAGAAGATGAAGGCAGCCTTACCGCGCCAGAAAGGGCTTTAGTTCGAAAGGAGATGGCAAAAGCTGAAGGAGGTGAAAAGGGTCAAATGACTGCAGAAGAGAGGGCCCAAATGAAACGAATGGCTGCCAAGGACGATGTTGATGGAATGTTACCACCAAGGATTAGAGCTCTTATTGACAAAGAATTAGACGAAGAGGGCAGCCTTACCGCGCCAGAAAGGGCTTTAGTTCGAAAGGAGATGGCAAGAGCGGAAGGAGGTGAAAAGGGTCAAATGACTGCAGAAGAGAGGGCCTTAATGAAACGAATGGCTGCCAAGGACGATGTTGATGGAATGTTACCACCAAGGATGAGAGCTCTTATTGACAAAGAATTAGACGAAGAGGGCAGCCTTACCGCACCAGAAAGGGCTTTAGTTCGAAAGGAGATGGCAAAAGTGGAAGGAGGTGAAAAGGGTCAAATGACGCCTGCAGAGAGGGCACAAATGAAGCGAATGGCTGCCAAGGACGATGTTGATGGAATGTTACCACCAAGAATAAGGACTCTTATTGACAAAGAATTAGACGAAGAGGGCAGCCTTACCGCACCAGAAAGGGCTTTAGTTCGCAAGGAGATGGCAAAAGCGGAAGGAGGTGAAAAGGGTCAAATGACTGCAGAAGAGAGGGCCCAAATGAAGCGAATGGCTGCCAAGGACGATGTGGATGGAATGTTACCACCTAGGATAAGAGCTCTTATTGACAAGGAATTAGACGAAGAAGGAAGCCTTACCGCGCCAGAAAGGGCTTTAGTTCGAAAGGAGATGGCAAAAGCTGAAGGAGGTGAAAAGGGTCAAATGACGCCTGCAGAGAGGGCACAAATGAAGCGAATGGCTGCCAAGGACGATGTTGATGGAATGTTACCACCAAGAATAAGGACTCTTATTGACAAAGAATTAGACGAAGAGGGCAGCCTTACCGCACCAGAAAGGGCTTTAGTTCGAAAGGAGATGGCAAAAGCGGAAGGAGGTGAAAAGGGTGAAATGACGCCCGCAGAGAGGGCACAAATGAAGCGAATGGCTGCCAAGGACGATGTTGATGGAATGTTACCACCAAGAATAAGGACTCTTATTGACAAAGAATTAGACGAAGAGGGCAGCCTTACCGCGCCAGAAAGGGCTTTAGTTCGAAAGGAGATGGCAAAAGCGGAAGGAGGTGAAAAGGGTGAAATGACGCCCGCAGAGAGGGCACAAATGAAGCGAATGGCTGCCAAGGACGATGTTGATGGAATGTTACCACCAAGAATAAGGACTCTTATTGACAAAGAATTAGACGAAGAGGGCAGCCTTACCGCACCAGAACGGGCTTTAGTTCGAAAAGAGATGGCAAAAGCGGAAGGAGGTAAAGAGGGTCAAATGTCTGATGAAGAGAGGGCCCAAATGAAACGAATGCTAGCTAAAGACGATGAGGACGGAATGTTACCACCAAGAGTAAGGGTTCTTATTAAAAAAGAGTTAGAAGATGAAGGCAGTCTTACCGCACCAGAAAGAGCTTTAATTCGAAGAGAAATGGGAAAAGCAGAAGGAGAAGAAGAAGAGCCTTCTGGCCCGATGAGCGCTAAGGAAAGGTCTAAGTTACAAACAATGGTAGGAAAAGACGAAGCGGGCACAAAAGGGAAGGCACGTCGAGGATTGGGTGACATTCCAGAAGAAGTTGATGACTCGAAGTTTACTCCCGAGGAAAGAACAAAGATGGGCAGTGAAATTGCTAAGGACGATGCGGATCCAGGAAGACTTAGGACTAAAATAAGAGCTTTTATGGAGATGGAGCTAGAAGAAGCCGATAGTTTGAATCCACAACAAAGGACCCAAGTACGACGTGAATTGGCCCAAAAGGAAATGGAGGACGAACGAAATGCCACGATTGAAAGGGAGAGGGGAAGAAAGAAGCCTCAAGAAGAAGGTTATGAGGAATTCGAAGAATATGGCTACGGCAGACCCGGGTATGATGAATATTACCTGGACGGGGAAGAGGAGTGGGAAGATGAGATACTGGAAGGACGACGACGACGCCGACCGAGCTACGAGTACGACGAGTGGGACGACGACGAGTACTACGAACCGGAAGTGACGAGGCGGAGGACGAGGCCGTCGCATCGCGCCAGTTCCGGCCGCCAGCCGAAAGAGTCGCCCAATCCGTCGCGCATGCGCGGCAAGAGACTGGTGATGTACTCGCCCACCAGGACGTATGTCCCCGGCAGAGACTCGGACCAGTACTCGGACTCCGACGACATCGAGGAGGAGGAGTCCTCGGAGGGCTGGGGTTCGACAGAGTCCAGCGAGGAGGAGGAGGAGGAGGAAGAAGAGGAGGAAGAGGAGGAGGAATTGGAGGAAGAGGAGAGGAGGCGTAAAAGTAAGAAGAAGAAGGAAGTGGAGAAGAAGAAAAAGAAGAAAGCAAAGAAAGAAGAGGTAGAGGAAGTAGTCGAGGAGCCAGTCGTAGTACCGATAGTGGAAGAAGCTGTCGAGGAGCCGCCGGTGCAGCCAGAGCCAGCGCCAGTGCCGCCGCCGGTGGTGGAAAGGAGAATGAAGCCTAAGCCAACGGAGGACGAGAAGGAAGCAGCAAAGAAGAGGCGGCGACAAGAGATAATGGACGAGATGGCAAAGAAAGCGGCCGAGGCAAAAGCCAGTAAAGCTCCGAAGCGGTGGATCGACAGACAAGAAGAACTGCAGGAGCTGTACTGCCCGAGAAAGAAGGAATACATGGAGTTGGTGAAACCGGAAGATCAGAACCAGGAGGGTCAGACAGGGAGTGTGACGAACGTCGCCTTTCTAAGCGCCAAAGACACGCCGTTCCAAGATCCTTCCAAGAAGCCGAGCAAGTGCGGTCCAGGTCGACCCTGCGGACCTCAGCAACAGGTCTTCCAAGCGTCCTACTTGCCGTGCGGCTTCGACGCCAGCTGGAAGGAGAGCAAGAGAAAGTTCGATCTGCACCACCAGAGAGCGCTGGAGATGTACAGAGTGAACGCGGACGACGGCGACGCGTCAAGCGACAGCCCGGCGGCGTTCAGGCTCGGCCTCAGCGAGTCGTTCATCGACGTGCGTCGGCGTCGCGAGCGCGTCATGTGCCGCTGCGGCGCCGGCGTGGACTTCGCGTCGGAGGCGGGCGCGCGTGCGCTGAACCCTCGCGAGCGCCAGGCCCTGAGGGAGCTGGACGCCAGTCCGACGCGGCGCGCGCACGTCGTCTGTCCCTGCGGCAAGCAGTTCACCGAGATCCCCGCGGCGCCGCCTGCCGGGATATGCGTGCAGCAGGCGGCGCTGGAGACGAGGACCGGGTTCCAAACAGAGTCGGTCGGTCCTCCATTGGACGCGACGACGGAGGCCAGAGACCAGAGTAACACTCGCGAGCAACAGGACTTAGACAAGTTGAAATCCCATGTTGAACGTCATCGGAAACGCAGATCGACTCCAAAGGAAAAACATCTGACGTATTCCGAAGAGAAAAGACGCGAACGTAGACGAAGATGCTCAAAAGACAAAGAGAAAAGAGAAATAATCGAAGCTTCGACTCAAAGGAAAAAACATCTGACTTATTCTGAAGAGAAAAGACGTGCTCGTAGGCAAAGATGTTCAAAAGACAAGGGTCATCAAGAACATGAAAGAGCGACTCCTAGGAAAAAACATCTATCTCATTCTGAAGAGAAAAGACGCGCACGTAGACGAAGGGGCTCAAAAGACAAGGACCGCCAAGAACATGAAACTCATGGTACAAAATCAAGCAGAAGAGAGGTCGAAACGAGACGATCTAAGGAAAGTATCCCTGAAAAGAAAGCAAAGTCCACATTTCCGAAAAGGCATTCACGAAGAACGCGGGAGAAGACGAAGAAACCCGAAGTCACGTCGGAAACGTCCGAGACGACGACCGAAGTTCTCTTGACGACGACCACCTACAACTGTTCGGAGTCCTCTAGCCTCGCCACGCCGCCCACCCCCACCACCGCCCCCGCCCCCGCCCCCGCCAACGCACTACGCGTCATGCTGGACGACCTGCGCACCGACCTGCGCAGCAACCACGAGAGTCACGCGCGCCTCGTGCAGTCCGTCACCCTGCACCTGGCGCGCCAGGCGGACGAGTTCGGCGACATCAAGGACCTGTTGCGCAGCGCCGTGCTGCACCTGGAGACGATGACGTCAGAGCCGCCGGTGATGACGTCACAGACGAGGCGTCTGGAGGCGATCGAGTCGGAAGACAACGTGCCGCAGAATGATCGAAGCAACGTGCGTGGCCCTGCGAACACCTGTGGAGCTTCGGCAACAGCGCAAAGAAGCGCATTGACAAACCAACCTCCGACACAGGTATTGTGACTTCGGCCCGAGATGGGTTCCTTAGAGCCGGTCTTTGTACCTCTTGCTCAAGTTCTAGCGGCTGACGGACAAAGTTAGCAAGCACCTAATTTTACATTGATTTCATCCACTAGCTTACACTATCAAGACGTTTGCTAATATAACGCCATTAAGAACTTTATCCGGTGTCTAACTTGAGCAAGAGGTTCAAAAACCGGCCTTAATAGAAACGCCTTTCATATTAGATTGTAGCTTCGAAGCTCTTCAGATGAAGTACATTATCATTTCCCTGGCTAAAACAATGTTTCTGTAATCATTTTTATTTATTTTTATTTTTTTTGAACTCCTTTATTAATAACAAGAAAATAATACAAATACATAATTCCACAAAGCTACATGTAGCTCATCTGTGGAGATGATTCAAACAAATAAAAACAGTAACAATAGAACGCATTTACGGAGTTTCAAACAAATGTACAAAGAAAAAGGAAAATACACACATTATAATAATCAAAAAAATGCAATTCATATAAAAAATAGCAAATAACAATAATTAAATCGGGTTTCAATATTAGAAGTGGGTGAATTCTTTACATGTAACAATTTAACCAAATACACAATCATAATTAAATCATACAAAATTAAAACTAATCAGTAGACATAGTCGAGAAAAGCCATGATTTCAGAGACAATCAATACCTCAATGAACCTCAATGGTTGGGTAAAACTCCAAAATGTACCAAAAATGTCATAATACAAAGTAAATTCAAACTCCGGCTCATCGACCAAGTCTGTATGTTTTCTAGCAACTTGTGTTGTTCTATGAACTGATATGTATTTATTTATATATTAATAGCAGTTTATAAACAATACAATGATAATATAATAAAGCAATATAATATAACAATATTGACAGTAAATAACACTAAGGGCCAGTTTTTCAATGGCTTGCTAACTTTTAAACAGACAATTAACACTATATTGCCATGGCAACAACCAATGACGAGCCTCGAATGACCGTTTAAAACCTAACTAATGGTTTAGCAGACTATTGAAAGACCGGAGGTACAGATTTTCAATACTCTGCTAAATTAACACAGTAATTCTAGGAAAGTCATTGGTTGTTGCCATGGCAATACAGTCAGTTACCTGATGAAGACGATTGAACAATCGTCGAAATATTGTTTTAATGTGTTTTATTTTGTAATATCAGGGATCCAATAGTTGGTGGGTTTTAATTAGTAGGTATACTAAGTGATACAAAATCTTTTCTTGTTTTAATACAGTCCTAATCAAACGTTTAAAAGTTAGCAGAGTATCGAAAGAAAACCGATCCGCCATCTTGGTAACCACTCTCTCCCACACAGGTGCTGCAGATGACGTATTCCCCAAGAGGCTCTGAACAAGTGCGTATGGACCTGGGACCGACTCAGCTGGTCGGAACTGCTGTTGCGAAGCCGAAGAAGTCCAAGAAGACGGCGGAGACGAGCAAGAGCAAGAGCTATCGACAGCGACTGCGCGAGGAGAGAAGACAGCGGAGGTTCCTGACTTCAGAAGCGAAGATCGCAGCGAGGTGTTCGAGTCGCGAGGATTCCCCGGCCTCCAGCTGTCCGCCAGTCAAACATCGCTTCTGGGAGTTCTAGATCTCACACTTTGTAATGTACGTGGGTTCAACTAGAAATACACTTTATTAAATGTACAGTTCAACTTTTGTCATGTGTATTCATTGTCTATAAACCAGACCACTGAGAAAACGCTCTTTGTAACGCGTTAATAAGCGAACCTTTGTATTGCATGCTTATGGTTGTGCTGTATAATAGTCCTTGGAATTAGATGAAGGCCACAGCGACAACCGAGGTGTTTTACCTCGGACCGAGGAGGTATTTTAGGTGTTTTTTTTTTTACATTTATCGGACTCTCTTATTATTACATCTTTATTGACAACGGGATGAACCCACAAGTGCAATACAATAAACAACAACACGAACAACAAGAATACAAGTTAAAGAAAACAAACACATACCGAATTAAAATCACAGTGATAATAAATCAACACTCAAACGTTGCACAAGTCAACAATAATAGATTTAAAAGTAATAAAATCAAAGTAATAAAATCAGTCTTGTTAATATCTCTTTCAAGAAATTCAAATCAATAGTTATTGACACTTTATGATTACTTAGAATATTTGTTAATTTTCTTTAAAAAAAATGAATATTTGTTAATTTTCTTTAAAAAAAAAGAATTTTTTTAAAGAAAATTAACAAATATTCTAAGAAATCATAAAGTGTCAATAACTATTGATTTGAATTTCTTGAAAGAGAGTCCAATAAATGTCAAAAAAACACCTAAAATATGCAAAATTTGAAGTTAATCGGTTAAACAGTTCCATTTTTAATTCTCAACTAAACAAATGATCTCGTTAAAACACTAGACACAAGATCACTCATGACATTGGTGTGTGAGAAAATTTCAGATCGATAGGTTGATTGGTGTGACCTGAGAATTTCTGGCAAATTTACAATGTACAAAAAATATACAATTTGTTTCAAAAAAAATTGCAAAAAAACATGCAAATAAAAATTTGATTGCCTACATTGTTACACAATATATATCCATTTTTAAAAATAACCTCAATTTTATTAAAACTGCTCTATAGACGAGTCGTTATTTGAGAATCTATCCCAGCTGTATCGTGGAGCTTGGCTGGCGTCGCGCTACTGCCCAATGGTATAAATAGCTCCAAGGTCCCCGCCTGCTATCAAGATTCAAGAGTGTGAGCAAATACGTGTGAGTAACGCATTTCCTGTTCGACCGGCGTCAAGTTAGGTTAGTATTTGCCGCGCAGAGCTGCAGCGCAGATGTGTGACGTAACACATTCATCTCGTGCGGCAAAGTATGTGTCAAGTGCTATTGAAATGCGAATAACGTAAGTATATTTATTATTTGTTTTGTTTGTTATTTTAATCTTATTCCGCCAGGTAGAGCAAATGGTAGAGTACTTTCATTTTACATATCAATTTTATTGTCATAAGATTACGTTTAAAACGTTTATATTAAGTGGACCGGTTTGTGAGCATTTTAACACGCAAATTGTCCATATTTTATGTACCTGTCACTCACGGCAGTTTGATACCATCCCATTGAATCCCATGTTTGAACTGCCATCCCATTTTTTTGCAAACATCTATTTAAAAAAAACACATGCATTATGATCAAACTGAACTAGGATATTTTTCGTGATACAAATACTTTTATTTTTAATTACTTTTTCCTAATGGCCGATTACGAAATCAAAATAACGCTGTTTCCTTCATACAAATTATTTTTTAAACTTTTAAAAGCAACTAAAATACTCATGATTGTACTTTTAGCTGCTATAATGTGTAGTCTGTTATTGATCATAAGAACATAACATTGACATTCAATCCTCGTTATTGCAATAGGTGTAAAAACAACAACCAAGCAACTCTTCATAAAAATTAGAAATTTAACAAAAAGTTCAGCACTGGAAGTTTCTCAAAAATAATATTTAATGATCAAAGTCATTACATTTTTGTTTTCATTCGTCGGCTTGGTACTTGTTTGTCCTATATCCGCTTTTTATTCGGAGATAATGAGGTTAAAATAAAGATTGAATTCAATCTCACGGCAAACAAAACTACATAATCTATGTAACAGAAAAAAAAATACCATTCATTCTTATGGATCGCTTGAGCAAATCTAGTAGTATTTTTCTACCCTGTACTCTTAATTACCCCAATAAAGGGCACCCCCGTTTGGATATAGGACAAAGAAAGTCATGGGAACGAAACATTAGTTACGCATTTTGTCCTATATCAATTTTTTACGTAGTTTTGGTACAGAAAAATTTACATTTCAACTATTTAAGAATTTTTCATAATTGAAACACACTTTTAATATCATTGAAAAACTATATGAACATTTATTTGAGAAATAATATTCTTTTAAAATTTCGAAAGTTTAATTTTTGAAAGATTTAAAAAATTGATATCCAAGAAAGGAGCGATTGAATATTGATTGAAGAAGAGATTGAAATATAACACTTAATCTTAAAACAAATTATAACAAGTAAACTAAATGAAATATTTCAATAAAATCTTCACATTATCACAAAAAAATACAATAAAGAACTGAAAAAAATTTACAAAAATACTGGGGCTACCCCTTTAATGAAATTGTGAATTTGTTCTGATTATGATTAAGACTTTTTGACCAACGTGCTGTTCTGTTAGTCCAAGCACAGACAAGGAGGGAAAGTTCCAGCATAACTTCTTCTGTGCAGAATATCTCTTCCGGGACACGATGCAAGGACCAAGTAGTGGCGCGAAGCTTGAAGTCAACACTTTGATGATGGAACGGCCAGGAACCAGTCGAGAGGGCGCTGTAAGTGACGATATTGTTGCATTTGATGACGTTGATTATATCATACATTTTCATAAGGGTGAAGGGGGAGAGGGTGAACCTAAATTTAGAGTAGTGGGCCCAACAAATATGTACTATTACGTGTACAAATACGTGCTTCTCATAATCTGGAAACTTAAAACCGGACAAACAATTGAACGCGCAAATAAGTGTCATATGGCCGTGTTGTTGTTTCCAGGTGGTTGTCTTATACAAATAAAAACAATGAGATGACTGTGGTAGGGCAAATATACCCCATGGGGGCTCAGTAGCCGCGGGAAATGTTTGAAGTAGATCTTGACTGAATGTAAAGTTTTTTTTACCTTTAAATCAATTGAAATTTTCTCAGCCCAACTTATAATTAGTTAGAAAACACAACATGAAAGTGTGATATAGGTAAAGATTTTTCTATAATTGTCCATTACTCTATTTGTAATCACCAGGTCATTCTTTGTGTTTCGGCGAGCTGTCCCAAAACTATACTTGTTCACAGGAGCACAGCGCAGAAGGACAGGAAGAGAAGAACTACAAGAAGAGAATCAATTTCAGTGCCGCAGCCGGATATGACTACGAGTACAAAATGGCCGCCCTGATATACCTGCGTCTATTTAGAAGTGGCAAGGAGTTCAAACTGGCGACGAATGTTGACGGCGTCGGCGCTCTAGACGATATTGTTTTCATGATCAGGACAGATGATGGCTGGAAAACATGTTTCATGCAGCTTAAGACTAAGGACAAGGGTAATATGGTTCCATCTTTCTTTACGACAGTGACAGATAAAAGCAAGAAGTTACCCATACGACAGTATGTTGAAGCGTTTTATAAAATCGAAAGCATGTTTCGTAGGACCTCGGAAGGACCAAAGTGGTTGCTTGAAGGAAGCTTTGACAACTCTAGTTTTATTTTTTACACGAATGCTCCTTTAGGAAAAGGTCAGTACAACACAGATTTTACCGAAGATACGGAAAGTGATGTGTTTGAGTATGTAGTAATGTCACGTAAAGATCAGGTAGTTCACAGAGTTATAAAGGATTTTCGCTTTGCAAATTATCATGAGGTTAATGAAGAAGTGAAAGTTGGAGATGTTAAGTGGGAGGAATTCATTGGGAGATTCAAGATTATCGCGGGGGAAATGACAGAAAACTCTGGTCACAGAAAAAATTCAAGAAAAACTAGTCAAGTGAAAACAAATGGAAACACTAGTCGATGGAAAAAAACAGAAGCCAGCCTGGAAAAGATCATCAAAGAAGAACTAAAGAAGTGCGGAATCAAAATCGACCTGGATTCAGTTTCTCGTAAATTCCTGTGTAAAATGAAGGAAGTGTGGGAAAATGCCGAAGGTTTGATTCTAAATAAAAACATTGCAGTTCATCTCACAGTTCAAGCTGAAGCATCGAGGGAAAAAGTCCGTCTTCTTTCACAAGAACAAGAGAAGAAGTTTCGTCTGGACATCAAGTTCCTGGAGAGTTCAATTGAACATCTGAAGACCGAATGCGATGAAAATCACATCGTTAAGATCGTTTCAAAAGGATCCGTCCGAACAACCGCAAGCAAGATTCTGCAGATGCTGGACACGCGAAAGGACTACATTTTCTTGGGAGTTGAATGTCTACGGAAGCACTCAGAAGCTGTGATGTCTGTTTGGGGCCACGGTGAAGATAAACATCTACTGGTTCTTGTCTGTGAAGAAACAACCACGTCGGATAGCGATGAAAGTATTGTCAAAGGATTGGTTCAAATCAGTCAGAAGAAGACAAAGAGGCTTGTGCTGATAGCGACGAAAAGTAACGCGTTTTCCAGCAGGCTCGAACAGAAGATGGTTGCCAAGATCCGTACCGTCCAAGACTCCTTTTCCCAGAGCCAGTTGGATGTGGAATGCCTCAACGCGATCTTTGAGAAGTTAGTTTTGAGTCAACAGAAAGATTGAAATAACATTGAGCGAGCGAAGCGATCGTCTCCATTTCACTCTTTTGGTAAGGTTTATTTTGTTGGCGAAGTACAGGTCAGATCTTTTCACCCATCGAGCTAAATATTTTGCCTATACAATCTTCTCTGTTTGCAGTATTATGTTTTATCGATTCATGTTGTGGTTTAAATGATAATAAAAAAACACACAAAGTCAGTTCAGTTTGCACAGTCGGTATGAAATTTTAATCTTATTTTTCAAATTTTACGTTTCCCAATTAAATAAAATATTTAATTTTCGCCCTACTGGATTTTTAAATAGAGAAAATCTCACAATGAAATGTATTACATTGTAGCTAACGATGTAGGAACCAAACTTTCCACCAACAATCAAACAAGTCCAGCACTAACAGAGAGGAAACCCAGTCATTATTAAATATAGTTTTATCTACTTAAAATCGCAAACATTTCTTTTATTGTACTGATATTCACGTGTAACAATTTGCAATTTTGTAACAAAATGAGCACACTTTAACAGATTATAAGATACAACATTTTGTCAATTTGTTGGTGTGTATTGTAATATTTCAGGTATTGTTTTTAGTTTTACCCACAAAATAATCTATTATGGTCGTGTGGGATTAATGATATTATTATCTTTAATATAAATTAATACATTGTGCCCAAATACTTTAAAATGTATAAATTGTTCATCAGTGAATAAACAAGATAGGTACACAATTTTTTTTTTATCATATAATGATATTTGTTAATAAAATATTCTGATGTGACAAAAACCGTATCCCTCATTTGAACGTGGTATCATACCAAATGGGTATACAACAATCCCAATGAGAAAGAAAGTAATGAACAGTGTTGGGACTTATCAAGATAATTATCGAGATAATTATTTTTTATCCATTATTTTAACTAATGAAATAATTTGCTATTTTTATCTTTATCTAGATAAAAATATTGTTATCTATTGGCAATTATCTATATAAAAAATATAAAATTCAAAATGCATTTGTATGGATGAACATGCACGAACCTCAAATGACAGATGAAATGAAAAAGGAAAATCATCTTCGTTTAGTCGCATTAGTTGGCTTGTTTTAGGCGGCCCCATTTTTAAAAAAACTCGAGTTCCGAATTCGAAAATAATTAGGGAACAGCAGTATTTGGTAAAAAAATTATCTATTATCTATTACAATTATCTAGATAATTATTGTTAATCCTTATCTTTTATCTAGATGAATTCTTGGAAATTTATCTATTATCTTATCTAGATAAAATTTTGGCAGGTAACACTGGTAATGAATGTCAGATTATGATATTGTCAGATATTATCAGATATTTTGAATATTATCCAAAAACCATGGCCGGGTTCGATGACAGTGATTTTCAATCACCTCCGAGTGTATTCCTCAGTCGAGAGGTAATGGTGGGAAGGGTCCAGTTTTACGGAACAGGTTGGCTGAGTGGTAACGCTCTGAACTAGTATTCCGAAGGCCCGGGTTTGATTCCCGCGGCCGTCCTTCCTGACTGGTTTTTTCGTGGTATTCCCTCAGTCGACAGGCAAATGCTGGGAAGGTACCCTATACTAATAGGCCACGACCATCCACCTTCCATCCTTATCTACTCTTCACCGTTATCTCCCAATCATCATCATAATCATTCATCCGTCGCCATTATCCTCGCTGCAGAACAGTGCGACGTTAACCCCCGGCCAAAAAAGGGTCCAGTTTTGCAACCCGCTGAGTCACTTTAAAATTGTTTAAATTATAAAATAAAAGATCCATACAGTTCTCCCCCCCCCTCAATTGTGTTATCCGTTCCAACGCCACTTGTGGCAACAATAAGGAATTTCTCGTGATAATTAAATTACGAAAGTTGTGAAATGTTCTGGCAAGGTCACGACGCGGTTGCCATGGTGACGTGTAGTTCCCACTTAGGCCGCCGCGCGCGCTGTGCTCGCTCCACCGCCCGCGTGAACTTCAACTTCAGTCTCGCGGTCTCCTGCATGCGCCATGGACGCAACCCGCAGCACACTAGTCGAGCGCGCCACATTCAAACGGTCACACGTTCCATTCAGCTGTTGCCAGTGCAGTGGCGATGTGTTCTAGTGGCAGTGGAAGTGAACTCTTGTGAAATGTGTACATTGAATGCGAGAAGTGTGAACAGAACTGAGTAATTGTGTTGTTTACATTCCGTCAGGCCTGACAGAGTGAGTACAAACATTCAATTATTTCTCCGAGGTAGGTACCCACGCGGTCACATACATTGCTTGCAGAATTCTAAGTAATTTAAAAAACTTGATTATATCACTCTAAAAAAATTGTGTGTGATTTTACATGTAATGTATATGGCATCTTCAGTCTCACGCTCATTCGAGGTAAAATTTACCATACACCGAACTGTTAAAATAACATAAACATGTATGGTATTTTTTCACAGACAGATATGAATATTTAGCAAGACATTGTCGATGCATAAAATCCAGGTATTTACCGTTAATTATACCCATACACCGAACTGTTAAAATAACATAAACATGTATGGTATTTTTTCATGGAAGATACGGATAATTGAAAAACTAAAATTTAATTTTTATTGATTACTCAACCAGTTTTAATCAGATTTCATTTCTGTAAACGGAAATACATAGACAATTTTAAGTATGATCAGTACACTTATATAAATTATTTCACCCCAACCGGCCTCGAACCTGCGATCTTGTGTGTTGAACCTCATAGCGCTAACCCCGGGACCACGGCGCCAAGTGAGGAACAGAGCGGTTGAAACTGTTCTCGATCAGTTGAGTTAGAAAGTTGTGTTTGTGGGCAAAATTAATTTTCATGATTTATGAACATAATGATAATAGAGTTTATGAATTTCATTAGTTTGTAAGTTATGTCTCTATATTACTTACCGTCATTATAGACGTGAAATAAAATACCATACATCGAACTGTTAAAACTACAGCGGATGTATACCTGTGAAGTTATCTCCTGTCACTGTCTAATTGCCGGCTCAGTGGAGATGTCAGTTGACATCCGTGATCATTAGTAAGAGGGCTACCGCGTTCAGGTAGAAAAACAAACTTTGTATGATATTTTAGTTGCGACTGGACTATTATATTTTACTCTTCTGAGCCTGTGTTTATTTAACACAACAATTTCGTTTAAAATGTACAACTTTCATGATAATTTAAATGATACTATGTAGCACTAAACTCAAATTACCAATATTGTCAGTGTAATATGAAAAAACATATACATGATTGTATATTTATACGCTACATTGTCTATGCAAAATTACGATTTTTTTTACAGTGTACATACGAAAACACAGAAGAAAACAAAGATTTCGAGCATGTGGGATGAGAGGGTTTGATTATAAGAATCAACCAACCACCTCATAGGCTCATACATCATAATTATTTCTTAATTTAACAAAATATTTACGGTAATTCGAGCTCCAACTTAGCTATTTACTGTCAATACAGAGCATTAAAAATTATCTAGTAAGCTTTGATTTAAAAAAAATCAAATGCAGTTCCGTGATATTAATCTTATTATGTGATTCAACAGTGGATAATAAAATAAACAGATATTAGGATCACGAAACAGCATGCGATTTTATTTAAAAGCAGAGCTAACTTGATAATTTTAAATGATGTCAATTCTTCGGAGCGCTAGTGCACATTTACCGTCATTTAAATTTTGAGCTACGTAAATTTACAAAAAAACATATAATGCGTATACGCAGCTATTTCTGTGTTTCGATTCAAGGTATACCTACCTATCCAATATTTATAAATTTTGTTTATCAACTTTGGGCCGATCAACTTTGAACTTTGAGCCGGTTTGTTTGCGTCAATAATGGAGCCTGTTTATGTTGATTCAATCCCCTTTACATTGTGGCACAGATAGAATAACATATTTATAAATTAAATAGTTCCACGATAATTAATACTCATTTTTGTTCAAATGAAAATATTTAAAGAATTAGATTTGAAAATTCTGCCAAAATTTGCTAATTTCATAAAAACTCCTACATTTTAATTGAGCGAGTGACTCAATTTTGACACATATTTGTTTTTGTTTGTTTGTTTGTTTGTTTGTTTGTTTGTCCCTGCCGTCATACAGGTCATATCTATGTTTACTCAGACGATCTGAAAATTTGCAGACATTTAGACCAACTAATGATTATAATAAAACACACGCTACAATCTTTGGAACGACTCCGGTAACGTCAAAAAATTTGAAATATAAAATCCACACAATATTTCGAAGATGTTTCTATCTTCTTCATCAGGTGCACACTGACGTGAAATCCACCTCGACCGCCAAACCCCAGATAAAACAGCTGATGTAAACAAACCAACCGCCAGCTCAATCACAACACAGATAGCAGCTATAACCGGCTAATAAACACACCGTGACACAGCGACATAGACACAAGAAAACTCCCTGTCCCTCTATCATAACAACTCCGTCACAGCGCAGTGTTTATTATCATTTTTATTACACTGCTGGGAAATTAACGGAGTCAAAACAGTCGAAAAGTTCGTTTGTATAAAATTATTAGCGGTTAAGTTTCAACCAAATTCTCATGAGAATTTGGCACACATTAAATAAGTCAACTGCCATGAGGTATTCGATGATATGTTATTGAACATGAAATTTTATTTCAGTAAATTTGAAGTCAATATCAACACATTTATCAACATGTCAACTTTAATCTTCATTTTTGCCATAAGAAAATTATCAAACTTTGTAAACCAATTCCAAGAAAATTATTCACTGATAACAAAATATTACCATCATATCTGTGTTCAGGCACATTCTCTTCTTTTCATAAAATAACTATTTTTCTGACACATAATTTCAACAAAATTAATAATATGTATACAAAATAATATGCACACAAATTTGAATATTTTGAGAATATTTCCGTAATATCTTTCCCAATCGTCTCTGAACGAAATCATGCATTTGTATCAGCTTAAAATTTAAACCCCATCCACCCCAGCCCAGGGTGTGTGGGCCAATTGGGTAAACCACATTTCTTTGCCCTTCTCCAGAAAATCAGAGCATAGTTCTTTCAGAACAGCCATTTAGCCCAGAATATTTAACAATTCATTTACCACTGTTATTCTGCAAAAACTGACCTGATTTCTGTAGGAGCGAATACTAAAATCAATTGCTATACCCCCCCCCCCCCCCCCTACCCCCTGCACTGACAAACAATGCATCGGCTAATGGATGTGACGTCACGAATATGTTAATTATTCACGGCGCGTGTGAATCATTGCAATGCAGTTGTCGTGGGGGGGGAGGGGGGGGGGGGGGACCCTTTGACATGCATTGCATATTCAAAATATGTCTATAATTCTTCTTCACTTATATTCTCACTATGGTAAAATCATAACGGTAAAATCATAACAAATAAATGACACTTGAAAAAGCAATCCGTTTAATTTTTACACAGAATCGGTTAACCTATTTGTAGTACACTCAAACCAATAAAAATTGGTACTCGAAAAAATAATGATTGCTGCTGGTAAGGTTCCTTGTCAATCAATCCTTGTTAATATCAATGAAATAAGAGCTCATCTACTAGAGGTAGATGATGCATTAACACAGCCTTCATGGGATAATGCCATCAAACCTTTATCAGACAATAATTTTCTTTTCGAGTACCGATTATTATTGGTTTGAATGTATTACCTACCTATCCCCGTAAGTAAAAATTAAAACATCTGGTCTTCATTTTATTAGTGTTTAACGTCGCACTGTTCTGCAGCGAGGCTAATGGCGACGGATGAATGATTATGATGATGATTGGGAGATGATGATGAAGAATAGGCAAGGATGGATGGTGGGAAGGAGGCGGTCGTGGCCTATTTCAAGAGAAGCATCCAATATGTTCGTCTAGTAGACTGTGGAAAGAGGATTTTAGAGGTTTCAACGAATTTACCTCAGTCAGGTAGGAATTGCCTGCGGTAATCGAGCTCAAGAACGCCTGAGCTAACTTGCCTTGTGAAATGATATCAGAATGTTACTAATTTTATGTCACTTTGTATGCAACATTTTCAAGTCTTAAACCTTGTCTCGTCCAGTGTATAAAAAAATCAGAACTAAATTATTTGTTAACATTTCAAAATTTAAAAAAAATAATCTAAGTATTTTTTTTATCTATTCATAAAATTTAAGTTATGAATAGTAGTTGATAAAAATTATCAAAAATAATGGACGCAGAATAAAACTATCTTCATCTATTAGTGACTTGGTCAAGATATTCAGTCAGCATGCGATCTCAAAGGTACTTACTGATTGGTTCCAAGATATCCTGTAATCAAAGACAAGCAAATCAGTCAACAAGGTGAAGGCAAAGTCGAATATATTTACTCTATTTGATGAAAACAATCCATAGTTTGACCGTTGAATTAGCATTATTTGTCAATGTTTAGAAGTGAACACGCAAACGTACCATTAACTTTCTTTAGATCTTTGGGAAGGACAGAAGCACGAGAAAAATATGAAAAACTGCAGAATGTCAATAACTTATCGATTATTGAGATATTCGGAATGCTTCAGCCCAGAAACTATTTGATAAGCGAGAATTCGGTATTAAATGCGAATTCAGGTTTGCAAGTTTCTGCTCTACAGACCTTGTTTAGCTACGAAATGCGTCAAAAGAGCAGTGATAAAAATATATGAAATTTATTTTATTAAAATTATTACCATTATTTCAAATGAAGTATAAAATGTTCTTAAAATGTCGTTAACTTTTAAAGTTATAGCTACATATATGTCTGAAAATTGTCAAAAACATTTAAAATATTGTCTCAAACTCTTCGTCATCGGTCAAACGGTTCCATTTATAATTTCCCACCAATCCCGTTCACAGGAAATCCTACAATGAGATTTAGGATATTCGAGAGACATTTACTGACGAAAATGTCACCAATTTGTTGGATCGGCTTATTTTCCACCAAATAATGCCAGTACAGACATTATTTAAATCTCAACGTTCGCAAACCACAGCTGATTAACCATTGATATCACATAAATATGAAATACTGGGGTCGATTTGAGGTCAGCACAGGTCAACAGGGGTCAATTAGGAGGACCACAGATCGTGTCAGTGATTACATTGCACGTTAAGATTCACTTATAAACGCGTTACACCGAACATTACCTGAAGTTTCCGTGCATTCATACCCTCAGCGCCACTAGCGAGGGAAATCGGCAAAGCTGTATACGGGGACGAATCTTCAATTTTATCACCTCTCATTGTTGGAAGTGGCCACAGCAACCGTGGCCGTCCTTCATGACTCAGGTTCTTCGTCGTTTCCGTTGTTGAGAGGTAAATGCTGGGAGGGTTCCCTACTAATCCTATGACACGACCGCCTCCTGCCCACCGGCCTTACGTAGTACGTATCACTTGGCACATTTTTTAAATTAAATTTCATGCGGCACCCATTGAGGCAAGAAAAAAGAAAATTGTTCACCAAAAATCTACTAATGATCTAGTGGAGCGGTCGCTCCACGCCAGCCAAGTCGTACGGCGCGCACACTCTCATATAAAGGCTGGAGCAAACCCACTTTTACTGTAAGCATCAAAGTGGCATTTTCGGCCTACTGGATCTTAAAATTGGGAAATCTCACATTGTTGCGATATATCTTAATTTCGAGCTATGGCCCACCCTACAACATATATCAAATTTGGGAACAATAGGTTATGCCCTTTGCTTGCTAGATGGCGGTGAAAACAGTGTTTTAGGGCGGTTTTCATAATAATAATAATAATCTTAGTATCCTCCTGGAATTCAAATCCGGTAAACAGGCCACAGCCTAAACGGCTGAACCGATTGATCTCACATTTTTACCACGTGTGCACTTTTGGCGTCTGATTTAACCTTCACCCCATGAATTTTTTGTGCCGCCATTTTGAAACCGGAAGTGACGTCATATCTCAACAACGGCTGGACCGATTGGAACGAAAATAGCGCCAAACGATTCGGACGGTCATCTATATGGATTATCAGTAGCAACAGACTAAAATTTATGTTAACGAAACCGGAAATGACGTCATGAAATTTAATTCATCGATTGGCATTTCGGCAACAAATTTGATCCAATTATTTTGATATTTATGTAACGTATGTTCTTTTGTGATTTTATTTGACTTGATATAAAACCAACCGGAAGCCGCCATTTTGAAACCAGAAATGACATCATATCTTAATAACGTCTTAATAGATTTAAACGAAACCAACGCTAAACAATTTAGACGGTCAACTTTATGTATTATCATCAATAATATTTGCAGTTTCCCATACTGAAACCGGAAATGACGTCACACATTTTAAAAATCGCACAAATTTACATTTTGATGCAATAAATATACTATTTGAGACTGCTTATAATAAAATGTAATCATGTTTAAATTATAATTCAAGAGGTCAGTGATTTCAGCAGCCATTTTGAAATCGGAAGAAACGTAATATCTCGAAAACTGGTTGACAGATCGGTATGAAACTATAGTGCCAAACGATTCGGAAGGCCATCTCTATGGAATAGGAACAGTCAAACTAGAATTTTCCTATTTATGAGGCCGGAAATGACGTCATTCAAATTTATAAATCATTAGAATCCCCTCCTATACAATAAATACATATTCAGAAAGCTAAAAATGATACACATCATTTATAGTTATAAATTCTATGTGGCAGTGCAGAAAGTTCAGCGGCCATTTTGAAAACCGACGTGTTGCCATATCTCGGAACTGGGTTGACCGATTGGAATGAAACCTTTGTTTTTTTCATGAGAATAACCAAATTGTAAAGGGTAATTTTTTTTTAAAGGATTTAGTAATTGTTCATGTGATGTGTCACACGTAAGTTGAAGAATAAACTAAAAAAAGTAGTGATATCCCCATTAAAAAACACTCCGTGTAAAAATACCAGCCAAGTCTCTTCAACTTAAAAAAAAAAATAATGAAATCTAAAAATTCTGCACTGAAAAGTAGTGATATCAAAAAATTAGCCAAGTCAAAACTTTATTTGAAAATCAAAAAATACTTGGCGCATCGTTTTTTTTATGGCATTATAGGTATACTATGTATATGTATATTTGATGTATATTTTAAATCTGGCCTATACTTCCAAGCTATTAATATACACGATGCGCCAAGTATTTTTTGATTTTCAAATAAAGTTTTGACTTGGCTAATTTTTTGATATCACTACTTTTCAGTGCAGAATTTTTAGATTTCATTTTTTTTTTTTTAAGTTGAAGAGACTTGGCTGGTATTTTTACACGGAGTGTTTTTTAATGGGGATTACTAATTAACGAAGCAAAAACTGAATAATGTACCAAGTGATAACCCTAAGTTTGTCTTTTATCTAATCAAGGTTAAAATTTCTAATTATTTCGTCGACCTATTTTGTCTTTAATCGTATCCAAAAACCGTGCCTGCAACAAGCAACAAAATCGCTCGCGCCTGCACCACCCTTGTGCCATATAAGAGCTAAGGGTGATAATAAAAATAATTAGGTCATAGCTTACTAATGAATTTATTTTTAATAAAATTATAACAAAGTGAATGCGACTCTCCTATTCCGCTCCGTCCAGTAATGGAATGTTTTCGACTACCACGTGACAAGTGCCAACGGATTGGGTGCGAACAAACGAGCGGTGTTTGTCTTGTGAATCGATGCACCTTGACCTTGTGTGGGGCATCGAGTGGCCGTTGAATATTCAGGAGTCTCTGGTCACGCCAGCAGTGACTCATGGCCGGGGGTTTTGACAGTTCGGGAAACACAAGAATCATCAAGAAGATTACACAATATGTGCAATGCAGATGCATAGGAATGTTGCGCAATGGCAAAGGAGGGGCTGGTTGCGTCCTGCATTCTTTTAGGAAGATGGAACAATTTATTTTTTATTTTTAATTTTATTTATTTATCGTGCAAATAAGCGATACGTGATGGATCCACTGCTAACAAGATGGTTGCTATCAAATGTCAGATTTATTTATTTATCGTGCAAATAAGCGATACGTGATGGATCCACTGCTAACAAGATGGTTGCTATCAAATGTCAGATTTATTTATTTATCGTGCAAATAAGCGATACGTGATGGATCCACTGCTAACAAGATGGTTGCTATCAAATGTCAGATTTATTTATTTATCGTGCAAATAAGCGATACGTGATGGATCCACTGCTAACAAGATGGTTGCTATCAAATGTCAGATTTATTTATTTATCGTGCAAATAAGCGATACGTGATGGATCCACTGCTAACAAGATGGTTGCTATCAAATGTCAGATTTATTTATTTATCGTGCAAATAAGCGATACGTGATGGATCCACTGCTAACAAGATGGTTGCTATCAAATTTCAGATTTATTTATTTATCGTGCAAATAAGCGATACGTGATGGATCCACTGCTAACAAGATGGTTGCTATCAAATGTCAGATTTATTTATTTATCGTGCAAATAAGCGATACGTGATGGATCCACTGCTAACAAGATGGTTGCTATCAAATGTCAGATTTATTTATTTATCGTGCAAATAAGCGATACGTGATGGATCCACTGCTAACAAGATGGTTGCTATCAAATGTCAGATTTATTTATTTATCGTGCAAATAAGCGATACGTGATGGATCCACTGCTAACAAGATGGTTGCTATCAAATGTCAGATTTATTTATTTATCGTGCAAATAAGCGATACGTGATGGATCCACTGCTAACAAGATGGTTGCTATCAAATGTCAGATTTATTTATTTATCGTGCAAATAAGCGATACGTGATGGATCCACTGCTAACAAGATGGTTGCTATCAAATGTCAGATTTATTTATTTATCGTGCAAATAAGCGATACGTGATGGATCCACTGCTAACAAGATGGTTGCTATCAAATGTCAGATTTATTTATTTATCGTGCAAATAAGCGATACGTGATGGATCCACTGCTAACAAGATGGTTGCTATCAAATGTCAGATTTATTTATTTATCGTGCAAATAAGCGATACGTGATGGATCCACTGCTAACAAGATGGTTGCTATCAAATTTCAGATTTATTTATTTATCGTGCAAATAAGCGATACGTGATGGATCCACTGCTAACAAGATGGTTGCTATCAAATGTCAGATTTATTTATTTATCGTGCAAATAAGCGATACGTGATGGATCCACTGCTAACAAGATGGTTGCTATCAAATGTCAGATTTATTTATTTATCGTGCAAATAAGCGATACGTGATGGATCCACTGCTAACAAGATGGTTGCTATCAAATGTCAGATTTATTTATTTATCGTGCAAATAAGCGATACGTGATGGATCCACTGCTAACAAGATGGTTGCTATCAAATGTCAGATTTATTTATTTATCGTGCAAATAAGCGATACGTGATGGATCCACTGCTAACAAGATGGTTGCTATCAAATGTCAGATTTATTTATTTATCGTGCAAATAAGCGATACGTGATGGATCCACTGCTAACAAGATGGTTGCTATCAAATGTCAGATTTATTTATTTATCGTGCAAATAAGCGATACGTGATGGATCCACTGCTAACAAGATGGTTGCTATCAAATGTCAGATTTATTTATTTATCGTGCAAATAAGCGATACGTGATGGATCCACTGCTAACAAGATGGTTGCTATCAAATGTCAGATTTATTTATTTATCGTGCAAATAAGCGATACGTGATGGATCCACTGCTAACAAGATGGTTGCTATCAAATGTCAGATTTATTTATTTATCGTGCAAATAAGCGATACGTGATGGATCCACTGCTAACAAGATGGTTGCTATCAAATGTCAGATTTATTTATTTATCGTGCAAATAAGCGATACGTGATGGATCCACTGCTAACAAGATGGTTGCTATCAAATGTCAGATTTATTTATTTATCGTGCAAATAAGCGATACGTGATGGATCCACTGCTAACAAGATGGTTGCTATCAAATGTCAGATTTATTTATTTATCGTGCAAATAAGCGATACGTGATGGATCCACTGCTAACAAGATGGTTGCTATCAAATGTCAGATTTATTTATTTGATTTAACAGTTCGAGTTTCCATATAGTGCAGTGAAAAACGAGAAACAAGTGAATTGAAATTTAGTTTTAAATTTACTGTTTTAGCCATAACAAAGAACCAAAGCAAATAATAATTTTTATGTTTATACAACTGTCATCCGCCATTTACCCACAACAGCCACCAGAGTGCAGTCGCGTTCCTTGTTTTCTCGAAAATTGTTTTCCTTCCTAGTTGAACAAAATTATAATATACCTAGTACATTCCATCTGATAAGAAAAGAATCGTACAAAATTGAACGAAAAACTGTACCTTCCCAAGTATGCTATACTTATGTTATTTGATGCTTTCCGATAAATCCATCCCCCCTTTCCAATTTGAAGTTAATCGGAAAATTTTGATTTTCTACCCATCACAAATTATGTGAAATTTACTAAAATGACTTGGTGATATAATATATATTTGTTTAAATTAGAGCTACTCAACGGATTTCGCAAAAATTTCAGCCTGCCAAACAAATAAGTTGATATTTAGAAGTGTGCAATTTTTTAACTCGATCGGAATAACTCTATAGCTACGTATCGGCAGTACCTAACTAAATTACAAAACATAACAAGAAAATGTTCGTCCCAAAAGAGGGAAAAAAGAGACGCTCGCTTTGCTCGCTCGTAAAAACTAATTTTACGAGGAATGAAAACTCTTGTCAAACAAGTTTAGTTTCGAACTGTCACCCCAAAAGGTCACTAAAAAACAAAAGAACGACTTAACCTTTCTATCGTACAGTTTGAAACAATCAAGAAAGTTGATCCAACTGAATATTCTAGTGAATGTCGAGAAGGTCAGCGGGGAGCTTTGAAGCTGTCATTGAAACAAGTCTCAACAAGTATCACTCAACAGCTCTCTATTATTCATACGGCACGCTGTGCTGCGGGTTGCCTACACTGCGCAATGCCGAGTGCGCAATGCTGGCGAGCATCTTCTTTAACACGCAGTTAGCATGCTATTCGTGCGCGGATTGTAAGGACATAAGACAAGATATTTCAATACAATTAGCATGACAAACAGTTATTTTTTGCGGTTATTATGCAATTATTTGCAATTATTTATAATAAGGTAGGTAGTGCCTAATTATAAAGCGTGATGAATAATTTCTGTAACATTCTATTTTTGATGGGAACCAATAATGTTTCAGTTTACAATATTTATTTTACTTTATTTTATTTTATTTATTTATTATATACACAAAAAATACTATACATTACATTTTATACAACAAAACCCTAATTAACTTTATAAAATAAGATGATAGATATAAGATGTTTCACTGTTTCAAATATATGTGTAAAGTTGGCCGAATGGCGTTCAATATTATTTGAAATATTTGTATAACTTGAATGTGTCAAGTTTTTGAACATACTTTGTATCACAAATGCAGGATCATTCAGAAAGAAATCATGAAATCATAACCTTTATATATCATCTTTGATACTAAACGATTACACCTACATTTTTGAGTATTTTTTAATTGCATAACAGGCACTTGAAAAAACTTGGTGGACAGACTTCTAATGTAAAAGTAATACAATGCACTTGACTGGTGCCCTATTCTAGAACTTTTGAATTCCCAATTCTGGTGGAATCCAATTCCATGCTATGTTAATCCTTAAGGCCGTGAGCCGGATTCCATCAGAATGGAATCGAGAAAACTTTCTAGAACGTTGGTACCAACCTGTGGCCCGCGGGACTAATTTTTGTGCCCCCCCCCCCCCCCCCCACCAGTTGATATTTCAAATGTCTATTTATTTACAAAATGTGTACACTGTATTAAAAAAATATCATTTCATTTGAGACATATTTTGAGAGTTGTCATGTGAGGATCCACGCATGAAACCATTTACCAATTCCGAAAATTGTAAAATGTGTTTGGTTTGGCGTGTGAAACATGTTCGATTCGTTTCATAATAAACAAGAGACACTGAATAAACCAGGCACGTAGGAAGGGGAGATATGGATATTATCCCCCCTCTCCCGAGCAGACTGACCCTCTATTCTCCATACAAAATTAAGTTTAGCATCCCAAAATAACTACGTACCTTTGCTTAATTCTAAAAAAAAAAACGCCTTGAGATTGGACAATTGGAGGGTAGTTTGCTTCAGTTCGTGCATTTAAGAGCCCCAGAATCACTTTTAAATTGTTAAATTTAAATAAAACGCCCTGCGGGGCTAAAACTGAGGGGTTTCGCGCCCCCCCCCCCCCCCCCCCCCCCCCCCCCCCCCCCACTGATAAAAGTAGTTTCTACGCGCCTGGAATGAACCTACTTGATCACGTGAGCATTATTGTCCTTTAAAAAGAAAAAATTCGGCCCGCTAATTAAAGCAAATTCGTATTATTGGCCCGCAAGTCAAAAAGGTTGAGTACCACTGTTCTAGAATATACCTCATGGGGATAATGTATCATTTACTTTCTCTCATTGTCATTTAACTATAATTCGAACAAATAAGCGATACGTGATGGAGCCACTTCTGGCAGGAAACTTTTTAGATGCACTTTTTTTATATTGATGTTCGTGTTTCCATAGGCAGTGAAAAAAGAAAAACAAATAAAATTTAGATTTAGTTACAAGTTTACTTTTTCAGCCATAACAAACAACTAAAGCAAATTATATATAATTAATTAACATAAATAAACCCCTTATATCCTCCATTATCCTAGTACCAAAGAATCCACCAGAGGTCAGTCGTGTTCCTTATTTTCTCGAATAGATTCAGCTAAAAAATGGTTTCTAATAGACCATTTTAAATATTATCTCGGTGGCTCTGCTTTCTACGAAAAATCATGTGCAGTATTATTTCCAGACACCTTAGTCCCTGTTTTACCTATTGTTGAAACAGCGACTAAGGTGTCTGGAAATCAAACTGCATATGATTTTGCTTAGAAAGCAGAGCCACCGAGATAATATTTAAAATGGTCTATTGATTTTTCAAATAAATAAAATAATATATAACATAATGTAGATTATGTAAATTGTTGAAGTCTACCTCTCCCTAAAATCTACAGTTATTTTATTTACAATGTATATTTTACTTTTCTCTAAGCAATAATTCGTATTTACATTAATATTCCAGACAATTTTTTTCTTTTCCATACCTCGTACTCCACTCTTTTCAAGTAATAAACCAGTAAGTGTTTTTGTAGCCGTATCGGCTAATTTTGATCACTAAATCTAGGTATAAAGAAATAAAATAATAATTTTAAGATTTTTGATTTTTTTTAAAGAATGACTAAAATGCAGTTCATTTATTAAAAAAACTGAGTTACTATCATGAGAAGATTGGAATTTTGGGTATCTTTTCCTCTGGAAACATTTATTTTGACAGTGGACTAGATAATTCGATTCTATTTTCGAACTAAGAACAGAACAATCCCCCTCCCCCATGGAACTGATTGATTGCTCATCAGCTCGAGGTGTCTGATTGGTGGAGGTGCGAATGTCGGTAACCAAGCAACAAGACACAACATAACCTTGACAAGGTCACATCGACCACCAGCTCATTAACTATTCACTCCACAGCCAGCCCATGACACATTTATATCTACATATCGACCAGGCAATCCGAGGTGGTGTCAAATCAATCACACCCTTTCATGTGAAGACTATAATTACTCATTACATCAAGCATATTTCATGTTCCGTCCTCGGTTATAAATGGAATAGAACGTGTTTTAATGAAATTTACACAAAACCTAATTCTATTTTAAAAGTACATTTTAATCGATAAAGGTATCTAAAACGTAACTCTGAGGTAGAAGGGCGGAAGTCCATTTTCTCGATTTGGCTGGCTGAAATTCAGGAGTTCGATCACGATATGGCTGAGTGGTAACGCTCTGAACTTGTATTCCGGAGGCCCGGGTTCGATTCCCGCGGCCGTCCTTCCTCACTGGGGGTTTTCCGTGGTATTCCCTCAGTCGACAGGCAAATGCTGGGAAGGTACCCTACTAATAAGCCACGACCGCTTCCTTCCCAATGTCCATCCTTACCTACTCTTCACCGTCATCTACCAATCATCATCATATCATTCATCCGTCGCCATTAGCCTCGCTGCAGAACAGTGCGACGTTAAGCCCCAGACAAAAAAGAAATGATAACTTTCTTGTCACGGTGAAATAAGCGTCTCTTCTCATTTTAGAAGGCCGTGAATAACATTGACATAAGAAGCTTGCCACCGTGACAAGAAAGTTCTGATTTTATTTGACAGCACCCCTACCGGTAGATATAGCTCTCCTCACAGCCGGATACAATGGAAGGGATTCTCAAAACGAGGGGTTTGACAGGTTTTGCCAAGCGTGGCATTTTATTGATTCACGAATATTGCAAGCGTTTCAATACTCTTAATTGGTGCTTAAATCATTCTGTAACATTCTGTAACAAAACACAACACTGTTTTGTTACAAAACAAAACATTCTGTAACTCAGTGGTAGAAGGCCCGATGTCCATTTCAACGATTCTTGATGTGAGCTCAAAGTTACCAGTAACTCTGTGTTCATCTAATCATATTTGTAACGGTGACATGAGTCATTGATGGAAGTCATTATAACAGTACTTTTTGACACCATGTCAATTTACGAGATTGATTATATTATTCCAAAAGTGTGCAACACAAAATCGACAAAATAACGGACCTTCTGAAATAATACTCCACCAGGCCGTATATTATTCAAGAACCCATCAAACTCTTCAACATCATCCCCATTGACAGTGAATCAACAGAATCACCTGCGTAGAGAATTCAGGTGTTGAAACATGAATCAATACACGAGGGTGCTTGTGGACCTAATTTCCATCGCGAAACTGGGTCATTACTAACTCCCCCTCCCCTGCCACCCACCCCTCGGTTGACCTCAATCAATGTGGGGAATTACTCATTGTGTTTATATTATTACTGTTTAAATCAAGATCGATATTCAATTTAGTTCTTTGATTAAGTTTTCTTTAACGTCACACTGTTCTCAACTAGGCTATCCCCAGATGAATGATGATGATGATGATGAAGGTAAGGATGGACGGTAGTAAGGAAGCGGTAGTGGTCTATGAGAAGGGAACCTTCCCAGCATTTGTTTCTAAGCGAGGTTGAGGGGAATTACAATATGTATACGGTCTCGAACAAAGAATATGTACACTCAAACCAATAAAAATCGGTTCTCGAAAAGAAAAGGATTGGCTAATTATGGTTTGATGGCATTATCCCATGAAGGCTGTGATAACGCATCATCTACCTCTAGTGGGTGAGCTCTGATTTCATTGATAATAACAAGGATTGATTGTTAAGGAACCTTAGCAGCAGTCAATCCTTTTCCTCCAATCCTCAATCCTCCAATTTTTATTGGTTTGAGTGTACCTATTGATATTTTGATTCATATTTATTTTATATTCCTTAATATTACAAAATGCTAGACAAATAACTTAAAATATTTTGATTGTTTTGTTTTTCAACTGTCCTGAAGGTCAGTAATGTCAGTAACTAAATATATATTTGATAAAGTGAACAGCAATAAACATTCATTTTCTCAATTGCATTTCTTAGTTGTTCACATTATTAACACATAGATTAGTTTTCAAAGACAAATATGAATAGTTTACTCTGGAGTGAGTTTCCGATTCACTCAGTCGTCCTTCCTGACTGAGGTCTTCTCGCGTGTTTCCTCAGTCACATCGTCTGAAAATCATATTCGCAAGAAATACAATAATATAACAATTGAATAAAAACGTTTATTGATGTGTGTTCATATTCAGAATCGTTTCTTCAGATGAAAACAAGTGAATTCAAAAGAGTGCACATTTTAACGTCGCACTGTTCTGCAGCGAGGCTAATGGCGACGGATGATTGATAAAAATGATGATTGGGAGATGATGATGAAGAATAGGTAAGAATGGACGGTGGGAAGGAGGCGGTCGTGGCCTATTAGTAAGGAACCTTCTCTAAGTAAAATTATGACTATTAGTATACCTTTTTTTTAGCAAATTACTCAATCAGCAGTCATAAAAAAAACTTCATTAGAACCAATTACAACATTAGGTATAGCTTTATGTTTTTCAATCCCTAATGTAAATGCGTGAACCCGTGTTTTGCCACTCAGTATTAAAATCAGTGCTGTGCGTGCATGGGGGCCGCACGCACGCCGTATAGCCCGCGCGGGGGACGCACGCACGCCGCGTAGTGTATTGATTGACACGTGACCTAGTTGACAGCGCCATCTGGTTCGCGCGGGAGACAACATGCATGGCGTCGTGTAATTATCACACCATCAGGTCTATTGGCATCAGTCACGACCCATACGTGCGTTGTCGAGGGAAGTAAAATAGTTCTCTAAATGTTTTATGACTGGAATGATGGGAATTATGCTATTAAAAGATTAATGAAATCATGTCACGACGTACAACTATACCAACCAAAAATGCCCATTACCGTAACTAATAAAATGCTCTGTGTAACGGCTTGATGCTGCCTTCAATTGATATGCTTTTGCATGTTTCTGCCCTACAGACCTTGGAAAGAGCCGAAACGAAATGCGTCAAAGAAGCAGTGATAAAATATCTCTAATTTTGGCGCTGATAACCTCGCTGTTGAGCGCCATAAACCATAATATTTATCCAAGAAATGTTACAAATATTTCCAAGCTCGCATAAAATGTCCGATAAGTGTAAATAACTTTTGAAGTTACCTAAAGATTAGTCAAAAAATGTCAAAACAAAAATGTTAGTCCAGATGGCTATGCAACATTTGAAGTTGATCTGTCAAACGGTTTGAGTTTAAATTCCATAAACAATACGGGATCTTGTTAAAAAAACAAGACACGAAACCGCTTAGATAAGTGCATTAGAATGTGTGCAAAATTCCAGGTCACTGGATGATTGACGTTCTACATACCACATTAGATAATACGAGACATGAAATAGTCCATGAATATTGAACTGAAAATACTCCCTAAACCGCAAAAGTAACTCTTCGTAAATATATTTAAAGAAAAATAGTTAAATGTGATTGAATGTAAATTAAATACCTATACGGCAACACTGCTCTGCAAACTTAGCTGTTTAGTTTATCATACTCCAATTGGTAAAAACAATTGTGTGCTTGATCTATGTGAAATCAACCTGTAATTTGTCATTAAAACTTTTATCTATTTCATCATAAATTCACTTAAACCTACAGTTATCAGTCACAAAAAATAATATTATAATTATATGTAATCATCATTATAATTGTATTTTTTTACATTGTTTAGTACCTGCCTGTTTTCAAGAAATTGCTGTGAAAATGTAAACACGTTCAAAAGATCTAAATTAAAAATAATAAAAATAATTTAAAATTAGCTCTGCCACTTCAAAAATGTCAAATCAGTTAGTTTTAAATACCTATTTGTGTTACCACCAATTGTAGAATATCAGACATATCAGGATCGTCGAAATGCATGTGAAATAATGTAAAAAGCAGAACTATTTCATTTTTAATGCGGTCTATTCATCGGGAACAAGTGTTCCATTTTAAAAAAAATTATTTCCAACTTCCCTAAGCCTTTAAACCGGGTTCGTTATTATGTAGCTAGATTATGGTTCAATACACAGCTACAATGGATGATATAACCAAAGTATCAAAACAGCTTTAAGGTGGATTCACACGGCCGTTCCAAACTTCGAGTTTGAAACTCAAGTTTGCCGAAGTTCCGAATCACCGTTCCCAAAACCTTCGTGTGAACTATGAAAAGATTCGAACTGTGAGGATTGAGTTTCAAACTTTCATAGTTCACACGGGAGTTTTTGGAACGGCGATTCGGAACTTTGGCAAACTTGAGTTTCAAACTCGAAGTTTGGAACGGCCGTGTGAATCCACCTTTAGTTTGTCAGAGGCGCCGTACATTTGTCTCAGCATCAACACGGCACCTCCACCAAGTATTGCGCTGTCTGAATACCATTTTGTCAGGTAAAAAATAAGAACCACATTATGTTTGATTCTCATTTTAATTATTGCTAACTACATATTGCGTATTATTGTGCATCAGTGCATATGAACAGGCAAAGTAGGTACAATGTTGAAGTTATTTCTGAGTGTTTGGTGTCTTTATAGGGAACCCGCTCTGGCTCCCGCTGTTGCTCGTTTGTGTGCCCTGGTCAGAACTCTGACCAACTTGGTTTTGTCCCCCTTGTTGACCCCCTTGTTGACCCCCTTGTTGACCCCCTTGCTGATCTCCTGGCGGACCCCCTGGACCCCCGTGCGGGCCTCCGAAGGACCCCATCGGCCCCTCGCCCCCGAATGGCGGAGGCGGTGGAGGGGGCATATTCTGGCCCAGCTGAAAAACATTCATATCTGATTCAGATACTGACATAGGAATTATTTGTTTCAATTGAACAAATTATTGTGATTACTAAAAATGGTAATTGAGCCCTGGGGGTCTATTCTCGAAACGTTATCACGTCATAACTCCAAGTTATGATTTCATAAGGAGATTTGTCCTATCTCTCACCATGTTAATATTATGACTTTTTGTCATATCATAACTTATGACATGATAACTTTCGAGAATATGCGCCCTGCTATAAGCTAATTATGTATTGTGCTAATTTCACGACTTTATTATTTAACTTAAACAAAAATAGTTGTTCAAAAATCTATAGTGAGTGATCCTAGCCTGTTGATCTATTGAGAAGTAAAATGTCGTCAGGAGTCATTGGGACTAAAACTTCATGAGTTTTTGACAATTTACTGAAAATAGGTCAAGCACTTATTATTATTATTTATTGGCAATATGCTTCTTTTTAACTATTTTTATTTGTCAAATTCATTCAGTGAAATTTCAAAGAAATACTGCTCTTTTGACTAAGTCATTCGATTATTTCCAAGGGTTGTCCAAGTTAGCAGTAACTTTTACACGCATATTAATTCGCATGCAATGAAATCTCGCTTATCAAATAGCGTATGGTTTCTAATGTAATTTGTGTTAATGGAAGATAATACTTACCACTGCCGAGGCGAACAACGCAAGAAGGACACAGAACTTCATCCCGCTGGTGGGCTATTTAGACTCTGCTGTAACGCTCCAGGCAGAGACTTTATAGGGACATCGGAGCCTATGATTATCTCGACAAGGACCGAGTGACAAAACATCATTTCATCAAGTATTTGCGAGTGACACGGTGGCCAATCCCGACCTTGATCGTTATCATAATGTTAGCTCAATTAGTTCTAATTATCTTTTTCATGTGGGTTGTGTAACACATGTAATTATGATGTTTCTTTGATAGGTACACTCCTGGACACTGATATTGGCCCGCGGTCAATGTTCAAGTGGCCTACGGCTGGCATTTAACATTTATTTCAATGTAATTTTTTGGCACAAAGACCGGATGGCTAGTGTGAGTTTAGGGCCGAAAAATTACTTTAAATAAATAAATAAATACTATAGCCGTAGTGCCACTTGAACATTGACCGCGGGCCAATTTCAGTGTCCAGGAGTGTACCTAGAAAAATTAAATGGCTCGTTTCGGTTACTTAAATTCTTGTATTTTTATAGTTTTAAAAGCAATTTTTTATTTTATAGTTGAATCTCCGTGACACTTTAAAACTCGCATCTGGCATCATACCTATTATTTAATTTATATTTCCTGTTGGTGGTGATATCAACGAAATGGAAAACATAGGTTTCACTTATTGAAGAGGACTAGTATTTAAATCCAAATTTAGCAATTATTTATTAATTATCATTATTTTTTCAAGTATAATTCACTAAAATTAATTTTTATGTTTGGACCAAGGATTAATTATCGTAGCCGCCTATTTCCTGCGTGACATTTTGTTTTATCGGTCAGGCTATAGGTAAATAACAGTCCGCGACCACCTCCTTCCCTACTCCATCCTTTACTCTTCATCAACACGCTACGTAACAAAATGTATTTCTGATTTATATTAAAGCTTTAAAAGAATTTGGCAATACAATGTTAATATCTTAAATGGCATGCAATGGATTGTATTTTGTTTTAATTCGAATATTTGAAATCCAAATTAATTTGGGGATTTCAAAAAACTACTTTGAAATTAGTAGTTGATAATTTTAAATGCGCTGCAAGAATATTGTTATTGATTCAATTGTCACTTCTTATAGGTATGTTCAGGATCCCTATTATTCAAAAACCAAACATTTTAACTTTGATTATAAATCAATTTGGACGTTTACACTTCCCAAAGTCACTGACCAAAACAATCATTTTCCGACTTTAATATTAAAGTAGGAACTAAATTTGAAACAATGCTGTGGTCATTGACACACGAAAGAATTACTGGTATGTAACGAGTATTTTACGAATTAAGGTTCAATTAATAGAAACAAAGTGAGGTTAACATGATCATAATCATCATGATAAAGGTTTTAATTAAGGATACGGAACTGGTATGGCTGAGTGGTAACGCTCTGAACTTGTATTCCGGAGGCCCGGGTTCGATTCCCGCGGCCGTCCTTCCTGACTGGGTTTTTTCGTGGTTTTCCCTCAGTCGACAGGCAAATGCTGGGAAGGTACCCTACTAATAGGCCACGACCGCCTCCTTCCCACCTTCCATCCTAACCCACTCTTCACCATCATCTCCCAATCATCATCATAATCATTAATCCGTCGCCATAAGCCTCGCTGCAGAACAGTGCGACGTTAAGCCCCAGGGGGAAAAATAGAAAGAAATATAGTAGATATATTTTCAAATGCAATATAAATTGATTTTATTATGAATTAAAACATTTACAAGATGGTATAATAATCAAAATTATTTTTAATTATTCGTGAGCAAAGTAAATAATCATTAAATATGCTTTTATTTTATAAAACTGTACAAGTATAAATCGTGAATGTGTATGTCTGTATTCTAGGAAATAAATTGCTTGTTACTGTTTTTTCAGTATAAGGCCTCTGACTATAAACAGTTGGTTATAGGATATTTGTAGAAAAAAACGTATAAATAAAATCTCCGATGATAACTCTCTGCTAGGGATACGTCACTCTCCTGGCTGTAGTTGGATGTGTGTGAAGAAAAATAAATACCTACAGTCCTTTTTGAAACATCTTAAAGAATAAGTCGAACCCTTTAATATAATATCACAAATTATACCAATTCGTTGCCTGTAGGTATGTGAGAAGAAATTAGTCAAGTGCGAAAGTCTAAAAGTCTATTATTGCGAAAGGTCTATTTGACTACAAAACAAAATGTAATTAAAACTCGTCTTGACAAAACAAAATTTATTTAAATAACGTCTTACACTATGCATTGTAAAGAAGACATTGGTACTATACACAATTCTCTCCAATATCTACTGGTGATATAAATCCGGTCACGGCCATAAGGATTAACATTGCATCGAATCAGATTCCATCAGAATTGGGAATTTAAATGTTCTAGAATACGGCCCCTGGTTGCGAGATTTTTTTCTGGCAAATACTTCGTAAATGGGACGTAAATTGACTGTGACAAAAACTCTAATAGCTTACTTATTTATACAAATAGAACTCTTATTTAGAAGTGTAGTATACAGACTGTGTTCTGACAGCTATGATATCAGTGAAACGAAGGATAATTAACAGTAAATATGCTCTATTTCGAATTAAAAAATCGAATATTTTTTTACACTAGAGGGTTTTCACGACCCCAATTTCATCCCAGAACTATCGTGAATGATATTTGAAAACAATCTAGTTGGATCAACCATTTATTTCACTTCAAAAATGTTAAAACTGAACACAGCCTCTTGAATTCAATGTATTGATCAATGCATTGACCCGTGTAAATCAAGCTTAACATGGGTGACGTCACCCAGTGGCATATCCCTAGCAGAGAGTCATCGTCCTAGATAAAACACATACAAGTGGCATAAGTGTCAAACTCTGGACAATGTGTCGCTAGGCCTTGGTCTTGACGGCCTTCTCCTTGTTCTTCTCGGTCTTCTCAACGGTCTTGTCTGTCTTCGCATTGGTCTTGTCAGCTCCGATGTTGTACCAGATCTTGTGCAGGCCCGCGGGGTCGTACTTGTCGATCAGCTTCTTGTACATCTCATGCCTGTTCGCTAACAGATAGCGCAGCACCTTCTCCGTGTTCGTCTTCTGAACGGCGCTGCACTTCTGGCATCCGTTCGTCATTGCGTCCTGGATGGAATCTGAAATGGCGGAGAGAAATTGAGAGAGGAATATTGTTTCATAAGTTGGTGTAACTTTGATTGGGTGTTCACATGATCAGTCTGATTGTATATTAGTAGCACTATTTCATTTTTGCTTCGTGCCTTATTAATTAAACGCCGGTTATTCAATAAAACGGAGACCCACGGACCAATAATTGGTTTCAAATTTTACCAGTGTGCTGTTCAAGGATGAACGTAGGGTTTTTACTTGGCACATTTTTTAAATAAAATTGATACGCCACTCAGCGAGACAAGAAAATTGCTATTTAGTTTTTACCAAAAGAAAACAAATTATTACTAATTAACAAAGCAAAAATTATAAAATTAACCAAGTGATAACCCCAAGTTTGTCCTTTATCTCATCATAATAAAAATTTAAAATTATTTCGTCCTCCCATTTTGTCTCCAATCGTATAAAAAAAGTGCCTGCAACACGCCTTAAAGGTGCTGCAAGTGCGAGCGATCTTGCTGCGTTTTGCAGATTTTGTTTGGATACGATTGGAGACGAAATGGGTTGACGAAATGATTTGAAATTTTAACCATGAATAGATAAAAGGCAAACTTAGGGTTATCACTTGGTACATTTTTTTTGCTTTGTTAATTGAGCGAGCGAAGCGAGCGTCTCCTTTTGGCTCTTTTGGCACGGACCTCTTTTTTTTTTTTTTTTTTTTTTTTGGCTGCTAATAGCCGATACACAGGTCGCACCGTTTCACCGATCGATCTAAAATTTTGCACACATGTAAAACCAACCTTCTCTGTTTGCAGACCCTAATATTTTTGAAATCCATTCATTGGTTGAAATTTAATTAAACATCTCCTGATAGGCTGAAAAATGAAAATGGACTTCGACAAATGTGATCGACCTTATATTTTGCATGGTCATTAGGACCAACATTGTCTCTTATTTTACAAATTTTTAGCCAAATCCTCCCATTGGTTAAAATTTAAAAAAATATTTCATGTGCTTTTTGAAATTTAATCCAGAACCGTTTGACCGATCAACTTAAAATTTTGTATGGTCATCGGGTCCAACATTATCTGTATTTTTGACAATTTTCAGACTAAACTGTGTTTAAATTCAAAAGTTATCGACAGTTTACGGATATTTTGCGTGTTGGCTATCATATTTCTCGAATTTCATATTTCACGGAATCTTCGAATCTTCACTTCAAGGTTGTTAGAGCAGAAACTTTCAAACGTATTATGATACTGATATGACCGTTTAACATTTTTTTGAACGATATCCTGTGATTTTTGGAAATTAACAAGGAATCGTTCAATCATAAAGGTTCAATCGATCAACTTAAAACTTTGCGTGGTTATTGGGACCAATATTTTAGGAATTGTTGGAGATTTTCATACAAGTCTGTGACGAAATTCAAGAATTATTGGCTTTTAAGGACATTTTCGATAAACATAATTTCGGTTCGAGGTGTTGCGCGTATCCGTGCTCGCTCATCAACGCGTTACTCAGAGCGTTTTCCTAGTTAGTAATAATAAGTTGATATTTGGTGAAAAATTGTGTATTTTCATGTCATGGGTGCTGTATAAAATTTCATTTTAAATAACAGGCGCCAAATTAACAAGGCACGAAGCAAAAATAAAAAAGTGCTACTAATATACAATAAGACTGATCATGTGATTGTGAACATCCTGTCAAAGTTACACCCACTTTTTCTTCCATCTTTAAACGGTAACGGTATATTGCGAACTGCAGTCTTATTTTAAAAAAAGTTTAAAAAGTCACTATTTTCAATATTTTCTCCCCTCTAAGTCCACTTTTCAGGATTATTTACTGTCTTCCTGTGTCTAATGGGGTAAAAGTTGAACTTCAACCAATTATTTCATACAGTAAGGATGCAAATATTTGTTTCTAGTGGTAATTCATTTATCTTTGGTATGAATGACCTGCTAATTCTCAATCCTATGACGTAACCCTGGAAATCCCCTCAGATAATTTTAACCCAAGCCACACCCCATCTTCACTCGTCCTTGTTGTCCTAATTGTTAATTGTAATTGTTTGACTATGCGTTTCTCCTATTTGCACTTACATTCCGTCGGCAAGGGTACATTCGTATATTTTCCTCTCACTGAGGCGGTTTACAATTGAGTCCAAAAGGTTTGATTATCTAACAATGACAATAACGTAGTAGTATGGATAATATTCAGATTGCTCATGGTAATATTTGTTATATTATTAGCTCATTATCTGACCTTCGAACAGAGTTTTATGGAAATTTCAGTTCTTGATATCCCATTTCAAATTATTTATATTTTATTACAATTTAAGTTGATTTTATTACTTCCAAAGAACAAAATGCAAATACTTACAACGATAAGTCTAAAAATATAATATCCATTACGAAAAGGTTCGAATAACAAAGGAACCTTTCTACACTCTTCAATATAATTAGGTACAAAATATTATATGACAAATTATGCTTTCAAAACAAATAGGAAGTAACTAAAGTCAGATTTCCATTGTGTACAGGTTTACATTATGACCAAAGAAAGTAAAGACAAGTTTATAGTAAGCCGTTTGGAAAATAAAATTCATAGAGACAATTTTAAAAATAACGAAATTAGAAAAAAATTCGAAAAATTTTAACACCTCTAATAGGCCCGGTTGCACCAAGTCCCGATAAGTAGGATAAAGTTCACTTTAGCCTAAAGTGAGCTTTAGCGGTCTAGATGGCTGTGTTTCATTGGCTGTTGCCATGGTTTCAGCCGATAAATCCTACCGCTAACTTTATCGGGACTTGGTGCAACCGGGCCTAAAAAAGGTATAATTTCTAACTGAAAACGAGAGGAAGAAATCCATAATATATGCAACAGTGAGGCAGTCCCAACACGCAGCTATTCTAAGCAATTAATTTATCATTATTAGGAAGGTAGTACTGTTGCTGAGTATAAATATCAAATGTTTATGTCTATTTTATTATTTTGAGTTTCATAAATATTTATTGGGGCAATAAATGCGCTATTTTTTCTTGGCCCTTTTAGGAACACTCAATTGCAGAGCTAAAATTGCATAAAAAAAGAATATCAAATTGAGCGATCATGTAAATTATAATAAAGCACTTCATTGCATAAAGAACTAAATTAAAATTCCCCTTGGATTTTGGATCATTTCAATTAGGTAATTCAAAATTGTTCATAATATAATAAAGAGATATCCAGCTGATATAATATTGCACACACTTAAAATTGTATTTTATTATATCAATTCCATGGTATCCACATATATTATCAGCTCTTGAGGTCATTTTTACTCCGTGGATCCAAACTTTCCAAGATAATTTTAAAACATTCAAGGAAAAAATCAAATTAGTACCATTTTACGCACCCACGCCACAATCTCTCTATATGCACCCATATCGCTTCATATATTTTCCCTTCGAACTGTTCATAATAAAATAACACCCGATACGGTAATGAAAATAACTTACTCTTGAGAATCCTTCCTTCAACAGTGCATTTGAATCCATCAATGATGAGACAGCTGAAGAAGTTATTCCACAACCGATCATTGCTGAGAATCTCATCGAAGTTGATGTGATCGTATTTGTCAGTGTAGAACTTGTCTTTGGCATTGTCCACGGGCCCGGCCCAAGCCACTGAAACCACCACACACAATACCACAGCAATCTTCATCGTGTTCTGCTTCTGATGCCAGACTTCACGCGTTTATATCTCACACATATTCCCAACTATAGATCCCGAAGCAAGTGTTTTTGCACATCGCTCGACTCTTAGAGTATTTAAATATAATTATTAAACCGTGTTGGTGTTTCGCGAATAATTTTTGAAGAATGTCATCTCATTTAAAAGAGTTTGTTTCTATCATTTTGCTGTAATTATCCAGTAATTATAGTCGTTTCGCAGAGGCAACTACTGCCTTTGTGGAATCATTGCTGACCAAAAGACGCCATTGGATAGAAATAATTACAACTCTTGAGAGGAAATATAATTTAACTGAATAATAATTTGCACGATTCAGGGATTCTGGTTTCTGCAGTTACAGTTCCAATATCTTTTTTGCAACTTACAATTTATCGTCAAAACAATATAATTACTGATGTAAGTAGACTTAAGTCCAAGTATTTAACTTTTTGTTCAAATGAGTTAATATAATGTAAGTAAAAATAAGGTAAAGTACTTACGTCATAATTTACGTCATAAGTCAGTATATGAAACACGCTAAAATATATTTTGAACAAATACTCCGTGCGAACAACAAACAATCCTCTATTAAAAATAATAATATAATACAAAAAAGATGTAATGACGTAACATAAAAATGGGATAAAGTTATGACTGACCTCATACAATATTGTATACATTAATATACCGGGTGGCGCAAAAAAAATCACCCTGATTGAGGTCACTATGTCGAAACTATAGATAGGATTCTGAAATTTGTACACATATTAGAACACATACAAAAATTTAATTTGTGCAAGTTTCAAAAGCATTGCTATTGTACGATATCAAGCTGAAAATTTCAAATTATAGTCAAAATAGATTAAGATCAATTGTGTAAAAATGTCAATCAATTTGAACAAATGGAACGAAAGTTATTGAATCTTGAAGTTGAGCTTGAAAACAGAAAAGTGGGAAAGAAAATCACTTTTATAACGATGTGTAATAAAAGTTTAGAAATAATCTACATATTATTCTGATTTTACGCTTAACTGCAAGATTCCAACACTTTCGTTCCATTCATTCAAATTGGTTGATATTTTTACACAACCAATCTTAATATATTCTCAATATAATTTGAAATTTTCAGCTTGATACGCACGTAGTTTTGAAGAAACAGCGTCCCGGCCATTGGAAGTTTTCTCGACGCACGGTATTTGAGCTCCGTACAATCAACTTTTTGACAACCAAATTTGAACAGCTGTCACTTTTTTCTTACAATATTAATGTTTCTGAAACTTGCATATATTAAATTGTGGTATATTTTCTAATATGTGTACAAATTTCAGAATCCTATCTATAATAGTTTCGATACAGTGACCTCTCAATCAGGGTGATTTTTTTTGTGCCACCCGGTATGTTGTTAAATGTTTGTTTGCTGTATTTTGATCAGCCCAGATCACTTTTTTTTAATCCCTCCCCTCCCCCTCTCCGGATGTCACTGTTCCCCCCACGATGAAAGTTTATCAAGTCAATACATTATTTGACAAATAAGTTTAAACAAATCATGATAATTCTTTCTTTGATACCTTCATAAACTACGCATTCTTCAACGAACCATAGAGTATAAATGTCTATGAACGAACAATTTTAGAAAGATATATTAATGTAAATATACAATTGTCTTCCATTGGCTGCTAAACGGAGCAATTTGGCTCAGGCGCCCACATCTTCCTGACTCTTGTTCAAGGAACGTGGTTTGTCGCAGTCACGAGGCAAATGCTGGGAAGGTTTCCATCCTAGTAGTCCACGACAGCGTCTTCCCCCCGTCCATCCTTACTAAATTGCCATGGCAAGAACCTTAGAACCAATGACATTTCTTAAACGATCACTTAAAACTCTACTTAGGATTGAAAATCCGGCCAATACACTACTCAATTCAGTAATTAAGTTAAACGATCATTCAACGAATGTTATTGGTTGTTGCCATGGCAATATAGTCCTAATCAAGTGTTTAAAATTTAGCGGAGTGTTGAAAAACTGGACCTTAATCTTAAATTACCGATTTTTACTTAAAAATTAACTACTACAACCCTTGAGTATCTACAACCAATGATATACATTCATCATTCATCAAAATAATTTTAGCATTACTAAAATAACTGTTATCTTGTGTTCAATACATTTTGTTTTTCCAGTTTTTCGTCATTTACTTTCACATTTTGGTCTTGACCTGTCAAACAGGGTCACTTCTTTATCAAGCATCACTGAAACTTTTGTTCTCTAAGTCAATGTTGTCGTGTCCCGCACAAGGCTGCCAACACAACGGCTGAAAACTCCCCTAAACATCGCGTGTCCATCACAGATCCATCCTCGGCTTGGTCGTGCCGCATGTTGGTAGCCTTGCATCCACTAACATGTACTTATCTGTCATGAGAGCTACTGCCAACACAACGGCTGAAAACTCCCCTAAACATCGCGTGTCCATCACAGATCCATCCTCGGCTTGTTCGTGACGCAAGTTGGTAGCCCTGCATCCACTAACATGTACTTATCTGTCATGAGAGCTACTGCCAACACAACGGCTGAAAACTCCCCTAAACATCGCGTGTCCATCACAGATCCATCCTCGGCTGTTCGTGTCGCATGTTGGTAGCCCTGCATCCACTAACATGTACTTATCTGTCATGAGAGCTACTGCCAACACAACGGCTGAAAACTCCCCTAAACATCGCGTGTCCATCACAGATCCATCCTCGGCTTGTTCGTGCCGCATGTTGGTAGCCCTGCATCCACTAACATGTACTTATCTGTCATGAGAGCTACTGCCAACACAACGGCTGAAAACTCCCCTAAACATCGCGTGTCCATCACAGATCCATCCTCGGCTTGTTCGTGCCGCATGTTGGTAGCCCTGCATCCACTAACATGTACTTATCTGTCATGAGAGCTACTGCCAACACAACGGCTGAAAACTCCCCTAAACATCGCGTGTCCATCACAGATCCATCCTCGGCTTGTTCGTGACGCAAGTTGGTAGCCTTGCATCCACTAACATGTACTTATCTGTCATGAGAGGCTACTGCCAACACAACGGCTGAAAACTCCCCTAAACATCGCGTGTCCATCACAGATCCATCCTCGGCTTGTTCGTGACGCAAGTTGGTAGCCTTGCATCCACTAACATGTACTTATCTGTCATGAGAGGCTACTGCCAACACAACGGCTGAAAACTCCCCTAAACATCGCGTGTCCATCACAGATCCATCCTCGGCTTGTTCGTGACGCAAGTTGGTAGCCTTGCATCCACTAACATGTACTTATCTGTCATGAGAGGCTACTGCCAACACAACGGCTGAAAACTCCCCTAAACATCGCGTGTCCATCACAGATCCATCCTCGGCTTGTTCGTGCCGCATGTTGGTAGCCCTGCATCCACTAACATGTACTTATCTGTCATGAGAGGCTACTTTAAGATTGGAACCGCATCTCAAAGTGTTATAGATGATAGCGTGATGTAGCAGGTACTCGAGGAGAGGATTGCGTGGGGTTAAACATAGCACTTGAACAAATACCCGAAATAATATCTGTACTTCAGAGGTAGAAGGCCGGATGTCAATTTTATCGATTTTGAGTAGCACTTTTAGAATAATGTAATAAAAGCTCATTGAATAGCGGTTTGATTGAAATATACAAATGCAGGGATAATGAAGTATTCTCTTACACAATGACAAGTGTCACCGGCGAAGCCCCCCAGCTTTAGCCCCGCAGGGCGTTTTTTTTAAATAATTTAAACAATTTAAAATATATGCTTTTGAGCTCTAAAATGCACAAACTGAAGCAAACAACTCTCCAATTGTTGCTCCTCAGGGCGTTTTTCGAATGTAATTAATTTATTAGTGTTTCAGGGACGGTAAATTTTTTATTATTATTATTTTGCCTTTATTTGCATACAGATAAATACATCCACTAGTGCAAATTTAATAAATTCAGAATAACAAAACGAACATTACAAAGAAACACATAGAAACTTAAAAACACATTAAATTCAGTCACAGATCACAAAGTTCTCAAGTCACAAGGTCAGTTAGTAGTGACTTGAACGTCAAAAAAGAATTTAGTTTTGTATTGTTAATGGGGGAGGGGAGGGGGGTCAGACTGCTCAAGTGGGTGGGGGGATAATCCCCTATCCCCCCTTCCTACTCACTTGTCACAATTCTAATATGATTGGATTAACTCGCAGAAATACAGTACTTTAAGCTCACCTCAAGAACCATTTAAATGTACTTCCGGCCTTCTACCTCTGAGGTAGAGGTAGTTAGAACGTTTGTTCTTTTACGCTGTCAAAATCCTACACGACTTGCCCCAATCTACAACTCACTGTTGTGCAGAAGTTGCAGCTTTGCCAGGAAAAAGAAATAATATCGGTTCAGAATTATCAAACTCGCTGGGGACCTGTTAGCTGCTGTTAGTACCTCAGAAGTAGAAGGCCGGAAGTCTTAGATTCTTGAGGTGAGCTTAAAACACAGTTATTCTGTCTTCATCCAATCATATTTGTAATGGTGACATCAGTCAAATGGCAGTTGATAGAGAATGATACACGATGCGAAAAGTGTACAACGCGAAATCGAGAAAATGGACTTCCGACCTTCTACCACTGAGGTACAGACATTTCTTTAACAAAATCATCGGAATAGAAAATGGCCAGTACATCATAAAAAGCTTATATTTGCGTGATTGGATCCAACATGATTAGATATGCACTTCTACGCAGTATCAAGTTCTATAGCCTCGTATAAATGATTGAAACAGTTTTGAAATGATTCCTGCTCTGCCCACGTAATATCCTAACTGCTACGCAACTATCCGATATGGAGTTAACTTGTTCGTCAAAGTCAGAGGGTTTCATTGTCGACTCGACTCTTCAATATTGCATCTGTTCGGTAATCGCCCCGCTGTCCATGATCCTGGTCGTGACGTCATCATCGCGTGCGCGTGTTCCACAGAACTTGTTCGTAGTGTCATAATGTGTTAACGTCGCACTGTTCTGTGAAGAGTAGGTGAGCATGGACGGTGGGAAGGAGCCAGTCATGGCCTATTAGCAGGGAATCTTGCAGCATTTGCCTGTCGACTGAGGGAAAACCACGAAACCCCAGTCAGGAAGAACTTAAGCTGGAATCGAACCCGGGCCTCCAGTGTTCTAAATGAGATGCTACACGTGTGTGCCTACTTGCTCATATTTATTATTTATTAAGACACAAAATTACTATTGGTACATTTTATTTTTCCATAAAGCCATTGGCGTTTCTGTGGATTTATTCACTAAATTTAATGAAATCAAAACAAAATATAAATGTTTACAAATTATAAAAAAAACATAATAGAGAAACAAATAATATTAAATATGATCAGAGTATAATCATAAAACCATGATATCAAATATTTCTGTGTAGAGCTATAATTTTCAAAAGATTTTATTTCAACCTACTGATTAATATTATGTAAGGAACAGACAATTTGAAGATTTTTACCGTGCTTATTTGTAAATCGGTTGAGCGTTAAAGAAACTTGATTAACCATTGATCTACTGGTCCTAGAATTATTATAGACAATTTTAAGTTATAATTAAAAAATGTGTGACTATGAATGCACACAAATCAGATATTGGAAGGAAGTTTAGATATTCGTACATAAAGAGAGTATTTGACCAATCTTGAGTGGTTGTATAAGAAGGATCAAGCTAAGGCTGTCATGTTGGCCACCCCTGTGTCTTGACACGTCACGCCATCGTGTTGGCCACCCTGCTTCTTGACGGCTCATGGATTATGAATGGGTGAACTCTGAACGGCAGGTCGCGTGTGGCAATGACCTTCAGCGCCTCAAGTGGCGGACTCTTAAACCCTTCCTACCCCCACCCCCTTGCCTAATCGACATTCATCCCACGTCTGTCACCAATCTATACATGTTTACACTCTAAGTCAAGTATACGAGGCTGTTCAAACAATACGCGGACTGTTTCGATAGCGCGGCAATGGAGCGTAGGAGAGCAGTGCGGTTGGCAGCATTGTTTAGCAGGACTCTTCCTGAGCACGACTCTTTTTTAAGATTCTCGATAACCTTCTTTATTGTCAAGTTACAGCTCTTATGGTGAAACAAGATTTTTGTGTTCGGCGATTTTGTGAATAGTTAAAATAACTTTTAAGAGGCAAACGGAAGCGAGCGAGAATCGCACGGTTTGTCAGAGCGGTTTTTTGAAATTTTGTCTTCCCACTAAATAATTTTAAAAAATCAGATAGTAACGACCCATAACAGCCTAATAGACTAAATAATGCCGCTCACTGGAGTTCATTATGACCTCTGGTGCGACCTCAAAGTGTTAAATACGATTATTTTTTATTATTTTACTCAAAATATCGTATTTAACACTTTGAGGTCGTACCCGAGGTCATAATGAACTCCAGTGTGCGGCATTATTTAGTCTATTAGGCTGTAATGGGTCGTTACTATCTGATTTTTTTAAATTATTAAGTGGGAAGAAAAAATTCAAAAAAACGCTCTGACGAACCGTGCGATTCTCGCTCGCTTCCGTTTGCCTCTTAATTGTCCGATCAATTTGAATTATGCATGCACATCCAGGCCATTATTGAAATGAACTTACAACTTTGGTGCTTAATCCGTAAAGAGAGAAAATAGTTGCTAGTGTTTTAAAATTGTTTGAAATATTGTAACATAGTCAATGGACCGGAGCTTGATTTCTTGATGAAACTCGTTTTAAGCCTAATGTTTCCAGAGTATTAACGGTAAATAATAAATAACATAACTAACGTGTGTAAATAAGTAATTTATTTATGCCTAGCATGCAAACTCCCTGACTGTACTTTACTGCACGCCACAGATTGTATTTCTTTTCTAATGGGCCACGACCGCCTCCTTCTCGCCGTCCATCCTCACCTAATCATCATCATAATCATCCGTCGCCATTAGCCTAGCTGCAGAACAGTGCGACGTCAAACTCATAACGTATAACCTTTTCGTATTCTGCAATATCTTCTTTTGTTTTATATTAAATTTCAAACAACACCCAGCAAAGACAAGAAAAATAAAAAAATTCACAAAAAATCAACTAATTATTACTCATTAACAAAGCAAAATAATAAAAATTTACCAAGTGATAATCCTAAGTTTGTCTTTTATCTAATCATGGTTAAAATGTCAAATTATTTCGTCAACCGATTTAGTCTCCAATCGTATCCAAAAGAGAGTCTGCAACAAGCAGCAAATCTCTCGCGTTTGCAGCAGCTTAAAACTATCAAATATCGCCAAAACGCACCGAATCACAGGTATTCTGAATGGTGCCCTCAAGATGGCGGCAACAATGAGATGACATCACCTGCGAACTACGAATAGTCTATCACTTGTTGTCATGTTCGATTTATGTCTCTGATTGAGCGATTTGTTCAGTTGTTGTTTGTTTGTCACAGAACTGACGTCATTGGCGAGGATCGATACCAGCCTGTCGGTTTGCTTTGTCAACATGTCGGATAATACATTAATACCGTCGATATTCCAGCACAAGATATAGCCATGGAATAGCACACGTGAAAGCATTAATACACATGAAAAGGCGCATTACACTATATGGACTCAAAGGGTTATAGTAGAGATGCGAGTTTCTAGAGCACAGTTCTATTGTGTCACCCTTTTTAGGCATATATACCAAATTTTAGCATAATTGAGTAATTATTGTATAATAAGATATCGCCAAATAAGTAAGTGAACCTCGAAGAATATTTCAATTGACACAATTGAGTGTTGCACTGTCATCAAGTTCTCTCAAAATCAAAAAATTACCTAAAACAGTATTGGAAATGATTTGTCTATGGAAAATCATGAAACAGTCCCCAGAAACAATTTGCAACATAAACAACAATTCTAAAATCTCTTCCCAAATTGTTTGGGGTGTTTTTTCTTGAATTTGAATGAATTTGATGATGGCGCGACACTCAATTTGACCATTTAAATGTTCTTCGGGGTTGACTTACTTATTTGGCGATATCTTATACAATAATTACTCAATTTTGCCAAAATTTGGTATTTATGCCTAAAAACGGTCACACAATTTCCTATTTGCTCTAGAAACTCGCATCTCTACTATGACCCTTTGAGTCCGCGAATAAATGACCCCCCTCATTATCCCGTTGTTAACTTATTCTGCACGTTTAAAATTAATTTTTATTACAAGCTTCACAGCGTTATGATCTTTTCACTCTGAAAAAACTAAATAATTAACTAGTAATCAAGTAATAGTGCGTTTATTTTATGATAGCACAATTTTAATAAATATTTGAAAAATGTGCAATATAACTCTTCGCAATAAAATACAAATATTTGAACCGAAACACTGGTATTGTCAAGTATAAAATAAAACTTGCGGGCTCTTGCGTTTCGGACTCTTTTTATTTTATTTTATTTTATTCTTGACAATACCAGTGTTTCGGTTCAAATATTTGTATTTTATTACTTGTTGGTTCCTGGTATAATATCTTCTTCTTTCTTTTATCTAGTGGAGCGGTCGCTCCACCCAGCCAAGTCGTACGGTACACTCACACTCACTCAACATACCGTAAATGCCTAATAAACTGAGGAGCAGACCAAACACTTTAACTGTAAGCAACAACATGGCATTTTCGGCCTACTGGATCTTAAAATTGGAAAATCTCACATTGTTGCGAAATATCTTAATTTCGAGCTATGGGCCCACCCCACCATGTAAACCAAATTTGGAAACAAAAGGTTTATCCATTAGCGAGCTAGAGGGCCGTGAAACAGTGAAATTACACCATTACACCACTTTCATCTTCTTCTTCTTCTTCTTCTTCACATGATATCAGGGAACGTTGCTATCACCGCCGCAGCCTAAACGGATGAACCGATCGCTCTGAAATTTTTACCACATGTGCACTTTTGGCGTCTGAGGTGCCTTTTTATATACCAACCGGAAGCCGCCATTTTGAAACCGGAAGTGACGTCATATCTCGAAAACGGCTAAACCGATAGGAATGAGATTTAGGCCAATCGATTCAGACGGTCATCTACATGGAATATCCATGGACAAAATATAAATTTATTAATACTAAAACCGGAAATGACGTCATAAATATGCAAAATTTTACTAAATTACCTCTTATTACAATAACTACATACCATAAAAAAACACTCCGTGTAAAAATACCAGCCAAGTCTCTTCAACTATAAAAAAAATAGAATAAATCTAAAAATTCATCACTGAAAAGTAGTGATATCAAAAAATGAGCCAAGTCAAAACTTAATTTTAAAAACCAAAATATACTTGGCGCATCGTGTATATAAATAGTATAGAAGCATATGCCAAAAATCAAATGTACCTACCTAATTATATACCCATAAAAAAACACACCGTGTAAAAATACCAGCCAAGTCTCTTCAACTATAAAAAAAATAGAATAAATCTAAAAATTCAGCACTGAAAAGTAGTGATATCAAAAAATGAGCCAAGTCAAAACTTAATTTTAAAAACCAAAATATACTTGGCGCATCGTGTATATAAATAGTATAAAAGCATATGCCAAAAATCAAATGTACCTACCTTATTATATATAATATACCTATAATGCCCTTAAAAACGATGCGCCAAGTATATTTTGGTTTTTAAAATAAAGTTTTGACTTGGCTCATTTTTTGATATCACTACTTTTCAGTGCTGAATTTTTAGATTTATTCTATTTTTTTTATAGTTGAAGAGACTTGGCTGGTATTTTTACACGGAGTGTTTTTTTATGGGGATATCACTTATTTTTTTAGTTTATTTATACAACTTGTAACACACATCGGAGCAACAATGACTAAATTCTTTTAAAAAATACGCCATTTCCGAATTGGTTAATACGAAAAATTGTGTTTGGTGCTCAATATACCTAAGCTTAAAGTGATATTCCATGAAGAATTGCGAAAGCTTCGTTCCAATCAGTCCAGCCGTTTTCGAGATATGGTATCACTTCCGGTTTTCAAAATGGCGACTGAAATAACTGCCACCTAGAATTTATTTCTATAAATGTTATGTATCATTATAAGCCTTCTGAATATGTAGTTATTGTAGTAAGAGGTCATTAAAATCTAGATCTTCATTTTCATGACGTCATTTCCGGTTTCGGTAATAGTACATCTCTACTTTACCTACTGATATTCCATAAAGACGACCGTCTGAATCATTTGGCGCTAGTTTCATTCCGATCGGTTTAGCCGTTTTCGAGATATGACGTCACTTCCGGTTTCAAAATGGCGACTACCGGTTGGTTTTATAAAAAGTCACCTCAGACGCCAAAAGTGCACATGTGGTAAAGATTTTAGATCGATCGGCTAAGCCGTTTAGGCTGTGGCGGTGATAGCGGTGTTTCCTGATATCATCTGAATCATCATCTAAAGATCAAAGTGGTGTAATTTCACTGTTTTCTCGGCCCTCTAGCTCGCAAATGGTATAGCCTATTGTTCCCAAATTTGGTATATGTGGTGGGGTGGGCCATAGCTCAAAATTAAGATATTTTACAACAATGTGAGATTTTCCAATTTTATGATCCAGTAGGCCGAAAATGCCATGTTGTTGCTTACAGTAAAAGTAGTTGGTCTGGCTCCTCATTTTATTAGGCATTTACGGTATGTTGAGTGAGTGTGAGTGTACAGTACGACTTGGCTGGGTGAAGCGACCGCTCCACTAGATAATATACCTATAATGCCCTTAAAAACGATGCGCCAAGAATATTTTGGTTTTTAAAATTAAGTTTTGACTTGTCTCATTTTTTGATACTAGGAAAACGCTCTGTGTAACGCGTTGAATGAGCGAGCACGACACGTGCGCAAACATGAACCGAATATGCGTTCGTTAACACACAGAAAACATTATTTTAAGTCAAACTGAAAGCAAACTACGATCCACTGAATCAATATAAAACAATGTGTCATTGTATGACCACCATTAATGTGTAATCCGAGATATACCTAACCTTCAAGGAAATGTCAGGCTAGACAGAAGCTCAGAAACGGAATAAATCCAACGTTTCCAAGAAGAAAATAATTTGAAATAATCAATCCCCTGGACAAAAACTGTAGATACCTAATATCTATGCTTTAAAAGCGATTCAATTTGACTAATACCTTCACAAAGTACACCAAATTGCCAAAATTATCAACGAAAAGAAGCACAATGCAGGAGAGATTTGGAATGACGTGTGAACGCTAGAAGAGAACAAACGCCACTCAATGATATTATTGAAATGTGAGCTTATGTTTCTAATCCCTCCTGGATGCAAAATCAGCCAAGTAGAAACACGGGAGGCACGGCCATCAGAACTACGAATTGACGAAAAGACAATCAAGGTCCTTAAAAACTCGAAATGATTTGTTGGAAACTATGATCCAAATTGAATTATTCAAATTTGATCAACTCAATACACATAAAAATATCTGCTTTTCACTAAAAAAGTGTACATACCATCAAAACACTCTTGTACCTAAAGCAAATCAGATTCAGTTGCATTGGAAAGACATTAATTTTCAATGTTTCATTTCTGACAGCTATTAAAAATGTCAATAAGTGCATACTTTCTTGACAGATTCGGCTGAAAATTGGTAAAATAAGTGACATTGTTGGTCTTACTGACCATGCTAAATATGAGTTTGATCACATTTCTCGAAGACCATTTTCATTTTTTAGGCTATCAGGAGATACTTATTTTAACAATGAACCAATGGATGGATTTCAAAAAAAAATTGGGTCTGCAAACAGAGAAGGTTGTCTTTACATGTGTGCAAAATTTCAGGTCGATCGGTGAAACGGTGCGACTTCTATTGCTTCCTTTAGCATACAAAAACAAAAACAAAAAAAAAAACAAAAAAAAAAACAGAGGTCCGTGCTAAAAGAGCCAAATGGAGTCGCTCGCTTCGCTCGCTCAATCACTACTTTTCAGTGCTGAATTTTTAGATTTATTCTATTTTTTTTATAGTTGAAGAGACTTGGCTGGTATTTTTACACGGAGTGTTTTTTTATGGGGATATCACTTATTTTTTTAGTTTATTTACACAACTTGTAACACACATCGGAGCAACAATGACTAAATACTTTTAAAAAATACGCCATTTCCGAATTGGTTAATACGAAAAATTGTGTTTGGTGCTCAATATACCTAAGCTTAAAGTGATATTCCATGAAGAATTGCGAAAGCTTCGTTCCAATCAGTCCAGCTGTTTTCGAGATATGGTATCACTTCCGGTTTTCAAAATGGCGACTGAAATAACTGCCACATAGAATTTATTTCTATAAATGTTATGTATCATTATAAGCCTTCTGAATATGTAGTTATTGTAGTAAGAGGTCATTAAAATCTAGATCTTCATTTTCATGACGTCATTTCCGGTTTCGGTAATAGTACATCTCTACTTTAACTACTGATATTCCATATAGACGACCGTGTGAATCATTTGGCGCTAGTTTTATTCCGATCGGTTCAGCCGTTTTCGAGATATGACGTCACTTCCGGTTTCAAAATGGCGACTACCGGTTGGTTTTATAAAAAGTCACCTCAGACGCCAAAAGTGCACATGTGGTTAAAATTTCAGATCGATCGGCTAAGCCGTTTAGGCTGTGGCGGTGATAGCGGTGTTTCCTGATATCATCTGAATCATCATCTAAAGATCAAAGTGGTGTAATTTCACTGTTTTCTCGGCCCTCTAGCTCGCAAATGGTATAGCCTATTGTTCCCAAATTTGGTATATGTGGTGGGGTGGGCCATAGCTCAAAATTAAGATATTTTACAACAATGTGAGATTTTCCAATTTTATGATCCAGTAGGCCGAAAATGACTGGCAGCTGGAGCTACCCCTGATCCGGTGCGCAGAATGGCCTGAAACGTCTCAGTTACGCGCATTGTTGGCGGGATAATTCAAATATGATTAAATCGTTTGTTTATTCAATGTTAAATCATGGAGTTATGTTAAATTAAGGTAAAATTTTATTTGAACAAATTTAATGCATTCTAAGAGTTAGAAAATAGCTTTTATGGAATAAAAGTGGATAATAAATATATTTTATATTACTATTTTATATTTTATAATATCAAATTATTAAATATGAAATCAATAATTGGCCCCATTACGTTCCTTGGAGTAGCTGCTGTGCTGTCATTTTCTTTTGTATTATTATTAATTATAATAATGCCATGTTAAACCATGTTTTTTTTCTCTCATACGATATGTTTTGATACATCTGCCTCTGTATATAATTTATTCTGTGAGTTGTGTTTGTTTTTACTTTTGTCAAGCTCTATCTGACTTAATCAACAAATACGGTTATTGAAGTATAGTAATCTCTTACTAAAATGACTCTGGCACATTACTAAATTATGATTGAACGAAGGCATAATCCTACTGGTTTTGTAAAAATACAATCAAGAATATTTATTGTAATGGACTTCGGACCATCTACCTCTGAGGTACGGATTAATAATTATATATTATCAAACCATATTTTACTATGATTGGAAATGTTCATATTAAAATCTCCTGTCTATAATTTTAAAACTGATGTATCCAGAATTCTGATGTAATTCGAAAACAATAATATTTTCAAGATAATTGTGAAATAAACCTGAAATTATCTGATATTGTATGAAGTTGGAGATTGATAACTGATTAACGACAGGAAATATGTTGAAATGTATGTATCCACTGGCCACTGAAGTAGTAGGTGTAGTGAAGTCTCTGAACTTTAATTTTGAATCTTCGATATTATTTGATGTAATAATTTTAAATTCAAGAGAGTTTAAGTTTAAGTGTGCAAATGTTATCTGTTTATGCGTGGATGGTTTATGCAAGTAACTACTGCGTCTTCAAGAAACATCACATTCTTTTTGGATGCCAACTGGAAAATACAAATGTTGTACTTTAGTGTGTACATAAAAATACAATCTATACATATTTCCCGATTCTGCAATACAATAATCATTCTCAATCAATCATAAACCACACTCTTGCGTTTTTGAATGGTCTTTACTGGTCTTTACATTCAGTGTTAAGATTAGGTCTCGAGTCCGGAGATTTATGCAAATTATAGTTAATTGTCATTACCATTTCCAATTATTGAAAATAGTTGGCAGATAATATATAATTATAATTTATTGTGCAGTTAGGTATATATTCATTAATTAGCAGCAGCATATGGTAAAGCGCTTTGTATACCTATCGACCAAATTAATATTTTAATAGAGTAATTCATCCACTTTTATTCGATAAAAGAAATTTTCTAACTACTAGGATGTATTGATATGTCTCATTAAATCATAGATTAAATCTTTGCTATAATTGAACACTGATGATGTACCATAAACAAACGATTTCATGATATTTTAAATATCCCGCCAACAATGCGCGTAACTGACAAGTTTCAGATCATTCTGCGCACAGGATCAGGGGTAGCTCCAGCTGCCAGTCGAAAATGCCATGTTGTTGCTTACAGTAAAAGTGTTTGGTCTGCTCCTCATTTTATTAGGCATTTACGGTATGTTGAGTGAGTGTGAGTGTACAGTGCGACTTGGCTGGGTGGAGCGACCGCTCCACTAGATTCAGAAGGCCTATAATGTTACATACGTTTTATATATAATCATTCTAGGTAGCAGTGGTATCAGACGCCATTTTGTTAACCGGAAGTGATGCCATATCTCGATAACGGCTGGACCGATTGGAACGGAGCTTTCGCTTTTCTTCATGTATTATCATTTTAAGCATTATTTAATATTAAACGCAACTTTTCTTAGTATACAAATCGGAAATGGCTTATTTTTTAAAGGAATTAGTCATTACTGCTCCGATATGTGTTACAAGTTGTAAGAATAAACTAAAAAAATTAGTGATATCCCCATAAAAAACACTCCGTGTAAAAATTCCAGCCAAGTCTCTTCAACTTAAAAAAATAGAAGAAATCTAAATATTCAGCACTGAAAAGTAGTGATATCAAAAAATGGGCCAAGTCAAAACTAATTTTAAAAACCAAAATATACTTGGCGCATCGTTTTTTACGGCATTAAAGGGTAGGTAGATTTTATGTTTATTACACATCTGGCCTATACGTCTCAGCAATCTAGGTATTATATGCACGATGCGCCAAGTATATTTGGTTTTTAAAATTAGGTTTTGACTTGGCCCATTTTTTGATATCACTACTTTTCAGTGCTGAATATTTAGATTTCTTCTATTTTTTTTAAGTTGAAGAGACTTGGCTGGAATTTTTACACGGAGTGTTTTTTATGGGGTGCCTAATTAACTGAGGAGCAGACCAAACACTTTTACTGTAAGCAACAACATGGTATTTTCGGCCTACTGGATCTTAAAATTGGAAAATCTCACATTGTTGCGAAATATCTTAATTTCGAGCTATGGCCCACCCCACTACATATACCAAATTTGGGAACAATAGTTTATGCCATTACGAACCAGAGGGCCGTGAAATACATAAAATTACACCACTTTCTGATTCTGATTCTGATGATGATGATGATATCAGGAAAAGTTGCTGTCACCGCCACAGCCTAAACGGCTAAACCGATCAACCTGAAACTTTTACCACATGTGCACTTTTGGCGTCTGATGATACCTTGCCTCTTGTGATTTTTTGTGCCGCCATTTTTAAACCGGAATTGACGTCATATCTCAAAAACGTCTGGGCCGATTAGAACGAAATTAGCGCCATTCGATTTAGATGGTCATATATATGAAGTATCAAAAAATAAATATTATTTTCTTATTTTCTAAACCGGAAGTGACGTAATAAATACGCAATATTTAACTTATTTCAACAAATTATACTTAAAATACATACATAATTAAATTACATTGTAACATAGACAATATAATTTATAAATTCAAGGTTGCAGTGTTCTCGGCCGCCATTCCTGAAACCGGAAGTGACGTCATATATTACAAACGGCATGACCGATTTTACGGAAATATAGGGATTATGAATTCAGATGGTCGTTCATGAAGTATCAACTAGATAAAACTAGATTGTTTTATTATTACCCTACCGGAAATAACGTCATAAATATGCTAAATTACGTCATTAATATGCTAAATTACGTCATAAATATGCTAAATGACACTAAATTCACCACTTTATACTTTTAAATAGATATTAGTAAACGTACATTGTAAATAATTATAAATTCAAGGTTGCAGTGTTCTCGGCCGCCATTTTTAAAACCGGAAGTGACGTCTTATATCGAAAACGGTTGTACTGATTGCAACCAAATTTAGGAAATGTGTAGGTCTAATAATTATGAATTAAAGACGACATTATTTTCGGTTGCCATTGTTAAAACCGGAAGTGACGTCATATATCGAAAACGGCTGTACCGATTGCAACTAAATTATGTTATTATGTAGGACATATGATTATTGATTATGAATTCAAGACGACATTATATTCGGCTGCCATTTTTAAAACCGGAAGTGACGTCATATATCGAGAACGGCTGTACCAATTGCAACCAAGTTTTGGAAAAATGTAGGACTAATAATTATGAATTCAAGAAGACATTATTTTCGGCCGCCATTTCAAAACCGGAAGTGACGTTATATATCGAAAACGGCTGTACCGATTGCAATCAAATTATGTAATTTTGTAGGACTTATAATTATGAATTCAAGGCGTATTTTTTTAAAGAAATTAGTCCTTGCTCGGACATGTGCTACAAGCAGTATGAATAAACTAACAAAAGAAGTGATATCCCAGAAAAAAACACTCCGTGTAAAAAAGGCAGCCAAGTCACTTTACTTTAAAAAAATTTAACACCGAAAAGGAGTGATATCAAAAAAGGAGCCAAGTCAATGACATTTCCAAATATTTAATCGTATTTTTGAAATAAAAGAATAAACACCGAGAAATACTTTACAAAAGGACTTGGCGCATCGTTTTTTTAAAGACATTTTTCTATTCATAAGCATATGCCATTTATATACAATCGTAGGGAAACATCTTAGGGAAACATCTTTCAATTACATATTATACATACCTACTGTAAAATATTTTCTATTTGAATATATACGCGATTAAACTTGTTGCCTATGTTTTCTATAAATACACAATAGTTATCTTCGTAATATTGTTTCGTGGTCAACATAATTAAGTCTCATGCGTTATACCTTCGCATCATGAAATACATTTCAATTAATCCACATTTTATAACAATACATTTCACAAAGTACACAGTGACGTCACATTGAATTTATATTAAAAAAATTATCTTAATACACTTGACACTTCAAAAATATATAATAGTGTTCCATAGATAGTTAGTAATTATTTGACAATATTTCATGATTTCCTTCAGTCAAGATCAAATTATGAAAAGATACCCTTCTAATATCACCATATTAACAGTACTGCAAGAACATATATGAGCCCACTTCCAATTGTTATTTAATTCTTCCACCCTTATATTACTTATCTATTAAAGCATGAAATCTTTCTTCTATCGCTTTTGACAAAACAATAAAATAGCCATTACTAATAAAATTGATATTGATATTCATAGATTCTGGCTCTTATAGAAATAGGAAAATGTACCTTCTTGTAAATTTCTGTCCACTTTTAGGATAGAATGATGTCTTTAAAAAAACGATGCGCCAAGTCCTTTTGTAAAGTATTTCTCGGTGTTTATTCTTTTATTTCAAAAATACGATTAAATATTTGGAAATGTCATTGACTTGGCTCCTTTTTTGATATCACTACTTTTCGGTGTTGAATTTTTTTAAAGTAAAGTGACTTGGCTGCCTTTTTTACACGGAGTGTTTTTTTCTGGGTTAATATTACTCTTCGCGTTCTTTTTCTACATTTCGACAATTTCTCGTGTATAATTTGTTAGTGTTCAGTCATTACCATTTAATACTATAAATTGCTTAAAAAACTATCAGTTTTTAGATTTCAACAAATCAGAGTATTTTTTCTTAAATATACCTATACCCACATAAGAAAGAGTACCTTTGTAGGTAAGGTAACGTTCGTGTGGTTAAGTATCACTTAGTTTTGTTTAAACTTCAGTTGAAGTAAAGTTTAACATTTAAGCTCCACTTAAGGAAATTAGGTAGGTATATTACCATTATATTATATTAATCTGCAGTATTTCAGGTTAATTGCGGTGCTTATTGCATCATTTTAAATTAACCTTATTTTACATTAACTTTAGTTTATTTATTAATGAAGATACCGTCCCTTATATACTTTTCAATTTTTACCACTTGATAAACGATTCTCAGCTGACACATGATAAAATTCCAATGAAACAATCTGTAAATAATTCTCACTGATATGAAGCTGAATGCATATTGATCGAAGTTATCGATATCCGGACTTAGTAATGACGGACACCCGGCGTGGCGTGACAAACTGTTAGCGCGGTGATCAACTAACTACACATTATGCACCTATACTTACTGCAAACTGTTACACGTAAACGATGCACTCATGCAGAGGCTATTCAAAATAAGGTACACTTTGTAAGGTGAGAATTTTCTAGTTCACAGAGCTCTGCTAGTCATTGAGCTAGTGTCACCGCGGTACTCTTGTGACATCCTATGTTTGTTTGCCAGCACTGCCCAGGTCAAATCGTGCAACACATCGACATGACATTTTGCAAACATACTACCCAGTGAACACTAGGACGTACCTGGGACGTCCCCAGGACAGACTACTTACTTAGGTAGGACATCCCTAGTCCGTCCTAAACTCGGCCTAAAATGATCCCCAGAGTGTCCCCAGAGTGTCCTAATTACACAAGTTTTTCGATCCCAGGTACGTCCTAAATTAGGCGGACCTTCCTAAAAAAGGACGACACTGCCTAATTTAGGAAATCCATTGTCCTAGTTTAGGACGTCATTTCCTAATTTAGGTCGACACTTTTCCTAAATTAAGATGAAACTGCCTAATTTAAGATATACATTGTCCTACTTTAGGACGTCATTTTCTTATTTAGGTAGATGCTTTTCCTAAATTAGGATGAAAATGACAAATTTAATATATAATTTTTCATTATTAATATAATAGAATGGTATTTCCTATGGAAGATAATTTTCCCCTATTGGGATGCAATTGCCATATTTAATAGACAGGTTCTATTTGCACAGACACCAATTCGCACGATTCGCATTATTCATATTCATTAATTCAGTTATCAATTTTGCATCCAAAAAATATGGCTCCGACTCCAAGGTGACAACTAAGGTTCCAGTACAAAATAAAAGAAATACACATTTTTCCTATCATCCAATAGGACATGTCTCTTTTTGTTATAATATCTTATAATACTTGGCAGATTTTGGAAATAATATAACTTACTTAAAAACAAACGATAAAGAGATATGCTGAAATTAAAAATCTATATTGTGAAGTCGAAGGGCAGAGTACTCTGTTGACAGTTGTAGAAACTTTTAAAAATATTTCAATAGCAGCCATTTTTAGGACAATTCTTCCTAAAAAAGGCAATTGCCTAATTTAGGAAGAATTGTCCTAAAATAGGATTTCAGTAGCAGCCATTTTTAGGACAATTCTTCCTAAAAAAGGCAATTGCCTAATTTAGGAAGAATTGTCCTAAAATAGGATTTCAGTAGCAGCCATTTTTAGGACAATTCTTCCTAAAAAAGGCAATTGCCTAATTTAGGAAGAATGTTCCTAAAAAAGGATCTTCTTCCTTTATTAGGATATCCCAGGGAGGTACCCAGGACATCCTAGTAGGATGTCCTACTTTAGGCTAGGATATCCTAAAAATAGTCTGTCCCTGGGACGACCTGTGTTCACTGGGTAAAGTAGATCTAAGCGGTCTCGTGCGTAGTTTTTGTAATCAATTCATGAGATTATTTTGAAATATAACTAGAATTGTTTGACCGATCAACTTAAAATTTTGAATGGTCGTAGGAAAAAACATTTTAGACGTTTTTGTAAATTTTTAGACTAATCTGTTGGTAACTTCAAAAGTTATTGACATTTCACAGACATTGTATGCGTGTTTGGAAACAATTGAAACAATGGAAACAATTGAAATTGAAATTTAGTTATACATTGTATTTTTTAGTTATATAAACAACTAAATCAAGTATTTATATTTATGCAAATGCGCCCTTGATAGCCGGCATTTACCTAGTACCGCCATTGCCACCAGAGTGCAGTCATGTCCCTAGTCTTCTCGAATAGGTATGACAAGGACTGGGTACCTGAAAATCAAGCTGCACTGCATTATTGTTTGTCAGAAAGCACAGCCACAGAGATATTATTTTTTAAAACGGTCTGTTGGTCTTGGGAACAGAATTCGGTACATCCCATAGCGTTACATCCTGAGCCAACTTGCACCAGAAGAAGTGTCAAAATACAAGAATAAATCAAGTAATCTTATTGATTAGCATTGATTTTCAATGTCCTACTTCTACTTGAAAGACCACAAGACGCAATGAAAGGTCTATGCAGCGTTGCCATTGAGTGAACCCGGCTGTCTGGCTTCTGCTTTGATGTCGCACATCGTCACAGATGTGGCAACAATGGAGGCGTCACTGCCAGACACGGCAACCTAGATCACTCACAACAATAGCAGTTTTAAGGGCTCTGGATACGACGCAACAAATTCAACCTGGATGGTTTATGTTCTGAGAGTAAAGAGGAAGTTTAATTTTGGCTCCACCAGAATTATATATTTTAACGGTGTTTAACGTCGCACTGTTCTGAGCTAGGCTAATGGCGACGGATGAATGATTATGATGATGATTGGGAGATGATGATGAAGAATGTAAGGATGGACGGTGGGAAGGAGGCGGTCGTGGCCAATTAGTAGGGTACCTTCCCAGCATTTGCCTCTCGACTGAGGGAAAACCACGAAAAGAAAACTTAGCCTTGGAAAACCTTGATTCGTGAACTAGTTTTTGGGATAAACCTATGTTGTCTTGCCCTGTTCACTTATGGCATCCATGGAATCGTATATTATTTTGGCTAAAAGAATGATTTTTATATATCAAAAGATTTCAACGAAACCTTGTTTTCTAGCTGTAGTGGATAAGGAAAAATTGAAACATTACCAACGTTTGTTATTTTTTCAGTACACATATTTTAGGGGAATGAGCATTCGATTTTCCCACCATGAAGTATGCATTACATTTGTATTTGCTTCTGCCGCCAGGATCTCTGCAGGACCAAGATGGCGGAGTCCGTGAAGGTGATCGTGCGATGTCGTCCCATGAACAACCGGGAGAAGGACATGGCCTGCAAGGTGGGTCCTGCCACTACACATCAAACAAACTATCAATCATCCGAACTATCAACCGAAAACGAACAAAATCCGTATCGTTCACGACCCGCGGGGGGTTCGGGGAGCGGGACCCAAAATTTGGCCCCGGCGGGGATTTTTTTGATAAGAAACTATTTTAGAGGTGATTTTAGGCATTTGGGAGAGCGATTTAAAATAGATTTTAAAATTTTCTAGTAAACTAGAGTAAGTATGCAATTAATATTGCAATTTTAAGAAGTAAAATCGTAAATCACGGATGAATTTAATGGATTTTGAAAAAGATGTCAGGGCTCCGCCCTGCCTTCAAAAAAAGGTCCTGGCGCCGCCTTGGCCCGCCCTGGCGCCGCCTCGGCCCGCCCTGGCCCCACTGCATTCCTGACACTCACTGATTGTGATTGCATTATTTAAGAAGATATGGTCTTGAAGCCCACTTGTAGGTCAAGCAATAGGCTATTTGATATTCAATTTAACATTTGTTTACGTTCACTTGGCGTTGGCAATAATAGAAACCGGATGTACCATATTTTTTGAACATGTTTTTTGTTTTTTTACTTTCGATTACTTCCACATTCACAATGTATGACTTATATTTTTGTAATTTTGTACAAAAATCAGAAAAAAATATTTTGAAAATGATGTTCCTATACCGTCCATGTTAAAGTTTTGTTCATCCTCTGATGACATAACATTGAAAACTCATTATTGGACGAACTCCATTTACACGGTACAATTTTATAAAATATGTCTTCAAAATGTTTTAGCGTGTAGAAAAACAAGACAATTTGATGGTAAAATGTTCTGTCAAAGGGTTGTGTAAAATATTCTATCAAATAAAGCACGTTCTATTTCTAAGGCTTGGGCGAACCGGTTCGAAACCCAAACCGAACCGGCTTTAGATGTTCGCGAACCGAACCTCCCTCACGGCGCCAATTTGATATTTCCCGCCAACATTTCGTTTCAGTGTAGTGTCCTGGATAGAAGGCTGTGTGACAAAGAAACCAATAAGAAATAATGCACATTTTTACATTTAATTAATAATATTAATTTAATTTTTCTGACCTTTTCTTTGTGCATACATTTAGAATGATAAAAACTGTAAAATGCAAAATACCCTTAATTGTAAAACTATGCCAAACAATGTTTGATGTAAGTACTTGTTGTGTAATGACTGTAATAAGTGATAAAACCACTGCAGGTAAAACAGGCAAGATGTTCGATTCGTTTCGGAGGTTCGGTCAAATATTTAAAGTTCGGTTCGAGATTCGGTTCGGTTAAAAAGTATGCGGTTCGCACAACCCTAATTTCTGTAAAAGATTGTATTAAAGATTTGATAGGAAATTTTACCGTGCAGTAAATGGGGCTTTATAGGAGTATTTAATACATAAATCTAGTTGAAATGTTGATTTTTTAAAATGGTAAATTCCAAAACAATGCTATGTGTTTATATCTTGGTTTGTATTACGTGTTGTGCAGACTGTGGTGTCGATGGACAGCGACGTGTGCTCGTGCAACATCGGCAATCCTCGGGACAACTCGGCTCCCAACAAGAGCTTCACATTCGACGGCGTGTATCCGACCAACTCCACGACAGAGCAGATCTACATCGAGATCGTCTACCCTCTGGTGGAGGTAAGTGGAACCAGCAATATCCATACCTGTTGCACCTTGATATACATGGGGGTTACTATGGGCGTCCACAGGATTTCTGCCAGGTGGGGCAAGGCAAGGAAATCAATTTTCCCCGTGTTAAGTGGGTGTGGTGGACGCTCCCCCAACCATGCCCATGCCCCGCATGGCGATTTCTCGTTTTTGGACACTTTGAAATCAATTTTGAGACTTTGTGAGGTATATTGTGTTCGAGAGAGTCTTGGGACCATCATTACAGATGTATGTGACAATCGACAGACACATCTATCGAGAAATTCAAGATCATTTTATGCTAGTTTTGAAGTACTTGAAAAGTTGTTTGAAACAAATTTTAGACATTTCATCACTGCTCGTTGGACGCATTTCAAAATTAAATAATGAAAAACAACTTATAAGGGCTTGGTAGTGAGCGTGGCAGAGTTTTTTAATCGATTTTTATCAATATATTTTACCAATGTAATTGTTAACAAAATAGGGCTATGGACGTGAATTCAGAACAGTTCAATGAAAATAATTTCATAGTTTGGAATAAGTTATTAGTTTTATTTTGTCCAACAGATGTTAAGTGCCCGAAAATTAGTAAAATTTTGGTTCTAAACATCTGTTGGACAAAATAAAACTTATTAACTTATTTCAAACTATGAAATTATTTTCATTGAACGGTTCTGAATACACGTACATAGCCCTATTTTGTTAACAATTACATTGGTAAAAGATATTGATAAAAATCGATTAAAAAACTCTTCAAGGTCAAACTCACTACCCAGCCGTCTTATATTTGAAATGTATACTGAATGAAAACTTCATTCATGTAAAACAGTGGTACTCAACCTGCGGCCCGCGTGACTAATTTTTGTGACCCCCCCAGTTGATGTTTCAAATACCTTTATTCACAAAATGTGTCCACTGAAAAAATAATATTAAAAAAAATCTCATCTTATTTGAGACATATTTTGAGATTTGTCTAGTTAGGATCTACGCATCAGGCTGAAATTACGAAGAAAGCTAACTCCATACTTGTTGCAACGAAAATGAAACCATTTACTAAAAAAATGTAAATTTACCAAATTTACAATTCCGAAAATTGTAAAAAGTGTTTGGTTTGGCGTATGAAATATTGTTCGATTCGTTTCATAATAAACAAAAGACACTGAATGAACCGGGCAAGTAGGAAAGATCACTTATTAATTCGCATACATTCTAAAAAAGCGCCCTGCGGGGCAACAATTGGGGAAGGGGGAGAGTTTGCTTCAGTTCGTGCATTTTAGAGTCCCAGAATCACTTTTAATTGTTAAAATCTAAAAAAAAACGCCCTGCGGGGCTAAAACTTCACCCCCCCCCCCCCCCCCCCGATATAAGTAGTTCCTACGCACCTGGAATTAGCCTATCTGATCACGTGAGCATTATTGTATTTTTTTTTTTAATACGGCCCGCTAACAAAAGCAAATTCGTATTATTGGCCCGCAAGTCAAAAAGCTTGAGTACCCCTGATGTAGATGATTCGTGCTTGGAAAAGATATTATGAGATAAGAGATGTTTCCAGGAATTTCTTTTCCGACAGTGAGATGTCAAAGATGTTTAATTTCTTGGTTTTGAACTTTAAAGGAATTACTGATTTAATTAGTTGGGTTTTTGGGTACTTATAGATGTTTGTGGAAAACCTTTATTTCGTAACTTTATTCTTTATAACGTTTGGGAGTTTATTTCAGTTTAGTTAAAAAATAGGTTGTTGATCAAAGAAGAAAGACCTTAAACACTCTTATTTACATTTTAATCGAAACAGAATGTATATGTATATATTTGATTGGTTATGCAGTTTTAATGTCCGTAAGTGGACCTATATGAAAAGCTTCTTAAATAAAAGAAATAAGTAAACATGAAATACATTGTATTGTATTTATCTCGTCTTCGTTCGTAGACTCACACAAAGTCCAGAGCTGGATAGCAAATCCTTAAGACGGCTGGGTAGTGAGCGTGGCCTTGACGAGTTTTTTAATCGATTATTATCAATATCTTTTTCCAGTGTAATTGTTAACAAAATAGGGCTATGGACGTGAATTCAGAACAGTTCAATGAAAATAATTTCATAGTTTGGAATAAGTTATTAGTTTTATTGTGTCCAACAGGTGTTTAGAACCCGAAAATTACTTATTTTTCAAATTTTTTGCTATTTTTTGATTTTTTTTTAAGATTTCTTTTCCCTTATATTTCATTTCTCCGCCCCATATTTTTAAAATAATATATAAAATTTAAAAGATTTCTTGAGGTGTTTAGAACCCGAAAATTACTAAATTTTCGGGTTCTAAACACCAGTTGGACACAATAAAACTTATAAAACTTATTCCAAACTATGAAATTATTTTCATTAAACTGTTCTGAATTCAGTCCATATCCCTATTTTGTTAACAATTACACTGGAAAAAGATATTGATAAAAATCGATTAAATAACTCTTCAAGGTCAAACTCACTACCCAGCCGTCTTAATTAGGGAACATAGTTTTTTTGACACATTTTTATTGAATTAAAAATTTATTAAGGACAAGATATAAGACTGAGAAGGTTCATTTTAGTCTATCTTGAAGTTTATGCTATAATGAAGTAACACAAAAAAATCAGCTATCCTAGCTATTATAGTTTAAGAAATATATGTTCCTAAACTTTTAAATGTATAGTTTTGAGATACGCCCTATTGAAGTTTCACAATGCTATTAGAATGGCCGGAGAGGACACTTGAAAATATTTTTTTATTCAAGATTAGAAAAAGGGATAATGTAGTAGGATGATATTAAACAGTTAGGATCAACTTGAAAAAAATTAATATCAAACAAAAAAAATCTTGAAATCAAAAATTCTTCGTGACTACATCCCCTTAAGGATAATAATACCTTTTTTTTAATAAAAAAAACACTTTTTGATGGAAATCAAAATTTAGTTGACCCCCTCTTTTTTTTGGTAAAAACACAAAAATTAATTGAATAGTGGATGTAAAGACCTACATTTCTTTAAAAAAAATCAAGTCTCTAAGTAGTATATACCTACTTTTTCCAATATATAAGTTTAAACAAAACTCTCGGTAAATTTTGAAAGAATTTAACACGATCTAACCCAAAAGTGGGCATGGTTAGGGGCAAATAAAAAAATACGTGGGTTACTTTGGTATAACTAACAATTTGATTGATTGATTATTAGAGTTTAACGGCGCGTCAACGACGAGGTTATATTGCGCACATTAATTGTAACTTTTAAATTTGTTGAACTAAGAGGAGGACATCGGGAGGGGTCGACCTAACGGGTCCGATCTGGGGGAGTCTGAAACTGGTGGGAAAGCCAGGTCAGAATGGGGACAGACCGGGGGGTGGAGAGCTTCGGGCCGGTGGGACTCGATTTCAGGGGTATCACCATCTCGAGGGGGGAGGCCGGCCCGAGGGGCCCGCGAATTTGGGGAGGGCATGGGACTAGGTCGACCCTGGACTGCACTTGGTTGGGGCCAACTCGTATGTGAGCCGGCCCCTTAAGCCCCACCACCACGTCAAGGTGGCAGTCCATTGGTGGGGAACTAACAATTTAACAAAATTTCAGGTAAATCGAAGAGGTACATGAAAATTCTTCAATTGAGTTGATACGGAATCAGTCCTATGCAATAAGCGGGGAGTGATGCTGATGCTACTTGTAACTGCCTACAGAGTGTGCTGGAGGGCTACAACAGCACCGTGTTCGCCTACGGACAGACTGGCTGCGGGAAGAGCTTCACCATGCAAGGCGTCACAGATCCCTCATCGCAACGAGGCATCATTCCACGCGCCTTCGAGCACATCTTCGAGGCCATCTCATTGGCCGAGCAGACCAAGTACCTCGTCCACGCGTCCTATCTGGAGATATACAACGAGGAGATCAGAGACCTGCTGGGCAAGGATACGAGGAAGAGGTTGACGTTGAAGGAGCATCAGGACAGAGGCGTGCATGTACCAGGTAAATGAGACGGATGGCAACACAAGACTGAGCATCCTCGCAAAGTTTATTTCCCGATAATTTGTTGAAAAGACATCAGCTTAGCTATTTACATCTTCCAACAATTGGACTAACAAAACCATAGGGTCTTACAATCAATTATATACATTTTTAAAACGTGATTGATTTTCAAATTGTCTGAAATTTATCTGGAATCTTGAGTTGGTTGATACGTAATCAATCTGCAATGGTGATGAGAAAATAGTACGAAAGTTCAAGGCGACTTTATATAATTGTCGATGCAGACCTTTTGAAACTCACCATAAAACACATCCAATGTATCCATTTGGCGCGAATTCCACAGTTAAGGTTCACTTACTTCTACTAAGTGTCGAATGTCGTGTGTTGCCTTCCCATTTTGGGTGAAACTATGTTTGGCTGGCCAGTTAGAGTAGGAGAGGGTCGTGGCGACTGTAGGAAAGAGCGGTGACTCGAAAGTAGAGAACAGATCGTTATCCAAAGATCGTAGGACGAACTAGTCTTAAATCTAGACTAGGAAAACGCTCGGTGTAACGCGTTGATGAGCGAGCACCGACACGCACGACATCGCCAATCATAGCACGATCCATTCAATCAAAGATAACTAACTATACATTATTTATTACCAATTTTCCTTGCAACTTTTCATAAACACTCTGGATCAATTAAATAACAGATTATTGTACTGATATTTTTCCATCAATCTCTTTGAACAAATATTCAAACACTTAAAACAGCAATAAGTCTGTAGACTGTAAATTCTTGACCGATTGGGCTAAAAATGTGTAAAATATGATGCTATCTAGTCAAAACGTTGTTTTCATAACTGTGAAACACAATCCATATCGTAAAATAAATTATTTTATATAAGGTATACCTATACCTATGTATATGAAATACCTACATTACATTTTGACTACATTATGTATTGCAATATGATCCACTAAGAAAAGAATCTGTCTGACATTGATATTGAGAATAGCCATCTATAAACTTTGCTTTGCTACATAGAGCAACCCAGAATGCAGTGTAATTTCTGTTTTGAAATGTCATTTCTGACAGTTATTAAAACTGTCAATAAGTGCATCTATGTTCTTGACTGGTAGGGCTGAAAATTTGTAAAATAAGAGACAATGTTGGTATGAACGACCATGCAAAATATGAGTTTGATTGATCAGATTAATCGAAGAACATTTGATAGGTCAAATGGTGGTGTGGCTATAGGCAGTTTTAAATTAAGTATACAAATGTCAGTAAAATCTCTATTACTCTTGAAGCTCATTACAGATTTGTAAAAAATCACTTATAATGCTGGTACACATGACCTTGCGAAATTTGGTGATGATCGGTCAAACTATTGCAGTTATATACACAGAGTTTCCTTCATCCCCATTGCCAAGCTAACTATAACTACACATCAAGTTTCCGATGCAACCAATGGAGCGAACTTGCTGAAAATCATTTTGACCATAACGAGAATAGTAATTTAAGTTGTGTGAAAAAATTGGCCTGATCCATTACTTCGTTTGGCAGAAGACGCCAAATGCACAAATAAACACACACACAAAAAAAAAACAGAGATTCGAGCCATAAGTTTCAAGTGGAGACGCTCGCTACGCTCGCTTAACTATGACGTAGTCTTCAAAGGTAATAAGGTCAGTTTAAAGAATATTGTCGTACATGACACTGAGAGAAAATAATTCTTGTAAGTGCTTATTGCTTGCAAATAATGAGCATGACTTACTTAGGTGTTAATACTTAGTGGAATACTGCAATTTGAAGTAAGAACACAGACTGAGAAGGCGATCAGAATATCAGGATGCCTTAAAGATATGATATGGTCCTCAAGCACTTGCTCAATTAGACCAAGAGCAAAATTGATAAGAGTTTAGTAAGGCCGATTATCACATACGCTGCAGAAACGAGGCTTGATACAACTTAACTTTGCGAAAATTTACGAACAACACTCTGTTAGACAGGATTCGCAGAAATAACACCAGGGAAATTTGTGGTGTTACGACAATATGTGACTTGGTTGAAGAAATGCGTATTGTGGAACACATACATTGATCGCATGCAAGAACAATGCATTATTAAGAGAGCAAGGGATAGATTTCCGGAAGGTCGAAGGAGTGTAGGTAGACCTAAAAAAGATGTCGAGACAAATAATTCCAGTAAATGAACACGCCGAAAGATTATGAAGGAAGATGAGACTGTGGCGTGCTTAAATATTTCGTCCCAGCACTCAACTGTTACAAACCTCAACAAAACTACTGTATTGGCAGGTTCTTGTATCTTGTTCAATGATGATGTTTTCTTCCTCGTGCAGATCTGTCCAAGCATCCCGTGCAGAACGTCTCGGACTGCGAGCGCCTCATGGACATCGGCTGGAGGAACAGAGCTACGGGGGCCACACAGATGAACGCAGACTCCTCCAGATCGCACTCCATCTTCAGCGTGTCGCTGGAGATGATGACGTCATCGGGTGTCATGGAGGAGAACATCCGGCGCGGGAAACTCAACCTGGTGGATCTAGCGGGCAGTGAGAGACAGGTGAAGTTCAATCACAACACCAGCTGACCTGGTGGATCTAGCGGGCAGTGAGAGACAGATGAAGTTCAATCACACCACCAGCTGACCTGGTGGATCTAGCGGGCAGTGAGAGACAGGTGAAGTTCAATCACACCACCAGCTGACCTGGTGGATCTAGCGGGCAGTGAGAGACAGGTGAAGTTCAATCACACCACCAGCTGACCTGGTGGATCTAGCGGGCAGTTAGAGACAGGTGAAGTTCAATCACACCACCAGCTGACCTGGTGGATCTAGCGGGCAGTGAGAGACAGGTGAAGTTCAATCACACCACCAGCTGACCTGGTGGATCTAGCGGGCAGTGAGAGACAGGTGAAGTTCAATCACACCACCAACTGACCTGGTGGATCTAGCGAACAGTGAGAGACAGGTGAAGTTCAATCACACCACCAGCTGACCTGGTGGATCTAGCGGGCAGTGAGAGACAGGTGAAGTTCAATCCACACCACCAGCTGACCTGGTGGGTCTAGCGGGCAGTGAGAGACAGGTGAAGTTCAACCACACCACCAGCTGACCTGGTGGATCTAGCGGGCAGTGAGAGACAGGTGAAGTTCAATCACACCACCAGCTGACCTGGTGGATCTAGCGGGCAGTGAGAGACAGGTGAAGTTCAATCACACCACCAGCTGACCTGGTGGATCTAGCGGGCAGTGAGAGACAGGTGAAGTTCAATCACACCACCAGCTGACCTGGTGGATCTAGCGGGCAGTGAGAGACAGGTGAAGTTCAATCCACACCACCAGCTGACCTGGTGGATCTAGCGGGCAGTGAGAGACAGGTGAAGTTCAATTACACCACCAGCTGACCTGGTGGATCTAGCGGGCAGTGAGAGACAGGTGAAGTTCAATCACACCACCAGCTGACCTGGTGGATCTAGCGGGCAGTGAGAGACAGGTGAAGTTCAATCACACCACCAGCTGACCTGGTGGATCTAGCGGGCAGTGAGAGACAGGTGAAGTTCAATCACACCACCAGCTGACCTGGTGGATCTAGCGGGCAGTGAGAGACAGGTGAAGTTCAATCACACCACCAGCTGACCTGGTGGATCTAGCGGGCAGTGAGAGACAGGTGAAGTTCAATCACACCATCAGCTGACCTGGTGGATCTAGCGGGCAGTGAGAGACAGGTGAAGTTCAATCACACCACCAACTGACCTGGTGGATCTAGCGGGCAGTGAGAGACAGGTGAAGTTCAATCACACCACCAGCTGACCTGGTGGATCTAGCGGGCAGTGAGAGACAGGTGAAGTTCAATCACACCACCAGCTGACCTGGTGGATCTAGCGGGCAGTAAGAGACAGGTGAAGTTCAATCACACCACCAGCTGACCTGGTGGATCTAGCGGGCAGTGAGAGACAGGTGAAGTTCAATCACACCACCAGCTGACCTGGTGGATCTAGCGGGCAGTGAGAGACAGGTGAAGTTCAATCACACCACCAGCTGACCTGGTGGATCTAGCGGGTAGTAAGAGACAGGTGAAGTTCAATCACACCACCAGCTGACCTGGTGGATCTAGCGGGCAGTGAGAGACAGGTGAAGTTCAATCACACCACCAGCTGACCTGGTGGATCTAGCGGGCAGTGAGAGACAGGTGAAGTTCAATCACACCACCAGCTGACCTGGTGGATCTAGCGGGCAGTGAGAGACAGGTGAAGTTCAATCACACCACCAGCTGACCTGGTGGATCTAGCGGGCAGTGAGAGACAGGTGAAGTTCAATCCACACCACCAGCTGAGCTGGTGGATCTAGCGGGCAGTGAGAGACAGGTGAAGTTCAATCACACCACCAGCTGACCTGGTGGATCTAGCGGGCAGTGAGAGACAGGTGAAGTTCAATCACACCACCAGCTGACCTGGTGGATCTAGCGGGCAGTGAGAGACAGGTGAAGTTCAATCACACCACCAGCTGACCTGGTGGATCTAGCGGGCAGTGAGAGACAGGTGAAGTTCAACCCACACCACCAGCTGACCTGGTGGATCTAGCGGGCAGTGAGAGACAGGTGAAGTTCAATCACACCACCAGCTGACCTGGTGGATCTAGCGGGCAGTGAGAGACAGGTGAAGTTCAATCACACCACCAGCTGACCTGGTGGATCTAGCGGGCAGTGAGAGACAGGTGAAGTTCAATCACACCACCAGCTGACCTGGTGGATCTAGCGGGCAGTGAGAGACAGGTGAAGTTCAATCACACCACCAGCTGACCTGGTGGATCTAGCGGGCAGTGAGAGACAGGTGAAGTTCAATCCACACCACCAGCTGACCTGGTGGGTCTAGCGGGCAGTGAGAGACAGGTGAAGTTCAATCACACCACCAGCTGACCTGGTGGATCTAGCGGGCAGTGAGAGACAGGTGAAGTTCAATCACACCACCAGCTGACCTGGTGGATCTAGCGGGCAGTGAGAGACAGGTGAAGTTCAATTACACCACCAGCTGACCTGGTGGGTCTAGCGGGCAGTGAGAGACAGGTGAAGTTCAATCCACACCACCAGCTTTTGGTTCATCTATTTGGTTCTTCTTGTCCGTAGAGTCACTTTGGTACCAAAAGAGAGACACTGCACATGTGCAAAACCAAGTCGATCACACAAAAGTTGCTAGTCCTAATTGACCTTTAAGTGACGTATATTCGTATATGTTGTACAATACAGAGTCACAAAGCACATCTTTTCTCTCTTCTCTTCTTCACTGTATTTTTTTTTTTTTTTTTTTGTCTGGGGCTTAACGTCGCACTGTTCTGCAGCGAGGCTAATGGCGACGGATGGATGATTATGATGATGATTGGGAGATGATGGTGAAGAGTAGGTAAGGATGGAAGGTGGGAAGGAGGCGGTCGTGGCCTATTAGTAGGGTACCTTCCCAGCATTTGCCTGAAGACTGAGGGAAAACCACGAAAAAACCCCAGTCAGGAAGGACGGTCGCGGGAATCGAACCCGGGCCTCCGGAATACAAGCTGAGAGCGTTAACCACTCACCCAACCTGTTCCGTTCTTCACTGTATTGGCACCAGAGAGTTAGAGATTCGGAAGTCCACAGTTTCACTCAAAACCTCTCCTTATGTTTAGGTTATGTTAATATAAACCAGCGACTTCAAGCCTACACGATTTTTTTCTCGTCGTTTCTTTGCAATAAATATACCAGTCATTATTAAAGTTAACTAGGAAAACGCTCTGAGTAACGCGTTGATGAGCGAGCACGGATACGCGGAACACCTCGAACCGAAATTCTGTCTATCGAAAATATCATTAAAAGCCAATAATTCTTGAATTTCGTCAGACTTGAATAAAAATCTCTATATATTCCTAAAATGTTATTATCAACCTTTATGATTGAACTGTTCCTTGATTATATTCATTAAAAAAAATATACCTGGGACCACTCAAATCATATGATATTAGGTGCAGTGTACACAATATCAGATCAATCTGTTGATTAGTATCATTTCGTTTGAAACTTTCTGCTCTAACTACCTTGCCTTGAACTGAAGATTCGAAGTCGCCGTGAATTTGACAGCCAACACGCAAAATGTCCCTAAAATTACAAAAACTTTTGAAAATAACGACAGATTTGACTGAAAATTGGCAAAAATACCTTAAATGTTGGTACCAATGACCATGCAAAGTTTTTAGTTGGTCGGTCAATCGGTTCTAGTTTAAAATTCAAAAATCACAGGAAAAATGATTTCAAATTTGAACCAATGGGAGGATTTGGCTGAAATTTTTTATGATTGGGTACAATGTTAGTTGCAATGACTTTGCTAAATTTCAAATTGATCAAACCAACCAATCGAAAGATAATTTTTTTAAAATTTGAACCAATCAGGGGATTTAAAAAAAATTAGGGTCTGCAACAATCAGAAATGTTACGTACATGTGTGCAAAATTTCAGCTCGATCGAAGAAAAACTCTGACCTGTATATCGTCAGTAACAGAAAAAAAAAAAAAAAAAAAAAACAGAGGTCCGTGCCAAAAGAGCCAAAAGGAGACGCTCGCTTGGCTCGCTCAATTAGACACGTCGGCATAACCTTGATAACCCCATTGATTATAATGAATGCAAGAATACGCCACAAACCTTATTTTCACAACATAAAATTACAACTCTAAAGGTTTGTTCGCTTATGCTGTCAAAACTTACCAAAACCTGCACCTCGTCAGGGTGATGTTTAGAAAGTAGCAGCATGTGGCAGATCGTGGCAGGTTTTGGCAGCGTAAACGAACAACCCTGCCATCTATATACAAAATAATAGTGATACTATTTCCACGATATTTCTAATGTTCTCTTTGAAACGTTGTATGTGATTGTTTCCTAACCACGCGTGATGTGTTTGTAGACTAAGACTGGAGCGACTGGCGAGAGACTGAAAGAAGCCACGAAGATCAACTTGTCTCTCTCTGCTCTCGGCAACGTCATCTCGGCTCTGGTCGACGGCAAGTCAAAGCACATTCCTTACAGAGACTCCAAACTCACGCGACTTCTGCAGGTCAGTGAAACCCCTGAGAAACAATCATTCTCCCTGTCAGGTCTGGTATCTTGAAACAGAAACATGATGGCCATCGTATAAATACCATTTCGCTCGTGGCATTGACAGCGAATATTGAAAGGTGCCCCACGAAGCAAACTTAACCGCTGAGCCTTGGGATGTACTTGAGTTGTCCAAAGGAATTGGCCTTTTCAATGGGTCTTAGTGAATGTATCATTCAATAGGCATTACGTAAAATGAGTATTACTATTCGACGACATGTAGGCATTCTGAATTCTTTTGAAACAAAGACTATATGAAGACTGAAGTGTTCGTATCTTCATTATAGTTGACCATTTGAAGCATCGCTCGCAAAGATAGATATTATGAAACTCTTGATAAAGAATTATAATATCTCACTTATTTAAAGCTCGTCGAAAGAAGATACGAGTAACTTCAGACCAATCTTTATCTCGCAATAATTTGTTACAAGTTATGTGATCTATAATCTATATGGCCCAAGCCAATTCCCAGCTCGAAGGTTTGTTCCGCTGGCAAACGGGGCAGAGCTGATAGTTATGAGCTGCAATGTTTCTCAGAAAATGCCTGGAATGAAATAGATTCAGTTCATGTGTTCTCCCTCAGGACTCTCTACACTCATGCTTGTCTCCTCCCTCAGGACTCTATCCACTCATGCTTGTCTCCTCCTTCAGGACTCTCTCCACTCATGCTTGTCTCCTCCCTCAGGACTCTCTGGGCGGCAACACCAAGACCCTGATGGTCGCCTGCGTCTCGCCAGCCGACAACAACTACGACGAAACCCTCTCGACCCTGCGCTACGCCAACCGCGCCAAGAACATCTGCAACCAGCCAATCATCAACCAGGACCCCAAGGACACGATGTTGATGGAATATCAGGAGGAGATCAAGAAGCTCAGAGATCTGCTGGAGACGTCGGGACAGCCGACCGTCATAGCTAATGGTGAGACGATTGACTGTCCTGCGGCATCTCATGTTTGACTTCGCTTTACCTGAATGTACAAGACTGCAAGCGATGAATGTTCGGGTATAGGTCCCAGGTTTTCCGTAGGAACATTCGGCTCTTTTTAATAGCATTGTCAACATTGTAAGGTGAATGTTATCTTAGATAAGGAAGGGACCAATGTGTTCTAGCCAAAAACTAAAGACAAGAACGGAGTAACCAATGAACAACCAAATAATTTTACCATTCCGTACCTTGAATAGAGGCATAGAATTATTTCTGGCAGAAGATGAGCCGCAACTCTTGTCTGCTGTATCAATACCATGTAGCTGCGACAGATTTACATACACAAGAAATTCAGCGATTGAGAAGAACTTGTAAATTATATCGGGCTGCTTGAAAATTGAAAAGTATATTTATAGTTTGAAGACTTGGCACGATATGTGGCATTATTAAAATACGATTTTTAAAACTAATGTTAAACATCTTCAATATGGTGCCTTCTTATAAAAGTCCTTACAAAATACACCACTTACCTCTACGGTTTGTAAGAAGGAACCGAGGTGATGAATGTTTGTTCTATCTCAAGGTCACTTCGAGGAGCGAGAGCGCGTGCGCGCGGAGTTCGAGCACCAGATGTCGCTGATGAGACAGCAATACGCCGCCGAGCAAGACAGCAAGCTGCGTCTCCAAGGCGACCTGGACCAGCTGAAGATGAGATACGAGGCTGAGATGGCGAGGATAAGTGGACCCAGGACTCCCTCGCAGCTCATAGTGGACCAGGCGCTCAACAGGTAGGTGTAACACATGATGATGCGTCTTTAAGAAGCTCAACAGGTCTGTCCTCATACACTAAGTGGGCTGTTATGACGCAGAAAATTCACGTTTCATTCAGCAATTCATTGGATCTGGGAGGATATTCGTTGTAAACATGTCCAACGCGACCCTTTTTCTGACTATATTATCAATCAAATTTAGAGTGTTTAAATGGGCACGTTATAAAATCAAAAAAAATTATAGTCCGGTGAATTGATCTACTTTGGAAAGAACTCTGTACCACAGAGGTAAAAAGCCGACAGTTAAGTTTCTCGATTTTGCGTTGTACACTTTTGGAATGATAATCAAGCTCTATGTTTAAACGGGCACGTTATAAAATCAAAAAAACATGTGCCATTTGACTGATATTAACATTACTGAAGTATTCTCTTACCCAATGACTCATGTCACTATTAAAAATATGATTGGATGAAGACAGCATTACTGATGAGAAAAATGGGCTTCCTACCTTTAAGATACAACTGTACTTTCCGCAAAGTGAAAGGTAAACCCTATACTTACACCACAGTTCAGCTGCGTTAGTTGTATTGCCTTGATACAGGAAGTCTCTACCTACTCCCAGTGCATGCTGCTAAGCCAGTTTTGCAGGTAATCTAACTGCAAGGGTTTACCTTTCTCTTGGAGTTGACCCTATACATACAAATGTTTGATCTAGAATTGGGACGTAATATTTAAGAAAAATACTATTAAAAAGATACACAAATATGTACATTTTAAGTCTTAGGCTATAAGGAGTATGCACGAGAAAGCTCACGGCCTTCTTAACCACCTAAATTTCGCCATGACAGTCCCAAAAAAACAAAAGTCAAACGTGACAGCCAGTTTTTTAATTGTAAATTTTAGTATTTGTCTACTCTTTTACGTCTGCTTTCTTGTTCAAATGTTATCCCTAGTGTTAATATTTAATGGTTAGACTATTCAATCAATGATAATGGATTTTGATTGATTCCAACATTACATTTTCCAGAAGGTGCGTGTCAATTTTCGCTGGCCATGCTGACCACTGTCTATTTTAAGAGGATTATCAATTAAATAAATGCCTGAATGTATGTTTGATATAAATGCAGACAAGCTTTAACATGAATAATGTCAAATATCACTGTCAGTTGCCCTAAAGTTATAGCTTTCAAACTATTAAGACAAAATAAAGCTCTCGACAAGCTTGAGCCTAGTAATATACCCGTCAAGGTGGCCAAAAATAAAATCACAGATCACGTGCATACTCCTTATAGAGGAATGGGCAAACAAACATCAATGTTGTCAATAATTGTCAACAAGTTTCGCGTACTTCATGAAAGTCTTAACTGTTCCTGACACATGAACGTCTGTGTGCGCAGCGAGGCCGTGCGCAGCGGCGCGCAGCAGGAAGTGTTGCTGCGCCTGCAGCAGCTGCAAGAGACGATGGTGGGGGGAGAACGCGCCAACGACAGAGAGCTCAAGGAGAAGCGAATGAAGAAGAAGAAGGCGTCGGAGAGACGACTCCAGGCGCTCGCCGGCGTCCTGGCCAAGGTCGACGACGACGAGGGCGTCGTGCTCAAGGTAGGTACAGTGTTGGAATTGTGTCTCGATCATCCCTACGCTTGTACCATCTCGCCGTACCCTACAACGGAGATCGTACAGTGGTATACCAGCGCTCCGTTGTATGGCGGGAAGGTATAAGCGTAGGGATGATCGAGATACATTTCCAACACCCTACATCTCCATACAGTGGCCATTGAGCGAACGTCACCACGGTACTCTGATGAAACATTCAACCAATCGATCTGACGTTATGCATATTGACATCTATACGCGGTCTCGTGTTTAGTTTTTGATCAGCATCCTGTGATTTTGTGGAAATTTAAACTGGAAATGTTTAACAGATCACTTTCAAACGTTTCATGGTCATCCTGACCAACATTGTTTTGGTCGATTTTCAGAGAATTTTTTTATTTAAGTCAAAAGTTATTGACATGACGGACGTTTTATGCGTGTTTAGAAATATTGTGTAAATTTTCTTGAAGGAAATGTCAGATAATTTATCACTGCTTCTTTAAGCATTTCAATACAGCTCTTTCCAAGGTCTGCAGAGCAGAAACTTGCAAACCCTTATCAAGTCGAAGGCTCGCCCAACAACGCATTACACCCAGCGTTTTTCTTGTAGAGTAGGTACTTTCTTTTGGGAAAACGAACGCACAGTAATAAACACATCTTCATTTGTTCAAGTTGCATATTAAATTTAACCACATATGGCTGGTGTGTCGGATACCTCGGTTCTCGTCAGATCACCGAGGTTAAGCAACATTGAGCGCGGTCAGCGATTTGAAGGGTGACCATTCAACTCTGCCTTGCCAGTTGCTGCCATTGAGCCAGAGAGACTGGGATGTTTGGGGGTTAGCGTGACGACCTCCCTCCACCTGTTATCAGTTGTGGAGGCTCGTGCTGTAAATGTTACACCGTCCTTCAAATAGGACGCTAAGCTGTTGGTCCCCTGGGTATCACATGTTGATGTCGTGATGATGTTGCAGGTGTACGACGACATCAACCAGGAGCTGGTGTTGAAGACTGAAGCGTTGAGGAAGAACAAGGCAAAGGTGCGCGCGCTGGAGAGAGAGATCCTGGACCTGCAGAGCGAGTTCGAGAACGAGAGAACAGGTGAACATCTTTACTTCCCGGCAGCTGAAGTATAGATTCGTAACTATTTATCAAAGAAATCCGAAGAGCCCATGAAGCTTATTTTGAGCTTCAAGTAGTTTACGTACTGGGGAAGACTGGGTTAATTTCAGAAATCAATTTTAGAAAATGCAGGTCTCATTTTTTTGGAATAATGTTGCATAATGGTACAGTGATACACAAACTAATTTATTAGTTGGTATGTCAGTACTTATACGACAACACTACTTCAAGTGCAATGAAAAGAGTGAACAACTTAATAACAACTTTTACACATAAAGGACACATAAAGGACAATGGAGAAATAGAATACAGGTAATGATACAAATTGGGAAGTAGGTCGTCGTGACTTATTAAAGATTAAACTCTGTACTAATAATATCCAGGATCCACCTTGACCATGATATGATTGGTGTTCCAGATTACCTGGAGACTATTCGCCGTCAGGACCGGCAACTGAAGCTGTACCAACAGATCGCTGAGAAGCTGGTCCCGACTCTGAGGAAGGACTGTAACTATAGCAACCTGGAGGAGGTGAAGGGCGAGGCTGTGTGGAGCGACGACGCGGACAAGTGGACGCTGCCGGAGATGTGCGTCGTGCGGACCAAGCTGCCGCCCGCAGGTCAGTGTTGATGCTGCCTTCACACGCCCTCTTACGTCACTAGCAGTTCTCACACACGCCCTCTGACGTCATTTAAAGTCAATTTTATGAGGTACAAAGCGAACTTAAAATCCGAAGAGACTTAATCATGAATTGCTCGCTCCTTCGTTACGGAGCCCTAAAGTCTCCAGATGATATTTATTTATAGAATTCAATGAAATATTCTTTCAGTGACAGCTTCTTGTTCAACAATATTTATGTTTACATACCGCTCATCATTCTACGCTTGTACATATGCCCATTCCGCTACAACCGATACAGTCTCAATTGATGAATTGACCGAAAATGTCTTCCAAGTAACATTTAATATCGCTAAATATATTCAATTGTGTTCGTACCTTGAAATCATTGAAATAATTTTTAAATTTCAGTGTCCAATACTACCTAGTAACAGTTATTCATAAAAATAGCTTGAGCCATTGTGGCTGAATTGATTTCTTACCACTTTTAGGCTGAGCTGTCTAGCCACTTTGGCTTGCCTGACTCCCAAACCACTTCGAATATCCCAATTGCCTTCGTTTTCGAGGGAATAATTCCCTCTGTAGATGTAACAATATGTATAGTATTTTGCACCCTCCATTCGAAATGGACTCGTTGATTAAGAACGTTCTTTCAACTTCTTCATGACATATGTAACACTAGGGCAGTGTTGGGGAGGGAACTTTTAAAAAGAACGCGTTCCTAGGAACGCGTTACTTTTTTTTGCGATCTTTTGAGCTAACGCGTTCTTTTTTGTATACAAAGAACGTGAACGTCAAACGTTCGTTTTAACCACGAACGTTTCGATCAAGTTCGCTCTTTCCTACTGAGCACTAAGCAGTCGAATCGGAATAAAGTCCGAGCCGATCCGAAGATTTCCGTGGATTGGTTACTATGGCGAGGGTAGTTTGAGGCAGGTGTGGAATGGGAAGTAGGGGCCCCTCTTAAATTCTTTCCAGTTCCATTTAAGTTTCACGCGTAGTTAATTATATAGTTATTTTTTTTTAAAAAGAACTTTTAAAATAACTTATATTCGTTTTTTTAAGGAACGTGAACTTTTACTACACATGCTTGAAATAAAGAACTTGAACTTTTAAAAAGTTCATATATTTGGACGTGAACTGAACTTTTAAAAGATCGTTTTAAAAAGGAACTTCCCCAACACTGCACTAGGGACGTCGCGCAAGCAGGATCCGTCCAGCAAGACGGCGCCGGGACGTCTGGAGGCGTCGTGTCCAGAGCTGGAGTACATGCACGACGCCGATGACGAGGACGAGGACAGACTCGCGCAGGTCTCGACCCAGTGTGTTCAAGTGTGCAGTGCTTTCTGACAGAGTTCCTAGATCTAGCAGAGTGCTTCAAGTGTGCAGTGCTTTCTGACAGAGTTCCTAGATCTAGCAGAGTGCTTCAAGTGTGCCGTGTGACTTTCAGCCTGGCTTCTTCAAGCTTGCAGAGTGAACTAACATAGTTCTGGTCTAGATTAGTGCTTTGCAGTGCAAGTGTCTTCTGCTGGGTTGGATAACTTCTACTGATGTTTTACATTTATTACATCATAAAAAGCAGGAACAAATGAGAGGAATAGAGGCTAAACCTGCTATCTCCAAAAGAGTAATTTTTGAGTTACATGTAATTGAATAGTTTTTATTTCTCTATCTCGTGAAACAAAGTGCAAAAAAATCTGTCATTTCGAAATGTAAATTGAAGACTGAATTCTCCGGCTATTTGTAACTGTTTTTCCTGATTTTTTTATCCGATCTGTGCGGAATGGAGATGGCTTTGTTTTTCTTCTAACTCTCTCATTAATACTGATCCGAAATGTTGGAAGCTATGATCATTATATCGAGGTACTGGAGGAGAATATTTTGATTCCAATTTTTTCATAAACTCTTTTTTACTTAATTATAAACAAAACACAAACTTTTTTTAGGTGACGAAGTGTTCAAATTCAACGTGTACAGAAATTACAAAAATTTCGTGATTTTTGGAACGCAATTTTGAAACAGTTGTGTCATTATTCACATTAAAACAACAAAATTATGTTAAAACTTCAATAAAATCAAACAAAATGCTAATGATTTTAAAGTATACAAATAATTAAATTAAATCAAATGTAATATATTTGTGAAATATGGCTTTCCCTTATGACCTAGGGTAGGTGGTTGTGCTTAAATACGAACTGCAGGAAGAAAAGATTTTCCTTGAGTGGGACTCGAACCCACGACCTTCCGATATCCAGTCATATGCTCTACCAACTGAGCTACCAAGGCAGTTCAAATTGCAGCCGCTGTGTCCAGATATTTAATCGCGTTCTAAAATTATCTCTGTTTCACATTTTGAGACTAAGTCCATTTCTCTTCTAAGCCCACGATGTCCAAAGTGTTGTGTTCTGTGTGGTAAATACTCTGCGCTATGATGTTGCAACAGCGCTTTGCCTGTGTGTTGATTGCTGCATGGTTTGCGGTGTTGCATGCAGCAGCCATCATGGCGCTGTTGCCATGTGGCAACGCCGAGCCGCAGCGCTCCAACCCGAGCAGTGGCTCGAGCGGCAAGTCCAGTGGCGGCTACAGCGGCAGGTCGGAGAACAACGCCACGCCACTGGAGACGGAGAACAACGAGGCGGCGGAGAAGAGAAGGATAGAGCAGGTAGCAAGGCGCAGGCGCACACTACCAGCTGCTGCATGTATTGTACATAGTCACTGTACTCTTGTCCTCCGCATTACTTACAAAAGAAGCCTAGAGATACAAAACTTCTCTTCTCAGTAAGAACAAATAAGATTTTCTAAACACAAGTGCGGGTTCCAGATTTCCAAAATAATTAAATTGCTTAAGATCTGCTAGGACCATATTTTGATAGATTGTTAGTGGACGTTATTAAATCTTTTGGTTGCTTCTTCCTTAAGGTGGCTGTATATCACGTGACTTTTCAACCAAAAAGCTACACATTTTCAGTTGGAAGGGTTCAGTTCAGCAAATACTTCTCACTCATCAGATAAGTTAGGACACATCAGTTGGAACTAATCTAATGCAGAAAAGAACTGCGAAAATAACATATTAGATGATTTTACTTCCTTGCACCTAAATAGTCTCAAATCAAGACCTGAAGTTGAAGGAAATTCTACGAGCAGCCAAGAACAGCAAACATTACTCTAATAAAAAGGCACATATGCATCACAAACCTGACGCAATGTCAGAATATATAACATGCGCTCTTTCTTCCTCTTTCCAACGAAATGTTGAGATATTAATTATATCCACTATTATGAATGTAATGTTTAAACGAACAGCACTTGGTTTTGACAGTCTTCACACGCGTACGTATACACGATGTTTGTGTTGTTTTTATTTATTAAACCACTGCAAAAATAAATATTATTGACTGCAAATATTGATAAGCTCCAGTATGCAGTGAATTTTCTTCATAAATCACCTTGGATTATTCAACACGAACGATGTAAGGTATGTACTCATAGGTAACTATTTCTTTTGATCGGATGTAGAGAAATAAAGTCACGTGATATACAGCCACCTTAACTGGCGATAGTTAATCCAATATGTCAGACGAAGCTCTATTTGGTCTAAATGTAATCAACCTATTCTGCAATATGGCTGTGGCATCTGTTTACAGCTATGTTGTCTTTCAATAAATTCAAACTAACTGTCAGGTTGTAAGTGACACTTCTCAAGAACTCTCAGGGAAAGATATTTGTAAGTTTAGTTGAGATACATTCGGCATTAGAGTAGTCAATTTGTTATAGTCATTCACATTTTCCATACGTATACTTGCCCCAAGAGTCCGCATAGAATGTTCTTCAGAGGCCTGTGTAGAGTTACAGGACGCGCATGGCCCTCCAAAGTTCATTTTTGTTTTGTCTTCACACTAAAAGAATTTTTAAAATGTCAGCTATTAAAGCCGGGTCCACATAGACCGTTTTCGCGTTTTCCATTTTTCTTCTTTAAACCAATCACAAGTCTGCCGGGAGCGGTTTCTGGGCATGTGATTGGTCACAAGAAAATGAAAACGGGAAACGCAAAACGCAAAAACAGTCCATGTGGACCAAGCTTTAGACCATTAGCTTACTATATTTTGTATTATTATTAAGTGGGGTTTCTACATCAGCTTTGGCCGTTTCCCACATTCCAGATGAAACCTCCTCCCATCCACACAGTCCTCATCTTCCAACCCTCTTGCCTCCATGTCCGACCTGACCTGCCGCTTCCACTCATCTGATCTTTTTCAGCCATCTCTCCTCTCTCTTCTTTTGTGCATGGTCATACCAACCAAGTCTCCTTTCGTTCAATGTATCCGTAACTTTTGTTTCAATTAGCCTATACAGACAAAACATGCCAAACACTGGAGTACCTACTTCACGAGTACGATCTCTAAGTATAATCTCAAAGAAATAACGAGTTCGCAAGTATGTACGAGTAGATAAGTATTTTGCATTAAATTATCGTATTTTTTGGGTCGTAGGGGAGGTTCGAAACATACTCCAGTGTGTGACATTATGCAGTCACAGCGGTAATGACCGCTAATATCTGAATGCCTTCTGATCGTATGAAGACAACACTTCAATAAACGCTTTGAAGAACAGGGGCTGGATTCACGAAAAGTACTATCTGCTAATACGTATTATCTTTTGATTTAATACCAAAAACACCATGTAAAATGAAAGATAATACCAAAGATAGTACGTATTAGGAGATAATACTTTTTGTGAACCTGGCCCCGGGGCGTTTCCCCAGGAACTTGTTTCCGGAAGTGACGTTGATAGGGTGCGATGGCGTGTGAGTGAGTGCGTGCGATGGTTGTTACAGAGGATGCAGCGGTGCGAGAGAGAGGACATCGCCGGCAACTACTTCAAGCCGAAGCGCGCCGCTGAGCTGCTCAACAGAGCCAAGCAGGACGCCACGCAGGCGTTCACACAGTGGCGAGGTGAGATCTCGTGCGTACAGGTGGTTGTCCGACACGACGATATGCTATTTGTAACGCGTTGATGAGCGAGCCTTCGTATTGCATGCGAATTCATATGCGTTTGCTTGGATAGAGCTGAAACAAAAAGCGTCCAAGAAGATAAAATATCTGAAAATTCCTGTAAGAAATAAAAGGAATTTTAAAAAATGCATAAAATGTACATAATTGGCATTAATTTTTGAAGTTAACAACAACAAAATGTTGGTCCCGTTAACATTATAAAATTTGAAGTTGATCTGTCAAACGGTTCCAGCCTAATTGTCAAAAAATCTCAGAACTGATCGTTACACATTGTACTCCGTGGACAGTTCATAGAGTTCCAGGACTTTTTTAAGATGGTGACAAAAATACATTCAGTGATATGGGCTAAGTCACATTGATTACAATTCATACCAATAAATAATTACTCCCGTTAACATATACAAATAATTACTGTCACCATATTACAAACAATTCATACCAAAAAATAATTACGTACACCATATTACAAACAAGCATTTGCAAGCATTTGATTCGGTTCTAAAATATTACAGTGTGTCTGCCCAACTATCTAAATAAGAAGCATCTCAGCTCAGGAAGAAATCTTATATGAATGATCGTCTCTTGTTTGATTGAAGTGTTGGTCTGTTCTGATGCCAGGTCCTGGTGTTGCAGACTTCTCCAGCCGTCACAAGTCAACAGGCAGCTCCGTGGTCACCAACAACCTCAACACCAGCCTCAACAGAGACGGCCTCCATCTCTCCCTCAACGCGTTGAACCTCAACACCTCCATGAACCTCAACAACAGCTGGGCGACGCAACACGGCAACGCATGGGTTCAAGGTAACAGCTGTTGATGTGGGAAGAATGATCGACAATGTGGCGTGAAGTTTGTCACTGGACATGAAACGAAGGAAACTATTTTCGAGATCGCTCGAGTGCTTGTATAATCGAGCGTGACGTCAAAGTGACGTACTTCCGGACGAAATTGCATTCAATCTGCCAAGTCAGTTTATTCTTTTGTTTGGTCTGACGTAATGCTACCGTTAATCCGAAGAAGTTGTCTCGAAAGATCTAGAAAATAGGTACCCTGATTCAGTTGGGCCTGGTTTTCAATTCTCTGTTAAATTAGTAAGTCAGCTGTTAGTATCTTATCTCTTATGGCAATCAAGTCCCAATCAACTGTTTAAATTTAGCAGAGCATTGAATAAACCGGCCCTTAATCATTTTAAATAAAGATATTATTAATATTATTATTTTTAAGGTCAAATTGCATGTAGCCTAATAAGAAACAAACTTGATATTATTATTTGAAATGTTTGATTACATTTGAAATTTTACAAAAGGTGCATATTAATATGTACTAAACAATGACATTATTTTAACAAAGTGGTGCAAAAAGGGTCAATTGGGTTTACTCAGCAAAGGTTCTGGTAGTCAGTCAGTGTCATACAGCAAGTCTGACAGCATCCTGAAGAAGTTCTCTGCGTAATGTCCATGTATTCTCCTTCCTCTTGTATGAAGCTGCGTCGATGATGATGCATGTATCTTTCTGGTGGGTCGTTATGAAGACCCAGGATTGTTGATCTAGTGCGGCAACAGGTCGCTTGAATTTGTCAAGGGAGTTAAGTAATAATGTTGGTTTGTTTCCAGGCAACGGCACGAGTTCCTCGCCAGACAACCTGGTCACTCTGAGACGACCAATCAGACTCGAGGCGCTGCCCAATGCCGACAAGCGTCAGCCAATCAGCAAGCCGCGTCGTGCAATCAAGTCGCAGCTTAACACCATGGACGTCATTTGATCAGACGCTACGTCATTAGTACTTCAGGAGTAGGAGGGCGGAAGTGCATTGCAGTGTTCGCAATGCTGACAAATACTTCAATATAACTGGAATTGTTGACGTCAGTCAATTTGAAATTACAGAGTTTGATTAGAGTTTGAATCCAAAAGTGTGCAAATCTAAATCTAGAAATTGGACTTCCATCCTTCTGTTTCTATGGTACAGAAATGATTCCTGTATGTACCAAGCCAGACGTAAATCAAAAGAACGCAGTTTTCAGAAGCTAGTGGGCATCTCGAATAAAATAATTAAGTATTGCGCATGAGCCGGAGACTTGCAACATATTCTGATCAAACACTTTCACTTTCAAAATGCATCAATATTACATACAGGCATACATATTCCTTCATGAACAACAAGAGGTTCGAGAAAGAAAATGTACAATTTTAGTGTTGCAGCTCAAATATTATATTTTGTTCATCACACCGAAGTGTACGCTTAGCCACCTCTGGATGAATTACGAAACTTTGATGTAGCCCAAGTGTGTTGTGCGAATAATGCCGAGGTTGTTTACGTGGTCTGGCTCCCGAAGAACCAAAATAAGACATTGTTACTTAGGAGTGAAATTGACTTTCTATGATCCTAAAGTACATCATATATTTTTGACTCGATGAAAAAATACAAGTAGTATAATATTTTATTATACTATCTAAATTATTTTCAATATTAATGTAAATATCTGTATTTTAATGTAATTAGTGTTTGTAATTAGTTAATGTAATTTGTTTAATGTGAATTTATGAATTTTTTCAGAGAGTGAGTTAATATTTTCATGATGTTGACGACGTTTTAATTAATAGAATATAAATATATTAAATGATAAAATAAATGTGTACTTTTTTATTTTATTACACCAACAAGTATTTAATACCCCGAATTGACGCAGTTTTTCTATAATTGTTCACAGATAATACGACGATCATTATAGTCCAGTAATTCTAGTGAAAAAATCAGCATAACCCACCACTAATTGCAACAGAAGCGTTTTTGTACCGTTCGATTAAGAAAAGTGTCCTCTACAACATATCCAAAATCACCCGAAATCACTGTACAGAAAAAGGGTTTTAATGACTTTTTAAGTTAATTTCCCATGTTAATTCCATCTTGCAAAAATAACTTTTTTCATGTAACTCCGATTTTGACGAAACTTGGCAGAATTGTTCACCATCCTAAATGAACACAAATAGCTCAGTGAGCGTTTTCCTCTAAATCTCATCGTTTGGGAAATATGGACCTCGCAAAACGTCAAATTACTCTCAACGTGACTTAAATCTTCGAAAACATGACTTTTCAATGGTCCATATTTCCTTCCTTCCTTCCTTGAGCGTCATTTGCTGCAACATAGAGTAGGAGCAAGTTCAAGACACATCCGTGTTGGTGTAGTTGAACACGTACATCTTCACTGACACCTTCACAGGCGGTTTCCTCCACGCGTCGTAGGTGATGGTCCCTTCCTTGAGCGTCATTTGCTGCAACATAGAGTAGGAGCAAGTTCAAGACAAATCCGTGTTGGTGTAGTTGAACACGTACATCTTCACGGACACCTTCACAGGCGGTTTCCTCCACGCGTCGTAGGTGATGGTCCCTTCCTTGAGCGTCATTTGCTGCAACATAGAGTAGGAGCAAGTTCAAGACACATCCGTGTTGGTGTGTTGAACTCGTACATCTTCACTGACACCTTCACAGGCGGTTTCCTCCACGCGTCGTAGGTGATGGTCCCTTCCTTGAGCGTCATTTGCTGCAACATAGAGTAGGAGCAAGTTCACGACACATCCGTGTTGGTGTAGTTGAACACGTACATCTTCACGGACACCTTCACAGGCGGTTTCCTCCACGCGTCGTAGGTGATGGTCCCTTCCTTGAGCGTCATTTGCTGCAACATAGAGTAGGAGCAAGTTCAAGACACATCCGTGTTGGTGTAGTTGAACACGTACATCTTCACTGACACCTTCACAGGCGGTTTCCTCCACGCGTCGTAGGTGATGGTCCCTTCCTTGAGCGCCATTTGCTGCAACATAGAGTAGGAGCAAGTTCAAGACACATCCGTGTTGGTGTAGTTGAACACGTACATCTTCACTGACACCTTCACAGGCGGTTTCCTCCACGCGTCGTAGGTGATGGTCCCTTCCTTGAGCGTCATTTGCTGCAACATAGAGTAGGAGCAAGTTCAAGACACATCCGTGTTGGTGTAGTTGAACACGTACATCTTCACGGACACCTTCACAGGCGGTTTCCTCCACGCGTCGTAGGTGATGGTCCCTTCCTTGAGCGTCATTTGCTGCAACATAGAGTAGGAGCAAGTTCAAGACACATCCGTGTTGGTGTAGTTGAACTCGTACATCTTCACTGACACCTTCACAGGCGGTTTCCTCCACGCGTCGTAGGTGATGGTCCCTTCCTTGAGCGTCATTTGCTGCAACATAGAGTAGGAGCAAGTTCACGACACATCCGTGTTGGTGTAGTTGAACACGTACATCTTCACGGACACCTTCACAGGCGGTTTCCTCCACGCGTCGTAGGTGATGGTCCCTTCCTTGAGCGTCATTTGCTGCAACATAGAGTAGGAGCAAGTTCAAGACACATCCGTGTTGGTGTAGTTGAACACGTACATCTTCACTGACACCTTCACAGGCGGTTTCCTCCACGCGTCGTAGGTGATGGTCCCTTCCTTGAGCGCCATTTGCTGCAACATAGATTAGGAGCAAGTTCAAGACACATCCGTGTTGGTGTAGTTGAACACGTACATCTTCACTGACACCTTCACAGGCGGTTTCCTCCACGCGTCGTAGGTGATGGTCCCTTCCTTGAGCGTCATTTGCTGCAACATAGAGTAGGAGCAAGTTCACGACACATCCGTGTTGGTGTAGTTGAACACGTACATCTTCACTGACACCTTCACAGGCGGTTTCCTCCACGCGTCGTAGGTGATGGTCCCTTCCTTGAGCGTCATTTGCTGCAACATAGAGTAGGAGCAAGTTCAAGACACATCCGTGACACTTTGTGCTTCTTTCAACGGCTTTAGCCTTTAGGTCGACCTGACATTCAATTTCATATTTATGAATGAAAATGTACACTTTTGAGTGTGAAAATAGTGTGTTTTACCAACAAATGTTGTTGTTAATTTGAAATGTAGTCTTTAATAAATGTATGCATATTCCCTATTGATGAGTAGACTGATAAGTTGGGTCCACATAAACCGTTTTGCGTTTTGCGTTTTCGTTTTTTCCTTTATAACTAATCACAAATCTGACGTGATCGGTTTCTGGACTTGTGATTGGTCATAATAAAAGGAAATGGAAAACGGAAAACGCAAAAACTGTCTTTGTGGATCCATCTTTATCCACCCTAAAACGTCACTTTTGTGGATGTGGGAAGATGGTGGGATGCGCACTAAAGATGCGCAGTGACCTTGAAGTGGGCCACACAGAATGTAACAGTTTGGTACGATCTACAAATTGCCAATATTAAGTGTCTACTATACTCGCAGAAAATTTCAAGTCAGTATTTAATAGCTTTTCTCTGCACAACATATACAAAATAGTAATCTTCTAATGTCACGTATACGGTGTCAAAGCTCAAACAGTTGAGCTAGACATGAAATCTAAACATCTCGTAAATCGCCTCCAACTCTGTAAACAACACCACATGTGAGTTGCGATAGAATGTTGCCTTTTAAACTTCCAAGAATATGGTCCAGGGAGGGATATAGAAAAATAATGCAATATTGATAAGTTCATAGAGTGAAATACTATATGATAGGTGATTCTACTCTAATACGTACTTAGTCACGTGTGACATAAGCTGTGTCGTGGTTGGTACAGTCGCATGCTGGGAAAGGTAACTGATAATAGGCCACAACCATCGGCGTCCGCAGGATTTCTGCCAGGAGGGGGCAAGGCAAAGAAAAATAATTTCCACGGGTTTAGGGGGGTGCGAGGGGAGCGCCCCCCACCCAGTCACTCTGGGCGGTTAGTGTGTTTTAGACACTTTGAAATCAATTTTGAGACGTCATGAAGTGTATTTTGTTGAAATAATCAATATTTTTTTGACAGCATGTGCTAACCTTGCCCCGCAGGGATTTTTTTTTACACTTTGAAATGAATAATGAATATTTTTGTGTTTTTAGTTTACAAGATATGTAATATATTATGTAAATATATTATCTATATGTAAATCCCCCCAAAAATGTATGTTTTCCTAACATCCAGGAGGGGGATGGGGGCAAGCGCTTCCTTGCCCCCCCCCCCCCCCCCCCCCTCCGCTGTGCATGCCCATGGCCACAACCAAGGCCAACCATGGGCACAACCATATTTGTCAAAACATTTTACTTACAGTACACTCAGTAAAACAAAAAAGTATCGCTTAAATAATCTGTGACTCAAAAGAATTTCATAATATCACTTGACCAGCAGCCAATCAAAATTGTTCGACGATCGATTTTATTTTGTGGGAAATATTGAGATTTATAATAAAATAAAGATTGTGAAACGTTCAAAGTATTGTATTATTTATATCTACCATTCCCGCATTGTAGGAAAATTAGAACCAGCAATTATTATAGAATATCAAAATATTTTATGTCAATATTATTGAGCGAGCGAAGCGAGCGTCTCCATTTGGCTCTTTTGGCACGGACCTCTGTTTTTTTTTTGTTTGTTTTTTTTTTTTTCTGTTACTGACGATATACAGGTCAGAGTTTTTCTTCGATCGAGCTGAAATTTTGCACACATGTACGTAACATTTCTGATTGTTGCAGACCCTAATTTTTTTGAAATCCATTGATTGGTTCAAATTTAAAAAAAATTAACTTTCGATTGGTTGTTTTGATCAAATTGAAATTTTGACAAGTCATTACCCCCAACATTGTACCCAATCAAACAAAGTTTCAGCCAAATCCTCCCATTGGTTAAAATTTAAAACCATCTTTCCTGTGTTTTTAGAAATTTAAACTATAACCGATTGAACGATCAACTTATAACTTCGCATGATGGTTGGGTCCAACATTATCTGCATTTTTGACAATTTTCATACTAATCTGTGTTTAAATCCAAACGTTATTGACATTTTACGGACTATTAGCGTGTTGGCTGTCAAATTCACGGCGACTTCGACTCTTCAGTTCAAGGCAAGGTAGTTAGAGCAGAAACTTTCAAACGCAAATGAAACTGATAATGACCGTTCAACAGTCGATCTGATATTGTGAAGACACACTTATATCATATGAGTGGTCTCAGGTATATTTTTTGAAGGAGATCCTGTGATTTTTGAAAATTAACACGGAACAGTTCAATCATAAAGGTTCAATTGATCAACTTAAAGCTTTGCATGGTTATTTGGACCAATATTTTAGGAATGTTTTGAGATTTCTATACAAATCTGTGGCGAAATTTTAGAATTATTGGCTTTTAATGACATTTTCGATAGACAGAATTTCGGTTCGAGGTGTTGCGCGTATCCGTGCTCGCTCATCAACGCGTTACTCAGATTCATTGGTTAAAATTTAAATAAATATCTCCTGATAGGCTGAAAAATGAAAACGGTCTTCGATAATTCTGATCAAACTCATATTTTGCATGATCATTAAGACCAATATTGTCTCTTATTTTACAAAATTTCATCCCAATCAGTTAAGAACGTATGAAGTTATTTACATTTTTAATATCTGTCAGTAATGAAGTATCGAAATGAATGTTTTCCAGTGCCAATTGAAAATTGATTCTGATTTGCTTTATGAACCAGGTGCTTAGATGCTATTTTAAAGTTTCGATGAAAAGCATACACTTTTAAGTTGATATCATAATCAATTCCATATGGATGTATATGTTTTCTGTGCGTTGTGTACGCATTTCCGGTTCGAGAATTTGCACGTACCCGTGCTCGCTCATCAACGCGTTACACTGAGCGTTTTCCTAGTATAAAACATTATTCACATAAATACTGGTCCCCTGACGTAAGCCTATAAGACTGCAAATGGGTTTCTACCAACCAGTCAAAGGTCATATCTATTTGATAGCAGGAAATCTTAGTCCTTGATGTTGTCAAGGGCAATGATAAAGCCGATGGTTTATTTCTGACGATAGTTTTCGTAGCCTTGCGATATCTTGATGTGTCCGAGCAATGTTAAAACACTATTGAGAGCGGTCACTCGTTAGTTCGAACTGCAAGAGCGCATTTATCACATTGCTTTCAGGTCTGTTAGGACAAACATCTTCATCATCCAGAACAAGTGTCTTGAAGGTGAGTCAAATCATAGCAATAATTATATTCAGTTCGTAAGTGATGATACGTGAAGGTGGGAAGATCGATCACCGAAAATATCTTTGTTGATATTAAAAATATGTATTAATTTTTCGAACATTTCAACTGTGCAGTATAATTATATAAATATGAAATTCATAAAATGTCTTGTAACTTGCAACACTCGATTTATATAGAGTTTCCAATTTTGTCTTCACAATAATGAGGAAACTTTTAACACATACGTATAGGAATATTATTTTAGATTTTGGTGTCAAACTTTTAAAAGTTCTCACATTGGTATTGTTTTAAATTTTTCCCCTGGAAATATGTCAACATGACTGTACTAGGTATAAAATATGATTTTGTTCAAATATATTTATTTCAAAACAAAAAATGATTTTCATTTTGGTTTAAAAATGAAACGATTATACTTAACCACCATGAGCTAACATGGGGATACAACATGGGTTTACCTATCTCAAAAACCAGTTAAAGATGCAATTTTTTTGCGATACTGGTGTCAAATGAATATAAGAATGCAAACTTGCAGCGATTTCTATCTATGATGAAATTCCGCTCTTATGTCCATAAATAATCCAAATGACTTGGACATTGCATTAATTTAAAAGAGACGATATTTCGTCTTATATTCACAAAACTTCCGTGAATTTTGTTAGACGAAATATAATTTTTTTTAATTTGAACACAATAATGTGTAAAAAGTAAAAACCATATCAGTACCACAACAAGATAAAGTTTATCGATGTCTGTTTGGATTGTTCCCCTTTAATAGGCCACGACAGCCTTCTTCCCACCCTCCATCCTCACCTATTCTTCATCATCATCTCTTAATCATCATCATAATCATTCATCCGTCGCCATTACTCGCTGCAGAACAGCCCAAACCACACCAAAAATATAAAAATGTTTAATTCATGGATTCCAATAAATACATACCATAAAAAACACTTCGTGTAAAAATACCAGCCAAGTCTCTTCAACTAAAAAAAAATATGAAATCTAAAAATTCTGCACTGAAAAGTAGTGATATCAAAAAATTAGCCAGGTCAAAACTTTATTTGAAAATCAAAAAATACTTGGCGCATCGTGTACTTAAATAGCTTGGAAGTAAAAGCCAATTATAAATTATACATGAAATATACATATACATAGTATACCTATAATGCTCTAAAAAAAACGATGCGCCAAGTATTTTTTGATTTTCAAATAAAGTTTTGACTTGGCTAATTTTTTGATATCACTACTTTTCAGTGCAGAATTTTTAGATTTCATATTTTTTTTTAGTTGAAGAGACTTGGCTGGTATTTTTACACGAAGTGTTTTTTATGGGGATATCACTCCTTTTTTTAGTTTATTCTAACAACTTGTGACACATATGAAATGAACAATTACTAAATTCTTTTAAAAAATCATCACCCTTTACAATTTCGTTACCACTAATGAATAGCAGCGTATGGTCCTAAATAATTGCTTTAAATGATCTTTCACGAAGAATAGCAAAGGTTTCATTCCAATCAGTCAACCCAGTTCCGAGATATGGAAACACTTCGGTTTTCAAAATGGCTGCTGAACTTTCTGCAATGCCACATAGAATTTATTTCTATAAATGATGTGTATCATTTTAAGCTTTCTGAATATGTATTTATTGTATAGGAGGGAATTATAATAATTTATACATTTGAATGACGTCATTTCCGGTCTCATAAATAGGAAAATTCTATTTGTACTGTTCATATTCCATAGAGATGGCCATCCGAATCGTTTGGCGCTAGTTTCATACCGATTTGTCTACCAGTTTTTGAGATATGACGTTACTTCCGGTTTAAAAATGGCGGCTGAAATCTCTGACCCCTTGAAGTATATTTGAAACATGATTATAATTTTATAAGCTGTCTCAAATAGTATATTTATTGCATCAAAATAAAAATGTGTGAGATTATTAAAATGTGTGACGTCATTTCCGGTTTAGGTATGAGAAACTACAAATAGTATTGATGATAATACATAAAGTTGGCCGTCTGAATCGTTTTGCGCTGGTTTCGTTGAAATCTATTTAGCCGTTATTGAGATATGATGTCACTTCCGGTTTCAAAATGGCGGCTTCCGGTTGGTTTTATAACAAGTCACATGAGACGTCAAAAGTACATACGTTACATAAATATCAAAATAATCGGATCAATCTTTGTTGCCAAAAAGCCAATCGATGTATTTCAAATTTCATTACGTCATTTCCGGTTTCTTTAACATAATGTTTAGTCTTTTGCTACTTATCATGCATAAAGATGACCGTCTGAATCGTTTGGCGCAATTTTCGTTCCAATCGGTCCAGCCGTTGACGAGATATGACGTCACTTCCGGTTTCAAAATGGCGGCATAAAACCAGTTATAGCAAAAGGCACCTCAGACGCCAAAAGTGCATATGTGGTAAAAATTTTAAATCAATCGGTTCAGCCGTTTATGCTGTGGCCTGTTTACCATATTTTAGCTCCACCCTACTACTACTACTACTGAGATTATTATTATGAAAACCGCCCTAAAACACTGTTTTCACGGCCCTCTAGCGCGCAAAGGGCGTAACCTATTGTTCCCAAATTTGGTATATGTTGTAGGGTGGGCCATAGCTCGAAATTAAGATATATCGCAACAATGTGAGATTTTCCAATTTTAAGATCCAGTAGGCCGAAAATGCCACTTTGATGCTTACAGTAAAAGTGGGTTTGCTCCAGCCTTTTTAAATGAGTGTGTGCGCGCGCCGTACGACTTGGCTGGCGTGGAGCGACCGCTCCACTAGATAAGGTATAGACAATGTTTTTCAGTTCTATTTAACTTGAATTTTGTAATTATGGAGCGAAATAGCTTTCACTTCCAATCTAGTCGGGCGTTAGCTCGACGCTGCCAAGCACCGCTCTATACAACGTGCGAGCTTACTACCACGACTGTATACAGCAAGCGCTTCGGGCCCGATTTCGGGGTGTCAGTACGCATGCAAGCATTTAGAAATGAAAGTTGAAAACCATGGTTATCGGGTATATTTAGCCACCTGACAACCTAACCAAATATCAAAGTGCTGCGATCATCCCTTCGGGGTGAATTTTGGGCCTTAAACATGCAAGGATTTACTTTCATGTTAGTTAGTTAGTTAGTTAGTTAGTTAGTAAGTTAGTTAGTTAGTTAGTTAGTTAGTTAGTTAGTTAGTTAGTTAGTTAGGCACGGCCGGTTTGTTTGCCCATCTCCACAGGTTACACGGTTTGGTCTAGAGAGTTGAAATTTGGCAGAGACATAGAGTCATATTTATAGCAGTGCCCTTTGAAAGAAAATCTGAAAAATTTTGACCGGAAGTGAAGTTATTACAATTTTAAATTTTAAATATTTTAAAAGTCAAACGGGTCCATCGAGAGTTTTGAAATTTGGCAACGATAAAGACAATGTATTGCTAGACACTCCACTTCAAGAAAAATCAATAAATTTAAACCGGAAGTGGGAAAATTATCAATATTTACGTTCCGCCTTTCTTCTTTGATACACTAAACAGCGGCTTTAATTTCCATCGGGCTGATAGCTCAGTTAGGAAGGTAGCTGGCTTCGACTTCTGCATAACGCGTTCGATTCCCGATCCCGGAAAACTTTTTTTTCATATATTATTTTTTAATTTGTATAAGTGATGATATAAATAAGGATATATATTCAAATGAGAGGTCCAGGGATGTTGTGTAGATCATCAATAGACCGAAACATCGCAATCGCGGCACGCCAGTTGCCATCGTGAACACTGAAGATATCAGGGAAACAGAAAAACTCGCACGTCGTTTTCGTTCCGCTATTCTTCTTTGATACTTTACAGACTGCTTTGGTTTCTGTGTGGCGAATTGGCTCGATCACATGAGGCATGAGACTTCGAACACGGCGTTGACGGGTTCGATCCCCGTACCAAACGTTTTATTTTTTATCTTTTTATTTACTTAAAAAATGTTTAACCTTCTTGTGTATATATTCAAAATGTTAGTCCGAATACATTCAACGATTACAATAGCTACTCTTTTTAATAGTATTCTCATTGGACTCTAATAATGATTGTCAATGTACACGTTGTACGTAAAGTTGTGCAATAAAACAATTCGTGGTCATGCTAATCTACAGAATCTTGGTGGCTCAGTTACTAAACTAGAAACCACACAAGAAAGGCTCCATTACTGGGTGCATTAGGTTGTCACAGCTTTTAATTTACTAGAATTATTAATTTATGTAAAATTCAGTTAATTAAGTAAATAGTAAAATTCAGTGAAGGCTCCATAAGTAATATTCAGAGTATATGGTGTTTACAACTTTTCATTTGTCACACTTATTTAATTATTTAAAATAGAGTTAATTTTTCAATATTGGTGGCTCAACAAGAAACAAGAACAACACGAAACAAGAAACCACACAAAAAGGCTCCATTACGTGCATCCATTACGTGCATTAGGTTCTAAAATTAATTTAATTATTTTAATTATGCTCATTTGTCAATCTTGATGGCTCAGTTACGAAACAATAAACCACACAAAAAGGCTCCATTACTAGGTATATTAGGTGCTCTTTGCTCCTAATACTCTAAGAGACTAATGCTCTGGTGCTCTGGTACATTTTTAATAAATGAGACTACCAATGGATGCTGTGAAGATCATCAATAAACAGAAACATCGCCATCGCGGCACGCCGGTTGCCATCGTGAACAGTGAAGATATCAGGGAAACAGGAATTGCGCACGTCGTTTTACGCTCTACCTTTCTTCTTTGATATACTACACAGGTTTAATTTCAGTGTGGCGAATTGGCTCGGTCACATGAGGCAAGTGACTTCGATCACGGCGTTGCCGGGTTCGATCCCCGTAACAAATGTTTTATTTTTTTATCTTTTTCTTTACTTAAAAAATGTTTAACCTTCTTGTGTATATATTCAAAATGTTAATCCGAATACATTCAACGATTACATAGCAACTCTTTTTAATATTATACTCATTGGACTCTAATAATGATTGTCAATGTACACGTTGTACGTAAAGTTGTGCAATAAAACAATTCGTGGTCATGCTAATCAACAGAATCTTGGTGGCTCAGTTACTAAACTAGAAACCACACAAAAAAGGCTCCATTACTGGGTGCATAAGGTTGTCACAGCTTTTAATTTATCCGAATTATTTAATTATGTAAAATTCAGGTAATTTTGTAAATAGTAAAATTCAGTAAAGGCTCCATTACTAATATTCAGTGTATTACGTGTTTACAACTTTTCATTTGTCACACTTATATATTATTTAAAATAGAGTTAATTTGTCAATATTGGTGGCTCAACAAGAAACAAGAACAACACGAAACAAGAAACCACACAAAAAGGCTCCATTACGTGCATCCATTACGTGATCACAACTTTAAGTTTCTAAAATAAATTTAATTATTTTAATTATGCAAATTTGTCGATCTTGATGGTTCAGATACGAAACAAGAAACCACACAAAATGGCTCCATTACTAGGTTTATTAGGTGTTTACAACTTAGTAAAAATTATTTCATTATTTCAGATGTTGTAATCTGTCAATCTTAGAAGCTCGGTTACAATAAACAAGAAACTACACTAAATGGTCCATGATTATTAATGGAAATCTGTGGGTATGAGAGATTTAAATTTCATTTCATCATCCAACAATGCTTACGTTAAAAAGTTAGAATAATAAAACGCTTTTAAATTATCATGATTTATTTCCAAACTGTGAGTCAAAGTCTCATCAAGTGACATTGTTTGATGGAAATAAATGAAACTGAAACTGATGTTCCTCCTAATCTGACACTAATAAAATAAACATTGGTTTTGATGCGAACGTTATATACGGAAGTGGTCTGGCTTGTTTACATCGGCAATACAATAATATTCTTCAAGTATCTAGGCAATAGCACGAAGTAGTTTCCTGGTTTGAAAATATGAAAATATTATCTTCCACAGCAACATCACAAAACAATATAATAATTACTAAATAAGATCAGTAGACTAATTAAAATGCAAGCTAGATAACTGTTTACTAGTACCTATAGAAGAAGACAACAATACTAAATGGACTTCGATCGTATTTGCCATGAACAAACAAATGTAAACATTAAGTTGACCTGTCAGGGAGAGGCAGAGAGGTGGAGATGCCAGGTATAGGCCGGCCCATGCTATCCGTGTACATAGGCGAGTAAGGCGGGTAGCGTAAATTTCATCACCCGTCATACTCCTTCCCACCAGCACTATAAACACCAGGTAGCTCAGCTAGTTAATCTTAAGTAAGTTCCTTTTAAGTTACATTGCCTTCCAAAAACCATCCGGATTTTATTTAAAATGTGTTGTAAACATCTGTAAGCCTGCACGCTTTAACAATTGAGTTTATACTTCGGAACTTTGACATAAAAAAGTGAACATGGGAGAATTTAAAAATTAGGAAACGTATTTTCAATCATCTTTCGTGTACCTTTCAGTTTACCAAGTGGCGACAAATACGCGTTTTACGAGATGAACGCACAAATTCCGGTCTACACCGGAACAATACACCTACAATTTACGTTATTCACATGACTCAAAGCTGTGAACTTTTAACAAATTATAATTTGATATAACTCAAATTCAACCAAAAGAAATTGACCCTTTCGTTATACTAACTTCGGAACTATTGAAAGAAAAACAGAAAACTTTAGACAAGAAGTGACGTTGTTGGCGTTAACTGTAATGAGGTAACACTTAATGATCAGTGAAAGCTGCTATAAACTTATACCCCATATGACATGTTGTACAAAAACAAAAACTTGTAAAAAAAAACTGCCAAGCACCTTCCCACTTAAAACAATTGAGATCTAAAAGAAGGGTCAAGCAATAATATATTGTTTAAACATTTTCGCACTTAAAATTAGTGAAATCATTTCGCCCAGTTACTGCCGCCAAGCACAACACTAAAAACCTAATGTTGTGTCCAAATTTGAAGAATACAATCTAAGTGAACCATCATTGTAAATTTAACAAAATTATAAAAATTAAAAACGACTTCAAAATAAATTTAAAATTGAAATTAAAAAAATTAAAAATAAAGCTTGGCGCATTGAATTTGCACCGACCATATTGTAGACTTCCTCTATCTTCTTCCTACTTTCTGTCTTTCTTCGGCTCCTTTATCGTCATCTTCTTTCTTATGTTGCCTTCTTCTTGACACAATGCGCCTAGCTTTATTTTTAATTTTTTTAATTTCAATTTTAAATTTATTTTGAAGTCGTTTTTAATTTTTATAATTTTGTTAAATTTACAATGATGGTTCACTTAGTTTTTATTCTTCAAATTTGGACACAACATTAGGTTTTTAGTGTTGTGCTTGGCGGCAGTAACTGGGCGAAACGATTTCACTAATTTTAAGTGCGAAAATGTTTAAACAATATATTATTGCTTGCCCTTCTTTTAGATCTCAATTGTTTTAAGTGGGAAGGTGCTTGGCAGTTTTTTTTACAAGTTTTTGTTTTTGTACATATATCACTCTTATAGTATTACTGGATGGATCCTCGATTCTTCCATTTGTTTTAACCAGTGATAATAATTGAATGTGCTTAACGTTACACTGTTCAGCAGCGAGGCTAATGGCGACGGATGAATGATTATGATGATGATTGGGAGATGATGGTGAAGAGTGGGTAAGGATGGAAGGTGGGAAGGAGGCGGTCGTGGCCTATTAGTAGGGTACCTTCCCAGCATTTGCCTGTCGACTGAGGGAAGTGAAGAAATAATATCAGTCAGGTTAAGTCCAGAGCCTGAGCCAACTTTCTCCGTAAAATATCATACGCACTGAGCATTGAAGTTGCGTTACGACTAACGTCTATAGAAATCGCCAATTTAGCACCATTTTCAACAAAACTTGACTTTCCCTACATGTGTAACATGTAACATGTATTACATAATTTCGAGAGAAGTAATGTGCTGAAGGTTTAATTTGAATCCGTTCGGCATTTAGAGAGATATTAAAATGAAACCAAATGTACATTGATAAACTTACTTTTTTCGAACCTTTGAACTGCATGAAGCCATGAAACATTTTATTAGGCAGTGAAGGAAATATTGGCATATACTCTGGAGACCTTGACTTATAGAATCATGGGTAAATCAACATTTCATGTGAATAGATACAGACATCTTGTGTGGGGTTCGGTGGGGGGGGGGGGGGGGGATCCAAGGGATCATTTCTGTCCAAAGTGTAATATGATATTACCTTCTGATATTGAAATAAGCTTGATTTCCAATACGTTTATCATTTGATATGACTATAAACAATTATCAAATCAAGGACATAAATTTGCCGCCTGACTTCACAACTTTGCATTTTATCAAAGATTTTAGTAAATACACCTACTTTAATGAGTTTTATGTTTTAGGAATCGAAATGATTCTGAATCGTTCGTTGATGTTTTGATGTGTGCAGAGATAAGGCCTAGTGGAAACCTGCATATAATTGCGTAGATTTCTACCACGGTGGATTTCTACTAATCCTTTCGTAACCTGGAATTTCAGTACTTTTTTCAGTTATTACACAAATAGTGACAAACTTTTATTGAGCGAGCGTAGCGAGCGTCACTTCGGTACTCTTATGGCACTTTCTCTGTGTGTTTTTTTTGTGTGTTCACTGCCCAGGTCAAACCGCACAACCAATCGATCTGAAATTTTGCACACATACTAACGTAATCTATGCGGTCTCTGGGATCGTTTTTGAACGGAATCCTGTGATTGGTTCAAATTTTAGAAAAATTATCTTTCGATTGGTTGGTCTGATCAATTTGAAATTTAGAAAAATCATTGCAACCAACATTATACCCAATCATAAAAAGTTTCAGCCAAATCCTCCTAATTTGAAACCATTTTTCCGGTGATTTTTTTAAATTTTAACAAGAACCGATTGACCGATCAACTTAAAACTTCGCATGGTCATTGGTAACAACATTTAAGGTATTTTTGCCTATTTTCAGGCTAATCTGTCGTTATTTTCAAAAAAGTGTTTGTCATGTAGGGACATTTTATTCCATAATCTTGAAATATTTGTAAAATGTATACTACATTCATCCCTGCCTTCTTTAAGATTCTGCTCCAAGCCCTTTAGAGCAGCCAAGCAGTCCACAATTTACAATAAAATGTTGTACAAAAACAAAAACTTGTATATAGACTGCCAAGCACCTTTCCCCCTAAAAGGATTGAGATCTAAAAGAAGGTCGCAGCAATAATATATTGTTGAAACATTTTCGCACTTAAAATTCGTGAAATCATTTCGCCCAGTTACTGCCGCCAAGCACAACATTATAAACCAAACATTGTACCCAAATTTGAGATTGAAAAAATCTCTTTGTGAAACATCATAGTATAAACTTTAAAACAATTATACTCATTTAAAACTAAAAATAGAAAGTATTCAAATTTTAAAAACGTAAACAAAATCAATTTAAAAACATTTTTTTTTACATAACTTAAAATACAAATTAAAAAAAATTATTTAAAATTAAATAAAAAAAAATAAAAGTAAAAAAAATAAAAAATAAAGCTTGGCGCATTGTGTCAAGGAGGGGGCAACATAAAAAGAAAATGTCGACCAAGGAGACGACGAAAGAAAGAGGAAGAAGAAGATGATGAAGGAAAGAAGGAAGAAGTCAACATGACGGTGCAAATTCAATGCGCCAAGCTTTATTTTTATTTTTTTTACTTTTATTTTGTTTTATTTAATTTTAAATAATTTTTTTTAATTTGTATTTTAAGTTATGTAAAAAAAAATGTTTTTAAATTGATTTTGTTAACGTTTTTAAAATTTGAATACTTTCTATTTTTAGTTTTAAATGAGTATAATTGTTTTAAAGTTTATACTATGATGTTTCACATAGAGATTTTTTCAATCTCAAATTTGGGTACAATGTTTGGTTTATAATGTTGTGCTTGGCGGCAGTAACTGGGCGAAATGATTTCACGAATTTTAAGTGCGAAAATGTTTCAACAATATATTATTGCTGCGACCTTCTTTTAGATCTCAATCCTTTTAGGGGGAAAGGTGCTTGGCAGTTTATATACAAGTTTTTGTTTTCGTACAACATGTCACATGAGGTGGTAGTTTACAGCAGCTTTCATTGATCATTGAGTGTTACCTATCATTACATTGTTAACGCCAACAACGTCACTTCTTGTCTAAAAATTTCTGTTTTTCTTCCAATAGTTCCCAAGTTAGTACAAAGAAAGGGTCAATTTCTTTTGGTTGAATATGAGTTATCTCAACTTTTAAATTGCTAAAAGTTCACAACTTGTGAATAACGTAAATTGTAGGTGTATTGTTCCGGTGTAGACCGGAATTTGTGCGTCATCTCGTACTACGCATATTAGTTGCCAGTTGGTAAACTGAAAGGTACACGAAAGGTAGATGATTGTAAATGCGTTTCCATAATTTTAAATTCTTCTAAGTTCACTTTTTTGTGTAATTTAAACTCTATTGGTAAAGCGTTAAGGCTGACAGATGTTTACAGCACATTTTAAATTAAATCCGGATGTGTTTTGGAAGGCAATATAACTTAAAAGGAACTTATTTCATAAGTTAACTTTCCAGTTTCTGGAAACTTTCCAGGTAGGTAACTAACCAGTTCTTTATTTGAACTGGAACTAGTTCCTTTTTTTGAGGAACTAATCCAACACTGCTGTTTAGTGATAGTTCCATAACATGGATTATGCCGCAAATTTTTCCGCCAACAGTTTAAAAACGTACCAAAGATCACGAGTGGGGTTATGCAGAATATGCATATATAATTTTCTATTATTACCTACGGGTGATTTTTTAAATTAGGGGATGTTGGAAGGGATCAAGTATCATACGGTATGGGTTATTTCATATAGAATGAGTACACCAAATTTGGTTGAGATCGGTCAAAGGGTGTAGGAGAAAATAAGAACGTTCATACCAAGAAGCCTTTTCCTTTGTTCATGCGCAGAGAGACACTACTGAAAGTTAAAGGAATTACGGCAAAGGATGTGGCCATTTGATATTGCCTTGTTGTGAAAATTGATTTTGAAGATGTCAACCTAGAGTTCCTTTAAGATTAACTAGCTGAGCCACCTGGTGTTTATAGTGCTGGTTGGGAAGGAATAGGACGTATATCATTAACAGTCACAAAACACACCAACACACGAACAAACCAACAAAGAACGGTCAACCTGATTGTACCTGACTGATTGCCAAGATACCCGAGAAGCTAAAGCACTATTTTTGCCGGAGAACAGACGCATAATCCTTGATCACACGCTTATAAATTCCCTAAGGTGTCTACCGCTTACATCGGTATGTACGAGGGACAATCAATTAAAAATCAATGTACCTACACATATTTTGTTTAAATCTCACTAAATGATAATTAACATAAAAAATCTCAAATGATTAAAAAAGAAATATATATATATATATATATGATGGTGTAGATTTTCGCAGCAATTATTATGTTCAAAATTTAATTCTGGATTGATCTGCGTCATGTTATTTATTAAAACAACGTTTCGAGCTCAATTGTGAGCCCTTCTTCAGGTTATTAGACAAATAAAATATCAAGAAAACTACTCTATGAATGACAGCTGGAAATGTGCATAATGAAACAGAAGAAAATTCAAACATTTACAAAATAGCACTGCCCTCTAAGTACAAAATCAAGGTAAAATATTACAAAACTAACATAAGTCCTATACTACGTCATCCTCTTCCTACTTCTTGTCATTGGGCCAGCATAATCATCTTGACTCGCAGAGTCGGGACCTTGAGGGACATCAGGTGTTACCAGAGCAATCTGATTCAAGTAGTTTTGCCTCGTGGAATCTGGAGCTGGACGTTGTTTTAATAAATAACATGACGCAGATCAATCCAGAATTAAATTTTGAATATATATATATATATATATATATATATATATATATATATATATATATATATATATATGATAACAATGAGAAAAAATGGTAACACGGAGCGTATTTTATCCCTCGGTCCCATTCAGTGCGTACCTATACATTTAAAAAAAACTGTTGCTCGTCAAGACTCAAGTGAAAAAAACATTGTTTAAAATATGACTTTATCCAACACGTCATGTAATATACAAGCTAATGTTCAAATTCTTTTAAAAAGTACCAAATATAGTTATGAATGTAATTTATGAATAAGATTTTTTTATTTCATTTTGAATGAAATGGCTTTAAATAAAAGTCCTTTACGATTACTAATTTTACCCTGGGGACGTCTTCGAACGAGTCGTGTGCTTACTCATTGTCTTGAAGTATACAATTTTACAATAAATAGTGTGAAAATAAGTTATTTGAAAATACAATTGTGCTAGAAGACAGCCTCCTACTGCAGCAGAATCTATTATGTTACATTCCAAAACAAGTGTCATCTACGTACATTTGTATTCGTTTAAAAGTGTCAAGACAACATAGGAAACCAAACCTCTGATACGCTCACAACACAACCCCCACCCCTAATCCACCAGCCACTGAATAGATCTAAATGTGTATTGTTTATTCTCCAAGCAATGACGATTCACGATATTAAATGACCTTTTATTGTTGTTGTTTATTGATTATGGTGTGTGTGTGGGGGGGGGGGAGGGGGTGTATGTGTTTATTACGCATAGATCATACAATCAATTAGTCAACCGGTCTTTATTCCTGATAGTGATGGCATATTGTTGATGCATCTAATTGATTTATTGTTTGTTTTGATATTTTAGACAGTATGAATTATTTCGTGCATTAGGTATTCTTTTAAAAATGCCATTGCATAATTGACCATGTTTGTAAACACCTTTCGCACAAGGCATTCGATTGGCGTCAGAATACCATTGTTCATTGTGCGTAGTTAATCTATTATTCTTTATTCTACACAAAACGAAGTTTCCATACTCTCGAAACTGAAATAAATTTAGATATTATAATATTCATACGTGAAGTAGTAGAAATAAAGATGTCATTATGGAACGGAATCGATGTCTGTTATTCGTTTGTATTATTGTCCCAATACTTGAATATCCATAAATACTATCAAACTAGTTTTCTCAAATGGTTGATACTACGTCATATTCTGTCGTCATATTGAGGTACCTATATTTGAGGTTTGAATCTTTCAATGTGACAAAATTATGAAGTGCATCATGAATTCTTCTATGAACAGCACAATTAGTCGACAAATATCTATCGAGACGCAGTCTGCTGCCGATTTCTATAACAAGCAAATGGGCGAAGATTTCAACATGCAGTAAGTTGGTAGATGAAGGGGAAGAGCGGAACGCTTAATATTGATAAATTTTTCACTTCCGGTTTGAAATTTTTGTTTTTTCTTGAAGTGGAGTGTCTAGCAATACATTGTATTTAATGTTGCCAAATTTCAAAACTGTCGATGGACCCGTTTGACTTTTGAAAAAAATTAAAATTTAAAATTGGATTAAATTCACTTCCGGTCAAAATATTTCAGATTTTCTTTCAGAAGTACGCTTGAGAAGGGGGACTCTATGTGTCTACCAAATTTCAACTCTCTAGACCAAACCGTGCAATCTGTAGAAAAGGGCAAGCAAATCGACGTGCCTAGCTAGCTAGCTAGCTAGCCAGCCAGCCAGCCAGCCAGCCAGCCAGCCAGCCAGCCAGCCAGCATGAAAGTCAATCCTTGCATGTTTGAGGCCCAAAATTCACCCCGAAGGGATGAACGCAGCACTTTGATATTTGGTTAGGTGTTGTCAGGTGGCTAAATATACCCGATAACCATGATTTTCAACTTTCATTTCTCACTGCATGTATGCCTGTCGACACCTCGTTTCGACCACTTAAGCCGTTGCGGTATAAGTCTCTGGTAGTAGCTCGCACGTTGTATTAGAGCGGTGCTTGGCAGCGTCGAGCTAGCGCCCGACTAGACTAGCGCATATCAAATCGGATGCAGTATGAAGGACAAATCCTCCAATTGAATAATATCTTCTAATTGGTCGACAATCAAAATGTTTTACATGGTGATCAAGACCAACATAATCTAAAATTTTACACATGTTAAGCCCAATCAGTCAAGTATTAATTGTCATTTAACGAGTTTAGTATGGGTTGTCAAAAGCTGGAAAAAGTATGTAGGAAAGTCACGATACAATGGATCTGATATTCATCCAGAGTATTTATATGGAGATTGGAAAGTTGCAGAGAAAATCGTCTTGTGCTGTGTCGTGTATCGGGACTGGGGATGTTGCATGTTCTGTGCTCGCTCATCAACGCGTTACACTTAGCGTTTTCCTAGTTAAATTTTGATACCCTTTTGTCTTCATCATTTTGTGTACTTATGCATTGTGTTATTCCATTTTACTAGGAAAACGCTCTGTGAAACGCGTTAATTAGCGAGCACGGATACGCGCAACACCACGAACCGAAATTCTGCGTCTATCAAAAATATCATTAAAAGCCAATAATTCTTGAATTTTTCACAGACTTGTTTAAAAATCTCCAAATATCACTCAAATATTAGTTCCAATAACCATGTAAAGTTTTAAGTTGATCGATTGAACCTATATAATTGAACTACGTTCCCAGTAAATATTTAAAAATCACAGAATATCTCTAAAAAAATATACCTGGGACCACTCATACGATATTAGTGTGTGTACACAATATCAGATCGATCTGTTGAACGGTTCTTATTAGTTTCATATGCGTTTAAAAGTTTTTGCTCAACTACCTTGGATTAGAACTGAAGAGTCAAAGTAGCCGTGATCAACATTTGCGAGAAATTTGACAGCCAACACGTAAAATGTCCGTAAAATGTCAATTACTTTTGGATTTAAACACAGAATAGTCTGAAAGTAGTCAAAAATACAGATAATGTTGGTCCCAATTATCATGCAAAGTTTTAAGTTGATCGGTCATACGGTTCTAGTTTAAATTTCAAAAAACACATGAAATATTTTTTTTAAATTTTAACCAATGGAATGAATTGGATATAATTTTGTTTGATTGGGCAAAATGTTGGTCGTAATGACTTGTCAAAATTTCAAAATGATCAAATCAACCAATCGAAAGATATTTTTTTTTAAATTTGAACCAATCACATGATCCCGTTCAAACACAATCCCAGGGACCGCATTGATTACGTTAGTATATGTGCAAAATTTCAGATCGATTGGTTGTGCCGTTTAACCTGGGCTGTGAACACAAAAAAAAACATACTCACAGAGAAAGTGCCTTAAGAGTACCGTGGTGACGCTCGCTACGCTCGCTCAATTATTGATTACGCTTATTTGTTTTAATTGTCTCTAATGTTTATTCTTATTTTGCAACCTTTATTCGATAATAATATTGTAATTTTTTTCTGTTTCATTTCAAATATTATACAAATTATATTATTTCTATATTCCATGCAAATTAAATGTTTGCGTAAATTTTTCATCGAGTCGTTCGTTATTCATTCATATTTAAATTTTTTAATCGTGCTTTAAATGTTTTAATAATATAAAGTTATTCATAATCCTATATTTGTTTCAAATTTACGTGTAGGTACACTACAGGTGGGCATGGCGTTTGTTAGCCTTCCAGAGATTTTATTATAACAGTATGGTAAAGAAAATTGTCACGAAAAGACAATCCTTTACCAGTATAAGAGTATAGTTTTAATTTTAATGTTGTTCCATCTTCGATTATGCATTGCCCAGAAAAGAGCGCGCTTTGGGTCATGTATTACATGGCGGGTCTCTCTAGTATATATTATTAAATGAGAAATATTTATCTATTGATACGTGTCGTCCGTTAGTTGAGCGAGCGAAGCGAGCGTCTCCTTTTGGCTCTTTTGGCACGAACCTCTGTTTTTGTTTTTTTTGTTTTTTTGTTGTTTTTTTTGCTAATAGCCGATACACAGGTCGCACCGTTTCACCGATCGATCTGAAATTTTGCACACATGTAAAACCAACCTTCTTTGTTTGCAGACCAAAATTTTTTTGAAATCCATTCATTGGTTGAATTTTAAATAAACATCTCCTGATAGGCTGAAAAATGAAAATGGACTTCGACAAATGTGATTGACCTTATATTTTGCATGGTCATTAACACCAACATTGTCTCTTATTTTACAAATTTTCAGCCCAATCCTCCCATTGGTTAAAATTTAAAAAAATGTTTCATGTGCTTTTTGAAATTTAAACCAGAACCGTTGGACCGATCAACTTAAAGTTTTGCATGGTCATCGGGTCCAACATTATCTGTATTTTTTACAATTTTCAGACTAAACTGAGTTTAAATTCAAAAGTTTTGACAGTTTACGGATATTTTGCGTGTTGGCTATCATATTTCTCGAATTTCATATTTCACGGCATCTTCGAATCTTCACTTCAAGGTTGTTAGAGCAGAGACTTTCAAACGTATATGATGAAACTGATATAACCGTTTAAAAATTTTTGAACGATATCCTTTGATTTTTGGAAATTAACAAGGAATCGTTCATTCATAAAGGTTCAATCGATCAACTTAAAACTTTGCGTGGTTATTGGGACCAATATTTTAGAAATTGTTGGAGATTTTCATACAAGTCTGTGACGAAATTCAAGAATTATTGGCTTATAAGGACATTTTCGATAAACATAATTTCGGTTCGAGGTGTTGCACGTATCCGTGCTCGCTCATCAACGCGTTACACTGAGCGTGTTCCTAGTTATCTATTGAGACGTGTCGTCTGTTAGTAACAGAACATGGCCCTGTCTGTTTTGTTGCAGTGTTGGCAGAATGGTTCACGTATTGGTCTGGATGCTGGTTGTCTGTGTGACGTCATGCTTGGCTCAACAAGGTACTTGATTCACGCACACTTCAGGCAAATGATGGGAAGGTTCCATACTAATAGGCCACGGCCGTCTCATCAACACTGTTTATCCTTACATATTATTCATTATCCCTAAAATCATTATAATCATTCATCTGTCGGTATTGCCTAGCTGCAGAACAGTGCGACGTTAAACACTACTAGAATTAAAATCAGAAAACGTATTGCGTAATTATACTTTTTTTGTCTGTAGTAAACATACTGATACTCATTGCGTGTGGCTTTGTAGTCAAGAATCAATGTAAAACAAAACAAACATATAACTAGGTTGTTTGTTGCATGTCCACTTTCTTGCATTCCGGTATAATCAAATCCCTGAAAAAAACACTCCGTGTAAAAAAGGCAGCAAAGTCTCTTTACTTTGAAAAAATTCAACACCGAAAAGGAGTGATATCAAAAATGGATCCAAGTTTAATCGTATCTTTGAAATAAAAGTATAAACACCGAAAAATACTTTACAAAAGGTCTTGGCGGATCGTTTTTCTAAATACATTTTTCTATCATAAAAGAGGAAAGAAATGTACATGTACATTTTCCTCTTTCTATTAGTGCCAGCATCTATGATTCAAGCTACTTTTGGTAGGCTATTTTGTAGTTTTGACAATGGCGATGAAAAGCAGTACCTACAGCTTTCGAAACGTCGCGAACGGCCCTTATCAGGGCCACCAGCACACACATCGGAAAAGCCGTCATGACTACTGCCTGGCTATAGAAGAAAGATTGCATGTTGTAATAGATAAGTAATATAAGGGTGGATGAATTATATAACAATTAAGTGTGCTCATATATTCCTATAACACTGATCATTTCAAATATTATTTACCAACAACTTCGGTGTTTGTGAAGATGATAAAAAGTAATGGTGCCATGATAGATCCCTCCCTGTGGTACAGTCACCTCTATATGTCCTGATAAAACTTACCCCCTATCGCGACTAACAGTCGTACACACACGTGGTATAAGTAAGAAGTACCCATAAAAAACACTCCGTGTAAAAATACCAGCCAAGTCTCAACTAAAAAAAATTATGAAATCTAAAAAATTCTGCACTGAAAAGTAGTGATATCAAAAAATGGGCCAAGTCAAAACTTTATTTGAAAATCAAAAAATACTTAGCGCATCGTGTATTACATAGTTTAGAAGTATAGACCAGATAGAAAATATACATTAAATATACATAATACATATAGTATACCTATAATGCCCTAAAAAACGATGCGCCAAGTATTTTTTGATTTTCAAATAAAGTTTTGACTTGGCCCATTTTTTGATATCACTACTTTTCAGTGCAGAATTTTTTAGATTTCATAATTTTTTTTAGTTGAAGAGACTTGGCTGGTATTTTTACACGGAGTGTTTTTTATGGGGATATCACTCCTTTTTTAGTTTATTCTTAGAACTTGTGACGTCATATCGATTGAACAATTACTAAATCCATTAAAAAAAGTCGCCATTGACAATTTGGTTTACTAATGAAAATCTGCGTATGGTACTATATATTTGCTTTAAATGATCTTTCATGAAGAATAGCAAAGGTTTCATTCCTATCAGTCAACCGAGTTCCGAGATATGGCAACACTTCGGTTTTCAAAATGGCTGCTGAACTTACTGCACTGCCACAAAGAATGTATATCTATAAATGATGTGTATCATTTTAAGCTTTCTGAATATGTATTCATTATATAGGAGGGAATTATAATAATTTTTAAATTTGAATGACCTTCCCACTTAAAACAATTGAGATCTAAAAGAAGGGTCAAGCAATAATATATTGTTTAGACATTTTCGCACTTAAAATTAGTGAAATCATTTCGCCCAGTTACTGCCGCCAAGCACAACACTAAAAACCTAATGTTGTGTCCAAATTTGAAGAATACAATCTAAGTGAACCATCATTGTAAATTTAACAAAATTATAAAAATTAAAAACGACTTCAAAATAAATTTAAAATTGAAATTAAAAAAATTAAAAATAAAGCTTGGCGCATTGAATTTGCACCGACCATATTGTAGACTTCCTCTATCTTCTTCCTACTTTCTGTCTTTCTTCGGCTCCTTTATCGTCATCTTCTTTCTTATGTTGCCTTCTTCTTGACACAATGCGCCTAGCTTTATTTTTAATTTTTTTAATTTCAATTTTAAATTTATTTTGAAGTCGTTTTTAATTTTTATAATTTTGTTAAATTTACAATGATGGTTCACTTAGTTTTTATTCTTCAAATTTGGACACAACATTAGGTTTTTAGTGTTGTGCTTGGCGGCAGTAACTGGGCGAAACGATTTCACTAATTTTAAGTGCGAAAATGTTTAAACAATATATTATTGCTTGCCCTTCTTTTAGATCTCAATTGTTTTAAGTGGGAAGGTGCTTGGCAGTTTTTTTTACAAGTTTTTGTTTTTGTACATATATCACTCTTATAGTATTACTGGATGGATCCTCGATTCTTCCATTTGTTTTAACCAGTGATAATAATTGAATGTGCTTAACGTTACACTGTTCAGCAGCGAGGCTAATGGCGACGGATGAATGATTATGATGATGATTGGGAGATGATGGTGAAGAGTGGGTAAGGATGGAAGGTGGGAAGGAGGCGGTCGTGGCCTATTAGTAGGGTACCTTCCCAGCATTTGCCTGTCGACTGAGGGAAGTGAAGAAATAATATCAGTCAGGTTAAGTCCAGAGCCTGAGCCAACTTTCTCCGTAAAATATCATACGCACTGAGCATTGAAGTTGCGTTACGACTAACGTCTATAGAAATCGCCAATTTAGCACCATTTTCAACAAAACTTGACTTTCCCTACATGTGTAACATGTAACATGTATTACATAATTTCGAGAGAAGTAATGTGCTGAAGGTTTAATTTGAATCCGTTCGGCATTTAGAGAGATATTAAAATGAAACCAAATGTACATTGATAAACTTACTTTTTTCGAACCTTTGAACTGCATGAAGCCATGAAACATTTTATTAGGCAGTGAAGGAAATATTGGCATATACTCTGGAGACCTTGACTTATAGAATCATGGGTAAATCAACATTTCATGTGAAAATTTAAAAAAATGTTTCATGTGCTTTTTGAAATTTAAACCAGAACCGTTGGACCGATCAACTTAAAGTTTTGCATGGTCATCGGGTCCAACATTATCTGTATTTTTTACAATTTTCAGACTAAACTGAGTTTAAATTCAAAAGTTTTGACAGTTTACGGATATTTTGCGTGTTGGCTATCATATTTCTCGAATTTCATATTTCACGGCATCTTCGAATCTTCACTTCAAGGTTGTTAGAGCAGAGACTTTCAAACGTATATGATGAAACTGATATAACCGTTTAAAAATTTTTGAACGATATCCTTTGATTTTTGGAAATTAACAAGGAATCGTTCATTCATAAAGGTTCAATCGATCAACTTAAAACTTTGCGTGGTTATTGGGACCAATATTTTAGAAATTGTTGGAGATTTTCATACAAGTCTGTGACGAAATTCAAGAATTATTGGCTTATAAGGACATTTTCGATAAACATAATTTCGGTTCGAGGTGTTGCACGTATCCGTGCTCGCTCATCAACGCGTTACACTGAGCGTGTTCCTAGTTATCTATTGAGACGTGTCGTCTGTTAGTAACAGAACATGGCCCTGTCTGTTTTGTTGCAGTGTTGGCAGAATGGTTCACGTATTGGTCTGGATGCTGGTTGTCTGTGTGACGTCATGCTTGGCTCAACAAGGTACTTGATTCACGCACACTTCAGGCAAATGATGGGAAGGTTCCATACTAATAGGCCACGGCCGTCTCATCAACACTGTTTATCCTTACATATTATTCATTATCCCTAAAATCATTATAATCATTCATCTGTCGGTATTGCCTAGCTGCAGAACAGTGCGACGTTAAACACTACTAGAATTAAAATCAGAAAACGTATTGCGTAATTATACTTTTTTTGTCTGTAGTAAACATACTGATACTCATTGCGTGTGGCTTTGTAGTCAAGAATCAATGTAAAACAAAACAAACATATAACTAGGTTGTTTGTTGCATGTCCACTTTCTTGCATTCCGGTATAATCAAATCCCTGAAAAAAACACTCCGTGTAAAAAAGGCAGCAAAGTCTCTTTACTTTGAAAAAATTCAACACCGAAAAGGAGTGATATCAAAAATGGATCCAAGTTTAATCGTATCTTTGAAATAAAAGTATAAACACCGAAAAATACTTTACAAAAGGTCTTGGCGGATCGTTTTTCTAAATACATTTTTCTATCATAAAAGAGGAAAGAAATGTACATGTACATTTTCCTCTTTCTATTAGTGCCAGCATCTATGATTCAAGCTACTTTTGGTAGGCTATTTTGTAGTTTTGGCAATGGCGATAAAAAGCAGTACCTACAGCTTTCGAAACGTCGCGAACGGCCCTTATCAGGGCCACCAGCACTTTCATCGGAACAAACCGTCATGACTACTGCCTGGCTATAGAAGAAAGATTGCATGTTGTAATAGATAAGTAATATAAGGGTGGATGAATTATATAACAATTAAGTGTGCTCATATATTCCTATAACACTGATCATTTCTAATATTATTTACCAACAACTTCGGTGTTTGTGAAGATGATAAAAAGTAATGATGCCATGATAGATCCCTCCCTGTGGTACAGTCACCTCTATATGTCCTGATAAAACTTACCCCCTATCGCCACTAACAGTCATAGACACACGTGGTATAAGTAAGAAGTATAAGCCAAGTCAGTGATATTTCCAAATATAAATATTTTCTTTGAAATAAAAAGTATAAACATCGAGAAATATTTTAAAACAGGACTTGTCGCATCGTTTTTTTTTGTCTTTTTTAAGAAATCAAGTTGGCTTATATATTTCCATCCCGTATAGTTTACGGACTGATGCCCTTTCTTCAAAATGCGTCTATATTCAATAATGCGAGTTTCATACGGTAGTTGATTTCGTAATTTTGTGGACTAATGCCCTTATTTGAATAATTGATTCTGAAGTGGAAACATAAAGTCTTCAAGCGACGACTTGTAGATGATCAGTGACTCCATGTTTAGATGGCGTATACAAGCTGTACGAGGGCGTGGGTCGCTACAAGCTGCACACTGACAGACGCCCCTGGGGCAGTGCGTGGAAGGCTTGTAACAGAGAGGGCGCTCATCTCCTGATCGTCAACAGCGTCGAGGAGGCGGCGGCCATCAAGGACCTTCTCAAGGACACTTGGGACGCAGAGTGGATCAGCGTCGGATTCCATGACCTCTTCCTTAACGGCCAATACGTCACGGTATTCGGTAAGAATGGAGTTTGCTGAGGGACAAGAACAGGTCTGTGATGCGCTTAGATGTTCTGGGTTCTGCGCACGCGCGCTACACTGAAGGGACGTGTGTACTCCCTTGGCCGAGAGGCCGGGTAGTGAATACGTTTTCTTCAAAGACTTCTCTTATGGGATAATATATTAATTGACTAAAATTCCAGTTTTAACTTTTTTGGAGTGAAAATTAAATGTTGTTCTCAAATGTCTTTCACAATAGCTCTGCTAAAGAAAGAAATAATGTCGTGAAAACTCTTGAAAGATTAAATGTGTCTATTATTTGAATACGTAATGGAGCATTTAAATGTATATACCCTGCATTAATTAATAACATTCAGTGCAGGATCAAAATATGTATCCTACAACAAAACTTTCACGGCAAGGTTCCCTGCTTAGACTACGACCGCCCCCTTCCCACCGTCTGTCCTCTCCTATTCCTCATCATCATACTCAATCAACCGATTTTTTTCATTGGGGCTTTACGTCGCACTGTTCTGCAGCGAGGCTAATGGCGACGGATGAATGATTGATGATTGGGAGATGATGGTGAAGAATAGGTGAGGATGGAAGGTGGGAAGGAGGCGGCCGTGGCCTATTAGTAGGGACCATTCCCAGCTTTTGCCTATCAACTGAGGGAATACCACGATAAAACCTCAGTCAGGAAGGACGGCCGCGGGATCAATCGAACCCGGGCCTCCGGAATACAAGTTCAGAGCGTTAACCACTCAGCCAACCTGTTCCGTTCAGTCAACCGTCGCCAGTTGCAGAAGTGTGACACATTCAACGCCACTAAAGTAAATGAAGTCATGACCGATGACTTCGATTTGTCTTCTTCCCCAGGGCTTGACGTGAACCTCTCGGGCTACACCGCCTGGGCTGACAACGAACCCAACAACCAGAACGGCATCGAGAGCTGCGGAACCATCAACAAGCTGGTGAAGTTGAACGACCACAACTGCAACTTGTCCGCCATGTACATCTGCGAGCAGGAGCTGACTGAAGAGAACTACCAGGCGAACTTCCCCACCTGGGTCGACCACAGCTCGACGTTACAGATTGACTTGAGACTGGCCACGTGATCGGGATCGTCACGTTTAGAGGCCTGCGTAAAGTGACAACCCTCCTGACAATATTTGCTCAGTCCTAATAAATATCTGTACTTCTGAAATAGTTTTCTATGTTTCATTTTTTACTTATTCTTCATCATCATCTCCCAATCATCATCATATAATCATTCATCCATCGCCATTAGCCTAGCTGGAGAACAGGCGACATTATACATCTCTAAAAAATAAATAAATCATCAAAGTGGAAAAAGGAAAATAACCTCAACGTTTAAAAAAGGACTGTATGTTTGTATCAAACTTTGACAATAAACTTCTAGTTAAGTAACAGATAACTCTTTAATTTTATCATCCTATTTGTGAAATTAATATTATAAAACAATGTAATTGTAAAGTTTAAATACATTAAACCTTATATATTCAGTCTATTCGCGCAAATAAGCGATACGTGATGGAGCCACTTCTGGCAAGATGGCTTCTGTCAGTCGTCAGATTTACTTATTTGTTTTCACAGTTCGTGTTTCCAAGTGCAGTGAAAAAGTAGAAATAAAAAAACTTAAATTTGGTTACAAATTTACTTTTGAAACCGTTATACAACTTCCTACCTATAGTAAGGGCTGTACACATAAAATTATCCTGCAAATAGTGATAAGAAGATGTCACTTGGCACACATGTTCATTGGTCCATAAGAAATCATTTAAGGTGGCTGGATCGATCGGTTTTCTGAAGTATTGGAGAGCTTTCACTATTTTATTAAGTGTAAAACAATCGCGTTTATAAATTCTTTTATCACATAATCTACTTTTATAATATACTGAATAGCTGAAATAAACAACATTTAATTGGTATTTATATGTTATCTTATTATTTAGAGCAGTATAACTCCCGCAAAGAAGTAAGTTTTGAATTGGATATTGAAGATTTTTCCGGATTTTCCTATAATTTTAACAATACGGTACAATATGGCAACATCGTACTTTGGAAATTTGTATTTGTGCGGAATCATGATGGCTGAGCTTGCTGAGCTTACACCTAGAGTTTACTTGCATGAAAAGTCAAGGTATCTTTAGTAGCCATTTAGTGACTTCTAACTACCTTGAGCACTCCCGTGTTGCCAAAACTATTTTGACTTGATTTGCAATTTGAATTGAATCGCCTATAACTTTTTATTTAGCACACGATGATATTGGTTTATATTTTTTAAATGAAAGTAAATAGATCAAAGATTCTTTCTTATATAGGTTTTTTGAAAATCTATCGGGCCAATTAAATGAAATCTTCATTTGTAGCAAATTTTTCAAACCTGCCATAAGATAACATGGGGAAAATACTTATTTCTTATTCGCCTATCTCGAAAACTAGACACGAGAAGTATTTTATTTTTTGAAGTGTTGTTTAGGGGATACCAATGAGTGATAACAGCAAAATTGAACACTATCTGAAAAAATGGTCGATCGACCCAGCCACCTTAAGACCGGGAGGCAATCTGAAATTGCGTGCAGAGACTCTGTGGCGGCCATTTTCCAAGATGGCATATTTTCATATTTTGTGTGTAATTTTGTTAAACTTGATATGTTTTCGGAATGGAATTTAGTCAATAAGCACAAAGTTTTAAACAATTTTTTTGCCAGAGCAGTACTTTGGCTGTAAAAAAATAATTAAGGGGAAAATTGTGCGATATCATCATCTGAAGAAGAAGAAGAAAAAGCGGTGTAATTTCAGTGTTTTCACGGCCCTCTTGCTCGCAAATAGCATAACCTGTTGTTCCCAAATTAGGTATATGGGGTGGGGTGGGCCATAGCTCGAAATTTAGATATTTCGCAACAATGTGATATTTTCCAATTTTAAGATCCAGTAGGCCGAAAATGCCATGTTGTTGCTTACAGTAAAAGTAGTTGGTCTGCTCCTCAGTTTATTAGACATTTACGGTATGTTGAGTGAGTGTGATTGTACAGTACGACTTGGCTGGGTGGAGCGACCGCTCCACTAGATATCTGCATTTTAATGTAATTAGTTAATGTAATTTGTTTAATGTGAATTTATGTATTTTTTCAGAGAGTGAGTTAATAATTTCATGATGTTGATGACGTGTTAATTAATAGAATATAAATATATTAAATGACCAAATAAATGTGTACTTTTTTATGTTATTACACCAACAGGTATTTAATATCCCGAATTGACGCAGTTTTTCTATAATTGTTCACAGATAATACGATGATCATTATAGTCCAGTAATTCTAGTGAAAAAATTAGCATAACCCACCACTAATTGCAACAGAAGCGTTTTTATACCGTTTGATTCAGAAAATTGTCCCTTACAACATATCCAAAATCGCCCGAAATCGCTGTACGGAAAAAGGGTTTTAATGACTTTCTAAGTTAATTTCCCATGTTAATTCCATCTTGCAAAAAAAACTTTTTTTCATGTTACTCCGATTTTGACGAAACTTGGCAGAATTGTTCACCATCCTAAATGAACACAAATAGCTCTCTGAACTTTTCCTCTAAATCTCATCGTTTGGGAAATATGGACCTCGCAAAACGTCAAATTACTCTCAAAGTGACTTAAATCATCGAAAACATGACTTTTCAATGGTCCATATTTCCCAAACGATAAGATTTAAGAGGAAAACGCTCAGAGAGCTATTTGTGTTCATTTAGGATGGTGAATAATTCTGCCAAGTTTCGTCAAAATCTAGTGGAGCGGTCGCTCCACCCAGCCAAGTCGTACTATACACTCACAGTCACTCAACATACCGTAAATGCCTAATAAACTGAGGAGCAGACCAAACACTTTTACTGTAAGCAACAACATGGCATTTTCGGCCTACTGGATCTCAAAATTGGTAAATCTCACATTGTTGCGAAATATCTTAATTTCGAGCTATGGCCCACCCCAATACATATACCAAATTTGGGAACAATAGGTTATGCCATTTGCGCGCTAGAGGACCGAGAAAACAGTGAAATTACACCACTTTCTGATTCTGAAGATGATGATGATTCTGATGATATCACGAAACGTCGCTATCACCGCCACAGCCTAAACGGCTGAACCGATCGACCTGAAATTTTTACCACATGTGCACTTTTGGCGTCTGAGGTGCCTTTTTATAAAACCAACCGGAAGCCGCCATTTTGAAACCGGAAGTGACGTCATAACTCAAAAACGTCTGGACCGATTAGAACGAAATTAGCGCCATTCGATTTAGATGGTCATCTATATGAAGTATCAATAAAAAAAATATTATTTTCTTATTTTCTAAACCGGAAGTGACGTCATAAATACGCAATATTTAACTTATTTCAACAAATTATACTTAAAATACATACATAAGTAACTTACATTGTAACATAGACAATACAATTTATATATTCAAGGTAGCAGTGTTCTCGGCCGCCATTCCTGAAACCGGAAGTGACGTCATATATCTAAAACGCCTGTACCGATTGCAACTGAACTAGCTCCTGCGTATTCATTCTGCTATTTATTTGAAAAATCAATTGTGAAAAATGAATAAATAAATTAATGGTACCGGAAATGGCGGCAGGAACCACTAAATGAAACCGGAAGTGACGTCATATATTACAAACGGCATGACCGATTTTACGGAAATATAGGGATTAGGAATTCAGATGGTCGTTCATGAAGGTATCAACTAGATAAAACTAGATTGTTTTCTTATTACCTATACCGGAATTCGGCCGCTATTTCAAAACCGGAAGTGACGTCATGTATAGAAAACGGCTGGATCGATTATAACGAAACTTAAGCTATTCTTCTTGGATAATCATTTTCATCTTATACCAAACGCAACTTTTCATAGTAACCAAATCGGTTGAGGCGTATTTTTTTAAAGAAATTAGTCCCTGCTCGGACATGTGCTACAAGCTGTATGAATAAACTAACAAAAGAAGTGATATCCCAGAAAAAACACTCCGTGTAAAAATACCAGCCAAGTCTCTTTAACTATAAAAAAAAATAGACGAAATCTAAAAATTCAGCACTGAAAAGGAGTGATATCAAAAAAGGAGCCAAGTCAACGAATTTTCCAAATTTTAATCGTACCATTGAAATAAAAATATCAACCCCCGAGAAATACTTAAAAAAAGGACTTGGCGCATCGTTTTTTTAAAGACATTTTTCTATTCTTAAGCTTATGCCACTCACATACTACGTAGTTCAGAAATGCCTAGAAAAATTGGGACAAAACTTTCAAATTAAATATTGAACATTCTGTAAAATATTTTAAATTTAAATATAAGTACGCAAAGAAACATAGCATTGTCTTACAAGCAATAAATACAGAACAGTTGTGTTTGTGATTGGTAGGTACCTATAGTTTTGTGGGTACATCAACATACCTACTACAGCATTATACTTTGAACCTTCTCGCCGTGTAATTAATTGCTATTAATTAACATTTTATACCAAAAAAATTCATAAATTACATAACGTATTACTTTAGATAAAAATCTAGTCAGTAATTATTTGAGCAGCATGGCTCAGTGCACTAGTCACTTATACAAATCTCATTGACGGCCTTCTTGTAATGAGCGCTTTCGCTATTTCCCTCAGTCACGATATTGAGAAGTATGATTGATTAATATGACCCTAGAAATAGTGGCAATAACGAATAGACTAGGCCGCTTCCGTTTATTCGTTATTCGTTTATCCGTTTATTTCCTCTGAATATTGACAAAATACCAAAACTGCCAGTAGGTAAGAGTACTAGTTATATTAAAACGTAGTATGATTCGTCGATAATGAATGTGATATACTCAGGAAAATATACTTGTAGAGTTCTTCCTATACTTTTAGGATAGAAAAGTGTCTTTAAAAAAACGATGCGCCAAGTCCTTTTTTTAAGTATTTCTCGGGGGTTGATATTTTTATTTCAATGGTACGATTAAAATTTGGAAAATTCGTTGACTTGGCTCCTTTTTTGATATCACTCCTTTTCAGTGCTGAATTTTTAGATTTCGTCTATTTTTTTTTATAGTTAAAGAGACTTGGCTGGTATTTTTACACGGAGTGTTTTTTCTGGGTCGGAGTTACATGAAAAAAGTTTGTTTTTGCAAGATGGAATTAAGAGGCTAACGGAAGCGAGCGGAAATCACACGGTTCGTCAAAGCGTTTTTTTGAAATTTTGTCTTCCCACTAAATAATTTCAAAAAATCAGATAGTAACGACCCATTACAGCCTAATAGACTAAATAATGCCGCACACTGGAGTACTTTATGACCTCTGGTGCGACCTCAAAGTGTTAAATACGATTATTTTGTATTATTTTACTAAAAATATCGTATTTAACCTGAAGATGACAGAGCCACGTCTGTCGAAACGTCGTGTTAAACGGCCCTTTTGGGGGCCAACATCAACACTAGGAGCGTCAACCGAAGAAACATCGTCTGCATCTGACAACAGCTCCCAGACCCTAAGTCAACTCAATACAAAAAAAATTACATAGGTAAGTACAAACTTATAAAAAAAGAGGACAAAGTTATTATGCGAAAAATTAAAACATGAAAAAGATAACAACAATATTACATTAATTATATAACTGTAACAATTCTCAGTGCAAAGCACACGCATTCTCAGTAAATATCTTTCTGATCTGTTTCTTAAATATAATAAAGTCTAACTCCTGTCGTACATTGGTAGGGAGGGAATTGTACTGTGTTGCAACCCTTGCATAAAAGCCATTCTGATATTGTCCCGTCCTAGCAAAAGGTGGATTCACTGTTCCTAACTGAGCCTGCCTAACTGTTGATGACTGATTAATTGAAATTCTTCCGAACGGATCCATATCTATTTTATGTAATAGCATTTACTTTAAAAAATTTAAACCAAGCTCTGTTAAATGATTATCAAAAGTCACAAAATTACACTCTTTTAGCCTTTCTCCTTTCGACCAATCCTTCCTATTTGTAATGAATCTAGTTGCCCTATTCTGAATGGATTCTAATTTTGCTATATTGGCCTTAGTTGTTGGGTGCCATGCCGGACATCCGTAAGACATTATCGGCCTAACCATTGCCAAATAAACAGTTCGCTTTACCCGTGGTCTAGCTCCATGTAACGTTCTTGTTAAAAATCCTAAAACTTTTGCAGCCTTGCCCCTAGCTACGGACGTTCCATTTTAAATTATCTGTCACCCAAACTCCTAGAATTCTCATTTTACAGTCCCTTTTAATATGGATATGGACATGAACTGACATTTCTGCAAATTAAGAGGAAGTAAATTCTTATTGTACCACATTTGCACACTTTCTAGATCTGTCTGCAGCATATGTACATCTGCATCTGTATCTGTATCTATTTATCTATTTGTATCTATTCTGTTGCAATAAGTGGTGGGTGTTTTCACACAATTACTAGACTATTAATTTCAATGAAAACCATGATCAACATGTATTACCTAATATAGAATAATGCTTTAAGGAAACAAGGATCCAAGTCATTTTTATAATGTATTATCTTTGTTTCATGTTTTTAATTGCAAATGGCCCTTTTTTAAATCACTCCATTTTTAAGCTAGTTTTCTTTTAAAGCAAATAGCAAAAAATGCCTTTCTTACAAGAAGTGTTTTCTACTAGGATATAGCCTACAGCTATTACTTCTGTATTGTCTAGACTTCTGGACCCATTTGGACCCCCTCCCCTGGAGCATAACCAGTATAAATGTAATTTCAATGTTCTATGTTTGTATGTTTGTTGTAGTAAACACATCCCCATAATATTCACAAAGTTTTATTAAATTCCCTGATAAAATATCCATACAAAGTGAATAGCAAAAGAGTAAATAATAAAGACTTTAAATACATAATTATATTTACACTTTAATCGGTCATACAGTTTTGATATCTGTAAGTAGACCTAGTTGAAAAGCTATATAAAATAATAAGAAGTACATGCAATTCTGTATTGCAATAATCTCGTCTTTTCTCTTGACGTAGAACCATACAAAGTCCAGAGCAGAAGCAAAGCATTAACATAGCAGTTGGTATTACAATAAGGGATGGCACTTTTACCGGTTCTGGAAAAATCGGTAAATTTACCGGTAAATTTACCGGTCAGCGGTAAATTTTGAAAAATGATGGTATATACCAAATCATGATTATACCAAATACAAAAATGACCCTACTTTATTATTTGACTCAATTACAAAGATTACCGCAGTCAGAACAATAACAATAATCAATGTTAATAATGACAATAGGTACTCCATATTGATAAGGGATGATATAACCGAATATCATTGATTCGACCAATCTAGTGTAGGCTATGCCATGCCTGTGTTATTCTCCCATAAGAGGAATTGTCGACCACCAATTTGATCAAGTTACAATCTGTGTCTGCTAAACAAGCAAACCTGAAGAGAGATTCCGACATTGGAAGTAATCGTATATGGATGGAGTTATCATTCTGAATGATTGAGGACAACCAAAAATCAACGTAAAATATGCCTAACTGCTAATGTTGTCACACTGAAGTTTACTTATAGTTTTTACTTAAAATTTGATATCTCCATTCATACAAATTGGAAAGGTTAAAAAAAACATAATTTACAATTTTTTTTACCGGTAAATTATTAATCGGTAAATTTACCGGTAAAATTACCTTAATTTACCGGTAAATTTTACCAGGTGCCATCCCTAATTACAATACAGAATAGTACAATGTAATGAACTAAATTGAACTTAAAGCTCAATAGCGAAGTTGAACATTATATAGTATAGATTTCAGAGTAACATCGCATACTAGTAATAATACATTGTTTTACCTGAAAGCTAATATTTTAATTTATAAATACAAATGACATACGCATACTTTGTCGGGAAACGACTGTATCTCCCGTGACGTCAATTTAGCTCTTGGATAAAAACGTGAAATCCACCAAAATCATGAAAAATTGAAGAATATTGAGTTATAAAACATCATTTCAACACTTCATGGAACAAAAGTGTTGGGGATTGACCCACACCAAGACCATTATCCCACACTTGTGATAATTTATCACTCCAATAAATCCGCGAATAAAGAGTGCAAGAAAATACAATTTGTAATACATCTAATTTGTAAAAAACAGTAATAGCAAAATACATTTTAACTAAATATAAAATAAGTATCTACTAGCATACGTCTAAAGGAACATGAACATTAACATACCGGCGATTCTAATGACGTGATTAAATAATGTGATTAGACGAGCTCGTGTAATAGCCGATGAACAAATTGCCGATTGAATCAAGATTATAGAGACTAGCTCTAAACTTGATGATTCTACATTGCTGATTGGCGATATTGACCAATTAGATGTGAGAATTCAGTCATGTGGAACTTACACCGAAATAAAATGGCGCCGACAAGATCACAATGACGTTTGAACTTGAGTAACTATTGTTATATTACCACAAATGATTACATATAAGACATAATAAAAATTTATAACTTTCTTCTTGAACATTTCTAAAAAAAATAAAAAAAATAGACAAACTCTCGTTCCTATACTCATTGTGAAGCAGGCAAGGTCGTGTGATTAAATAGCGTGTCGTGTGAACAAGAACAACGCGCACATCTAATCACAGTATTGGATACAAACATTCGATCACGTCATTGCAATCACCCGTGTGAATGGCCGCCATCTTGCTGTATAAACCAACACTTCCTGACACTGATCTGGTTTCCAAGGTGTAATATTGCATTGTTCCTCAGATGATGCCACGTGTTGAGTCTGTCAACTACTTGTTCTTGTGGAACCTATTGATGTGCCATGTGAGGTTACAACTGCGCGCGCAGGCCAACGCACACATGTTGCACTTGAACGGTTGAACTACATGATGAATCTTCATGTGTTTCATTAACTTGAACTTGTTTTTACTCTTGTGCGCGCAAATATCACAAGCAAATGCACTCTCTCCGGAATGATTGCGCCAATGGCCTAAAAACCCTGCCCTTATGTTCGTACCAAAGCTGCATTCATTGCAATTGTACGTCTTCATCTTCCCTTGTATATGACGAAGTACGTGCTCAGAAAGTTTATTTTTGATAACAGTGGCATAATTACACTTATGACATTTAAAACACTTCACGGCGGAATGCCTCTGAATGTGTATTTTCAGGTATGCTATGCGAGTAAATGAAGATGCACAAATGTCGCAAACAAATGATTTAACTCTGCTATGTATAATTTTGTGTGAAGTCAGTTGTGTGCGGGTAATAGTCCTGAATTCACAGACATCACAAGCAAACGGACGCTCAGCTGAATGTGTGCGCAGATGGCTGACAAGGTTTCCTCGCGCTTGAGTTGCATATTCACATTGACTGCATTTGAATGACTTCTCGGTTAAATGGACGCTTTTGTGTCTTTCAAGGTTAGCTTTAAAAGCAGACGTATAATCACACTTGTCACACTTAAAGGATATTCCAGAATGTTTCTTCTTGTGATTTGCGAGACCGCTGCTGGTGGCGAACGTGTAGCTGCAAATTTCACAAGCGTACGGCCGCTCGCCTGAATGTATGCTACGCATGTGATCATCAAGATTGTTCTTAACGAATGATTTGTAGTCACATTGGCTACAGTGGAACTTCTTCCCTCCCGTGTGACATAGCTTGTGCCTGACCAGACCCTCCCTGGTCTTATAATTGCTACTGCACAAGTCACATGGGAATAAGGTCCTTGTGGACGAATGGCTTAACGCATGTCTTGCCAGACGGCTGGAAGTCGTGAATTTCTTATTGCAAATATCGCATTTGAATCCCCTCTCAGTAGAATGACTTATCTTGTGCCGGTTCAAGCCCCGACTGGTCTTATATGTCATAGAACATGTGTCACATGCGTATGGAAGCTCGCTCAAATGTGTGCTCATATGTGAGACAAGTCGATATTTAGTGGGAGTCACAAAGTCACATTGACTGCATTGGAACTGTTTCTTCTTTGAATGGCTCAGTGTGTGACTGGACAGTTCGCAGAGGGACTTCAATTTGTTTCCGCAGATATAACATTCGTACTTCTTTTCTGTTGAATGACGTAGTTTGTGAAGATTGAGCTCCCTGCTCGTCTCACAGGTGTAAGAACAAATGTCACATGCGTATGCGTAAGCTGCGAGATTAGATGCCGGACATCTTCTGAGAGACACGGAACATTGCTTGAGATTGTATTTGACAGCAAGAGAAGTGTCGGAAGTGAGTTGGATCGAGTCATCATCTCGGGATTCAGAGTCCACACAATCTGAACGACAAACTGAATCAAACACTTGGTTGTCGGTTGAATTAGATCGTGCAACAGCTGGTTGAGGTGCCTCGTTGAACACCGATGAAGATCGATCTTCTGCTGATCTTGAGTCTGGAAGAATTCCCTGTGGCAATGAATCGTGCATGACAGATGGAGGTTCAGTCTTAATGTTCATTGCGGAAGGTTCAATGCTACGCGCCTGACGAGTGAAAGGTACGAAGCGCGGCGGACTTCTAGGAGCTGCTGGTGCTTCTGATGTAGATTCCATTCTCGACATGATATTGTCTCTAATATCCAGCTGATCAGTGTCGGGATCCAATGGCAATCCAGGTTCTTGTTTGACTTGTAGTATTTCAGGATTCGGTTTCACGTCTAAAGCTAGCGGATCAGTTTCTTGCTTCACTGATGCAGGTTCCAACTGTGTGACATTGTTCATGGAGGTTTCAAGTGGATCTGGTTCTGTTCCTGGTTCCAGCTTCACAGAAGACGGCTCAGGTTTCGGCTTGACATCTAATGCCAGCGGATCCGAGGCTGGGTCCAGGTTGATCTCAGGCTGCATGAAAGTCTTGGTTACCCAGAAGCTGTTGCTATGCGCATCTGTCATAAGCGTCGGCTCCATCTTGTATGTGTCACTCAGATCTAGATTAAACAAGAACAATAGCAATAATGAGTCAATCATCTTTTGCTTTTCATCCCAATGACAACGTCAGTCAGATGTACTTCTGTTACGAGTACGGATGGCACATTTACCGATTCTGATTAAATAGGTAAATTTACTGGCCAGCGGTAAAATTTGAAAGAGATTATGGCCGAGACCAAAATATGATTATAGCTCAATATTACCTAATACAAAACTATCAATACTTTGATATTTTACCTTGATATTTAACAAGACTCCAAGTAAGACCACAAGGAAACATCAACTGTCAATGAAGCGACAAAATTGGATATTGACTAGGGATGATGTAGCAGGAGTTGGATTCGCAAAGGGTTTCATGTCTAATACCGGCATAACGTTAATCCGTCATAGCATCATAATTACCAATCACTTTACTATCGAGCTATCACCATTAGTGCTGTTCTTTATCTAGATATAAATATCAAGATAACTCATTTAGATAACTTTTGGTTATCTCTTACCCATTTGTTCCCAAGCATCTAGTGGACCGTGCAGCCAAGTCGTACAGTGCACCATATCTCATACTACACACCGGTAAAGTGCCAAAGCCCAGTATTTCACTGTCATTTTATTCAGTTAAGTTCAAAATTAAAATTGAAAATTGAATAATATCTAGTTGTATTTTTCTAAAGGGCATCCCCGTTTGGATATAGGACAAAGAAAGTCATGGGAACGAAATATTTTTGACGCATTTTGTCCTATATCCAATTTTTACGTGGGTTTTGTACAGAAGGAGGTACATTTTAACTATTTAAGCATTTTTTCATAATTGTAACACCATGTTATTATAATTAAGAAAAAAATATATAAAATTACTAATTTCAAAAATATTTTTTTTGAAATTTGTTTGTTTCTAAAAATTCATAATTTAAAATTACACCGTGTAAAGAAGCAAAAGACAGTGTCAAATTTATTTTCTATCACATTTGAACTAAGTTTGAAGGGGAATTAAATCTACATCAAAAAGTATTTTATTTGAGACAAATTTTGGCTTTTAAAAAAAAATCCACCTAGAAGCAAATAGCTCAGAAATTTAGTTTTTTACAAAAATAGTATTTTTATGTTATGTACCTATGTATTAAAGGAGTATCAATAAGCAATGTCCAATACCTAACTAAAAAATTTCAAAAAGTGGATAGGACAAATAAGTACTAAAGACGACGAAATCTCACTTTGTTGCAAAATATCTTTATTTCGAACTAAGGCCATATTTGATGACAATAGGACATGCTGTTTTTCGAGCTAGAGTACCCTGAAAATTGTATGTTAGGGCGGTTTCTGAGCGAGCGAAGAGTGCGTCTCCGTTTCGTCCTTTTGGCATTATTTTTATCATTCTATTACTGACGATATACAGGTCACATTTTTGTTCTGCGAACGAGCTGAAATTTTGCATACATGTACGGACCATCTCTGGGGGTTGCAAAACATAATTTTTTAAATCCGTTGATTGGTTCAAATTTTAAAAATATTATCTTTGGAATTGTTGGTCTGATCAATATGAAGTTTTTCTAAGTCATTGCGACGCACAAAGTCTCCAATCTTACAAAGTTTCATTCAAAATTCCTTTCTTACTGCCTAAACATTCAAAAAAAAGTCTTCCGATTGGTCGAAAATCAAACTGCTCTTATTAAGTTCAAATTTGCATGGTAAAGTTCGTTCACGTTAAGAATATTTCTGACGTTTTAGTCGATCACGTAGTTCATTGGTCGTTCACGTGAACACTGCCCTGTCAATGGCAAGACGTTCTTCTTTGTATTATTGAAATTGTATAAATTATGTGAAATACACCATTTTTAATAGTAGAAAATATTAGAAAAATTCAATAATATTTTTTTTTTATCTACAGTCGTCTTATACATGTTTTAATTATTGATATTTACATGTGTAGGTATACAATTGTTCCCTAGAACACAGTAGTACACGGCCGCCATTACGGATCACTTTCTAACGTTCAATACGTTTTCAGCACAAACTGTCAATTATTTTCAGATTTATTGACATTTAAGATATGAGGTTTGAAGAGCTGAAAAAGGTGATTTTTTGAATAGTACCTAATTACCCCTATATAAAAAAATGGAATGACTGTTCTCGACAGGTGGTGAAAATAGGTGTACGAATACTAGGTACTTTCAACAGATTTATCAAACATGAAGAGTAAAATAAAATACACCGGTTACAATTCAAATTAAATTAAATTTAAATGAAATACAAATGGTTGTTATTATGATTAGATTGTATGGACTTTAACATATGCTTTAAATGATCTTTTATGAAGAACCTATAGCAAAGCTTTCATTACAACAGGTCACGCCCGGTTGCGTATTTCCGAATTGCACCCGATTTCGGCACAATGCAACTTAGTCACGCCCCTTAGGTATACTCTCTGACTGAAACCATTAGTGTATTTTTGTACTCTCTTCCAAGAAACATTACCATATTATTGTAAAATTGTAATTTAAAATATATGGGAATTAATTGGGAAGGGTATTATTTACAAACATACTTTTGAAACGTATTCATCAAATTATTTCTGTCTCAGATCTCGGAGTACATGCGAGTAAACTTGGAGGAATATGTCAGTGGAAACATACTTTTCTGCAACAGTACTAAATACCAAAAAAAAAAAAAATTAGAACAGTTTGATGTGTTTCCCTTGAAGTTTATGGAAATTTTCGAAGGTACGAAACTAAAATTTTTCAATTGCATTTTTCTTCGTGGTTTACTTTCTTATTCGGTGATATCCGAAAACATTATGATTAATATTAAGACTTTATAAGTGCGGTTTTGCATTTGGCTAATTACTGTTTGTGTATACTGTAATCTTCTTCCAACACCACACTTCCATTTATCTTCTGATAGGTACTAAGTTACAATTTACAATTGCTGCACGTTAATCAAAACTGAAAAAACTGCGTGCGACGTCCATATCCGCGTATGCAGAACTGTTCTCGCTCTGCCTGCCGTACTGCGCACACCTCTTGGGGGAGGGGCTTAATAGACATATATAGCATCGGTGCTGAAATCGAGTATTCGGAAATACGCAACCCGGTTCCGAGATATGACAACACTTCGGTTTTTAAAATGTCTGCTTAACTTACAGCAATGCCACATAAAATTGATATCTAAATGAATTATATCATTTTAAGCTTTCGTAATTATGTATTTATTGAATATAGAGGGGATTAAATATATATTTTTAAAATTTAAATGACGTCATTTCCGGTACCATAAATAGGGAAATCATTCTAGTTTGACTGTTCCTATTCAATAGAGATGGCCATACCGATCTGTCTACCAGTTTTCGAGATATGATGATACTTCCGGTTTCAAAATGGCGGCTTTAATCTCTGACCCCTTGATTATTAATTTTACGTGAAATTACATTTTATTATAAGCTGTCTCAAATAGTATTTTATTGTAACAAAATGTAAATTTGTGTGATTTTTAAATTGTGTGACGTCATTTCCGGATTTGGTATGGAAAACTGAAAATATTACTGAAAGTTGTAAATTAGTTCAAGTTGACGAAATTAAACTGGCCCAAATAAAGATTTTGTAGAAAATAATGTGTTTTCGACAAAATTAGACCGATAAAGTGCGGTCAATTATAGAGTACATATTCATATAATCCCCCAAAAAAGTGTATGCTACCTACCATGAATTAAAAAAAAAAAAACTTTAAGAAAAAAAAATTTCTACTCAAAAAGTAGGATGTACATTTCCATGGAATTGCCCATTTGCTTTAGGTACCTACTTTGCCATTTTCACAAATTTTTTGCAAAATTCCTTCCTTTTAATATTTGCCAAAAATACTTTTTATCTCGTTTCCATTTTTCTGAGAGAATATAAAACAAATCTTATTTAATGCAAATATTCAAAACAAAATTTAAAAATTATAAAATAGGGGATTGGTTACAAACTCTTGATCAGATCATTGAAAAATATATCACAGATAGTTTAATTGAGTTATCTTGGAAATGCAGTGAATCAGGATTATGAAGAATGTGCTGTGTGATAATATCCGACCAATCTGGGCCGCGTCTAACAAACCTAAGTCGGTGGAAATGTTGGTTCAGACATGAATTATGAGGATTTATTTAATTTGACCGCCAGAGGTCACCACTAAGCCCATGGGCAAAATCTCGAATGATATCATAGTAAAATCTTTTTGATATGTCCTTAGGAACATATCCACCAAATGTCATGCTTGTATCACAAAATGAACTATCATTCCACTTTGCCGCTCGCTGTACTATAATACAGCGTGCCATCGTTGGAGCTGATCGTTGATGCATCCGGGACTCAAACTCGGACCTCAAAGCAGAGCGTATGGAAATCACAGCCTTTTAAATTGAATAGTGATCACACTCCACATATTTAACATTGGGTTGAATGTAGTTGATTTGGGGCTCGAGTCCGCCATTAATAGATCGTCGCGCTGCGGTCAAACTTTGAACTAGGAGTTGACGGCTCTATTCAAATTGCACATTAAAATTACTTTTGGCGCGACAGATACTGATTAATAATTTCCGACTTCAATGGTTAATAAAAGCATCAAAAAAGCTGAAATTGATGGTAAATGCTGAAAACTAAAAAGTTCTCAAATATGCCGTTAGTATCGCGTCGGTCTGCAAAAGTCATTTTCCGAACTAATATTCGATAGGTACATGCTCTTGAATAATGCTACCTACTATACAAATATCAGGGCTGTGGATTCCATATACTCTGCTTTCACTATACGGATCAGAGCCTGGCAAGATAACATTAGCATGAAACAGGTAACAACGCTGACTAGCAAAGTGAACGGAAATAGAGATAGGAATTTTCAAAAGAACCTATCGATTATTCAATTTGATTCGGGAGGTGTTGAACCGGTCAGTCATTTACTCAACAATTAAAATAATCATTAAAAAAAAGATGAACAAATGCCGGTAATGCAATTGCAGAAGAAAAATGCATTTCTCATAGGTTTTTCAGTAGGTCCTGGGCTGCGATCGTGTAAAATGAAAACTTCCTTGTCACGGTGACAAGACCCAAGAAGGCCGTGAATAACATTGAGATACGAAGCTTGTCACTGCGACAAGTAAGTTGTCATTTTACATGATCGCAGCCCAGTAAACGCTTCGTCGCTTGTCCGTCGCTCGCACGGAGTGATTTCGTTCCTGACAAATGCTGACCACAATAGTAACTTAGGAGCATAGTTATTAGTAAGCGATCAGGTTGTAGATAACTCAATTGATGCATTTCATACCCTTTCAATTTATAACCGTTTGAGAAATAGACATAATTTATATTTTGCACTTCCCTCTAAAACTGCTCGATGAATCAATGCATAGGTAGAAAGCTTAAACGTGATTTTCCAGTAAATAATTTTTGAATAGCCCATCTCTATTTTGATTTAAATAAATGAAAAAAGCAAGTAAAAATCTGATAATAAAAATATTTGAACCATTTCTTTAATAAAAAAAATTTGAGGAGCTTCAAACATTTAGAATTCTGGACACTCATAACATCATTTTGTAGTGCTAAACTACCACAAAATAAAAACAATATCTCCAGATATTCAGCATTCTCTTAAACCAGTTGTAGATTAACACTGCATATTATAAGGTTTACCTAACAGTTGATTAGTGGAACCTAATTGATAGGAATGTCGTTAATTTAGCATAGCATTGGGAAACCTAAACATTCAAGGTAGCTACTAATTTTTAAGTTCCTACGAACTAATGGTACCTAGGTAATTGTTTAAGAGGCAAATTATGGGAAGGTTAAGTTAATCGCATTCAATCATTTGATACCACCTCTAACAAATATTGACACATAATGACTTTGAAATGTTGTGCGCACATCCAAAGCCAATGTTCGGTTCCATCCCAGTGCATGTGAAAGCAGCACAGCCAATGAAACATGAGTTTTCCCCGGCGATAATGTCAAGGTCGCGTTGTCGAGTGAGTTATCGGGTATGTGAATGTGAAGGACAGTCTCTGTGGCTGACGAATAAACAAAATACTTCTGAATCATCCTCCAGAGCAGAACCATGTTGTTATCACACCCGTGCAACTTCCAACATCGACTAGTTTGACAGACAGCGAGTTGACATTCGGATAGTAATCAAGAATAAGTGAGAGTTCAAAAGATATTTTATTTAAAATGTAAATCATAGCGCTTCCTCTAGCAGAACTATTACTGTCCCCAGAATTATACTTCCAGTACAATCCTTTTGTTTGACATGAAGCTACAACGTAATCGTATGTTATGTTCGGATTTGCTCGGAACGTTTAGCGGGAGAAAACTACGAGATTACGTTGAAAGAAGCGGAATTAAATGCATACTATTTGTACCTATTGTAAAAACTTGAACAAAGATAAGTAATGTATTGCACATAAACTAGTAAGGTAGGTACCTTCCTAGCCTACGTAATGCTTTTCTTATTCTAGTGTCCGAAGAAGAAAACAACGGAACAGTCATTGTGATGATACCGCAACGTACTGCTCCTTGGATCACAAATGCACACAAGAAGCCTACATCAGGATTTACATAACACACTTTGTGATGTAATATTAAGTGGCAGGTAGAGGAAGTAATGAAGTGTTATCACAAACCTGTCTTGCCAGTCTAATGCAGTGCAGGTTAGTCCATTGCTATGTAGTCAGCAGGCGACTCAGAACTTATAGGTTAGGACGACAAAACACACATAAAGATGATGCGAGGTAGAACATTACATTGAACATTATTCTCCACGATATAATTTGCAAATATAACACAACAAGTAGAACGAAATACGCGATTGTAAAGCAAAACAAGAAACGTGTGTGACTTTGGCAGGAAGAACAAACTTTGCGAGGTCAATGTTGCCAACACCCCCACATCAACCAACTATTTTAATTTATGACTGAATATTCGACTGAACCAACGGCACCGGTTCCTGTTTAAAGTGTACTGCGGGCTGCGTTTAGTTCTATGTTGTGATGCGGGTTGCATTAAGTACAGAGCTAAATGGTCAGAAAGGGAAAAACATTTATCTGAAATTATTGATACATATATTCCTTACTACATTAATAACATATTTGTTGATGTAATAATAATTTTATTTGTTGATTGGCCACATGGTTTCACAAAGAAAATTTTTACATTTTTAAGAATATTATTAATTAGAAAGCACCTTATCTACATCCATCCATTTTAACACAAAATGTTGATGCAAACTGAAGATAAGCAAGTTTAACTGATCAGAATCTGTATTTTATCATAATTGTCAATTGATATCAATTAATATCAACCAAGGAGCTCAATTAACATCAGCTTAACCCCTCGTGGGTAGGCAGCCTAAACGTCACCAAAGCAAAGCGAATTGCATAAATGACACAATCACTTTAATAACCATTTTATTTATTTTTTATGAACTTGATATTACAGATAAAATTTGTTAGATTTTGTTGATAGCTGTCATAAACTATTATTACAATGTATATTACGATTGCGAGTATATTTCAGGGTAATTAAAAAAGGTCGTTTTTGTAGTAATCAGTATAAAAACTATCATCCAAAATATTTTTATATTAGTAAAGTTTTACAAAACTTCCTTTATTACAATGTGAACCAGAGTGAACAGCAAAAGAATAAATACCATAGTCTTTAAATACATGATTATATTTACACATTAACCGGTTATGCAGTTTTGATGTCTGTAAGTAGACCAAGTTAAACAGCCTTTTAAAGTACACATGCATTATATTGCATTGTATTTATCTCGTCTTTGCTCAGATGTAGAGCCGTACAAAGTCCAGAGTTCAGATCCCGGAACAGAAAATCATAACATAGCAGTTGATATTGCAATACAGACAGAATAGTACAATGTAATGAACTAAATTCTACTTAATGATCAACAGAGAAGTTACACATTATTTAGTATAGATTTCAGAGTAACATCGTATGTACCAGTAAAATAAATTATTTTACCTCTAAGCTAATATTTATGTTAATAATTACGAACATGGTAATACGTTAATACTTTGTCAGAAAACAAGTGACGTCAATTTAACTGTGAAGTGGAAACATGAAATCTACATAAAACATGACAAAATGAAGAATATTGAGTTATTAAGCAAAACATAATTAAAAATACTTCTGGAACAAAAGTGTTGATATGATCCACATAATCCCACACTTCTGATAGAAATGAATCACTCTAATATAATCTGCGTTAGAGTAAGAATAAATAACGTCATTATAAATCTTTTTGTTGAATAATATTATCCGATAATATAAAATTTCAGTTCTATTCTTCTAATTTTAAAGGTCCATTTCTATACGGATGATTCTAATGACGTGATTGAAAGGATGTATTCAATACTGTTGTTAGATGCTCTCGTGTAAACTAGCCGATAATTAAATTGTCAATCGAATCACGATTATAGAGATTAGCTCTAATCATAATGATTCGATATTGCTGATTGGCGTTATTTACCAATTAGATGTGAGAATTTCATGGAACTTGCAAGGAAATCAAAATGGCGCCGATAAGATGACAATGAAGTTTGAACGTGAGTCACTACAGTTATAAATCCACAAATGATTATGTAAAAGAAATTATTAATAAGAAAAACTTTCTCCTAGAAAAATTCTACAAAAAAAGGAATCCTGCTCGTGATGTCATCTCTCCAAGGTCTGTAGAAATGTTGCATTGAGCCATCTAGCGTTAAAAAGTAACAACACTGCCGTGGTATATCTCAAAATTTCCTTTTTAAATTCTGGCCAATGAAAGAAAAGTAGAAAAGCTCCACAGCCTTCTTGATAGTCAATAGTCACTGACCAAGGTCCACTGATTCAAAGCGTCTACCACTGAAGCGGCCATATTGAATCATGTTGGCATGACAACGACGTAAACAATTTCTCACGCAGGATGCCTATACTCATTGTGAAGCAGGCAAGGTCGTGTGATTGAATCGCGTGTCGTGTGAACTAGAACAACGCGCACATCTAATCACAATATTGGATACAAACATTCAATCACGTCATTGCAATCACAAGTGTGAATGGCCGCCATCTTGCTGTACAAACCTACACTTCCTGACACTGATCTGGTTTCCAAGGTGTAATATTGCATTATTCCTCAGCTGATGCCACGTGTTGAGTCTGTCAACTACTTGTTCACGTGGAACGCATTGATGTGCCGTGTGAGGCTAGCGCTGCGCGCGCAGCCATAAGCACACTTGTTGCACTTGAACGGTTGAACTACAGAATGACGCTTCTTGTGTTTCATTAGTTCTCCCTTGTGTTTACTCTTGTGCGCGCAAATATCACAAACAAATGCACTCTCTCCGGAATGATTGCGCCAATGGCCTAAAAACCCTGCCCTTATGTTCGTACCAAAGCTGCATTCATTGCAATTGTACGTCTTCATCTTCCCTTGTACATGACGAAGTACGTGAACTGTCAGTCTACTTTTGACAACAGTGGTATAATCACACTTGTGGCATTTAAAACACTTCACTGCGGAATGCCTCTTTATGTGTTTCCTGAGGTAATCTTTGAGAGTGAATGAAGATGCACAAATGTCGCAAACAAATGATTTAACTCTGCTATGTATCATTTTGTGTGAAGTCAGTTGTGTGCGTGTAACAGTCCTGTATTCACAGGCATCACAAGCAAAAGGACGCTCGGTTAAATGTGTGCGCTGATGTCTGACTAGGTTCACATGCGCATGCGTTGCATACTCACATTGATTGCATTTGAATGGCTTCTCTGTTGAATGGACGCGTTTGTGTCTTGCAAGAACAGATTTAATAGCACTGACAAAGTAACATTTGTCACACTTAAAGGATATTTCAGAATGTTTCTTCTTGTGATTTCCGAGACCGCTGCTGGTGGCGAACGTGTAGCTGCAGATTCCACAAGCGTACGGCCGCTCTCCTGTATGTCTGCGAACGTGTTCATCAAGATCTTGCTTAGTGTATGATTTGTAGTCACATTGGTTACAGTGGAACTGCTTCACTCCCGTGTAGCGAAGCTTGTGCGCTACCAATCCATCCATTGTCTTATAATTGTTACTGCACAAGTCACATGGGAATAAGGTCCTTGTTGACGAATGTTTTAGCTTATGTCTTGTCAGGGTGCTGGGTATCTTGAACTTCATATTGCAAATATCGCACTTGTATTTCCTCTCAGTTGAATGATATCGTTTGTGCTGGTACAAGCCGGTACTGGCCTTACATGTGAAAGAGCAAATAACGCAAGCGTATAACCGCTCGCTTGAATGTGTGCGCATATGATCGACAAGGCCCTTCTTAGTGCGAATCACATGGTCACATTGACTGCATTGGAATTGTTTCTTCTTTGAATGGCTCAGTTTGTGACTGGACAGTTCGCGGAGGGACTTCAATTTGTTTCCGCAGATATCACATTCGTACTTCTTTTCTGTTGAATGACGTAGTTTGTGAAGATTGAGCTCCCTACTCGTCTCACAAGAGTTAGAACAAATGTCACATGCGTATGGACGCTGGCTCGAATGTGAATGCATGTGGAAATCAAGATCAGCCTTCATGTGAGACCTGTACTCACATTCACTGCATTGAAACTTCGTCACGGCAGAATGTTGACAACGCTGTTTTGTCATGTTGCTGCTTGTGGCGCTCTTGAACGAAGATACACCGCAGGCGGCTTGCCGCTCGCCTGAATGCTTGCGCGGGTGGATTACAAGCTCGCTCTGCTCGTGCGATGTGACGTCACAACGATGTCCTGTGATTGGTGTTGCGAGATTAGATCTTCTGAGAGACACGGAACATTGCTTGAGATTGTATTTGACAGCAAGAGAAGTGTCGGAAGTGAGTTGGATCGAGTCATCGTCTCGGGATTCAGAGTCCACACAATCTGAACGACAAACTGAATCAAACACTTGGTTGTCGGTTGAATCAGATCGTGCATCAGCTGGTTGAGATGCCTCGTTGAACATCGATGAAGATCGATCTTCTGCTGATCTTGAGTCTGGAAGAATTCCCTTTGGCAATGAATCTTGCATGACAGATGGAGGTTCAGTCCTAATGTTCATTGCAGAAGGTTCAATGCTACGCGCCTGACGAGTGAAAGGTACGAAGCGCGGCGGACTTCTAGGAGCTGCTGGTGCTTCTGATGTAGATTCCATTCTCGATATGATATTGTCTCTAATATCCAGCTGATTAGTGTCGGGATCCAATGGCAATCCAGGTTCTTGTTTGACTTGTAGTATTTCAGGATTCGGTTTCACGTCTAAAGCTAGCGGATCAGTTTCTTGCTTCACTGATGCAGGTTCTAACTGTGTGACATTGTTCATGGAGGTGTCAAGTGGATCTGGCTCTGTTCCTGGTTCCAGCTTCACAGAAGACGGCTCAGGTTTCGGCTTGACATCTAATGCCAGCGGATCCGAGGCTGGGTCCAGGTTGATCTCAGGCTGCATGAAAGTCTTGGTTACCCAGAAGCAGTTGCTATGCGCATCTGTCATAAGCGTCGGCTCCATCTTGTATGTGGAGCTCAGATCTAGATCAAACAAGAACAATAGCAAGAATGAGTCAATCATCTTTTGCTTTTCATCCCAATGACAACGTCAGTCAGATGTACTTCTGTTACGAGTACGGATGGCACATTTACCGATTCTGATAAAATAGGTAAATTTACTGGCCAGCGGTAAAATTTGAAAGAGATTATGGCCGAGACCAAAATATGATTATAGCTCAATATTACCTAATACAAAACTATCAATACTTTGATATTTTACCTAGATATTTAACAAGACTCCAAGTAGGACCACAACGAAACATCAACTGTCAATGAAGCGACAAAATTGGATATTGACTAGGGATGATGTAGCAGGAGCTGGATTCGCAAAGGGTTTCATGTCTAATACCGGCATAACGTTAATCCGTTATAGCATCATAATTACCAATCACTTTACTATCGAGCTATCACCATTAGGGCTGTTCTTTATCTAGATATAAATATCAAGATAACTCATTTAGATAACTTTTGGTTATCTCTTACCCATTTGTTCCCAAGCATCTAGTGGACCGTGCAGCCAAGTCGTACAGTGCACCATATCTCATACTACACACCGGTAAAGTGCCAAAGCCCAGTATTTCACTGTCATTTTATTCAGTTAAGTTCAAAATTGAAATTGAAAATTGAATAATATCTAGTTGTATTTTTCTAAAGGGCACCCCCGTTTGGATATAACCAGGACAAAGAAAGTCATGGGAACGAAATATTTTTGACGCATTTTGTCCTATATCCAATTTTTACGTGGGTTTTGTACAGAAGGAGGTACATTTTAACTATTTAAGCATTTTTTCATAATTGTAACACCATGTTATTATAATTAAGAAAAAAATATAAAAAATTAATAATTTCAAAAATAAATTTTTTGAAATTTGTTTGTTTCTAAAAATTCATAATTTAAAATTACACCGTGTAAAGAAGCAAAAGACAGTGTCAGATTTATTTTCTATCACATTTGAACTAAGTTTGAAGGGGAATTAAATCTACATCAAAAAGTATTTTATTTGAGACAAATTTTGGCATTTTAAAAAAAAATCCACCTAGAAGCAAATAGCTCAGAAATTTAGTTTAAAAAAAAAATAGTATTTTTATGTTATGTATGTATTAAAGGAGTATCAATAAGCAATGTCCAATACCTAACTAAAAAATTTCAAAAAGTGGATAGGACAAATAAGTACTAAAGCCGACGAAATCTCACTTTGTTGCAAAATATCTTTATTTCGAGCTAAGGCCATATTTGATGACAATAGGACATGCTGTTTTTCGAGCTAGAGTACCCTGAAAATTGTATGTTAGGGCGGTTTCTGAGCGAGCGAAGAGTGCGTCTCCGTTTCGTCCTTTTGGCATTATTTTTATCATTCTATTACTGACGATATACAGGTCACATTTTTGTTCTGCGAACGAGCTGAAATTTTGCATACATGTACGGACCATCTCTGGGGGTTGCAAAACATAATTTTTTAAATCCGTTGATTGGTTCAAATTTTAAAAATATTATCTTTGGAATTGTTGGTCTAATCAATATGAAGTTTTTCTAAGTCATTGCGACGCACAAAGTCTCCAATCTTACAAAGTTTCATTCAAAATTTCTTTCTTACTGCCTAAACATTCAAAAAAAAGTCTTCCGATTGGTAGAAAATCAAACTGCTCTTATTAAGTTCAAATTTGCATGGTAAAGTTCGTTCACGTTAAGAATATTTCTGACGTTTTAGTCGATCAAGTAGTTCATTGGTCGATCACATAAACACTGCCCTGTCAATGACAAGACGTTCTTCTTTGTATTATTGAAATTGTATAATTATGTGAAATACACCATTTTTAATAGTAGAAAATATTAGAAAAATTCTATAAAATTTATTTATTTTTTATCCACAGTCGTCTTATACATGTTTTAATTATTGATATTTACATGTGTAGGTATACAATTGTTCCCTAGAACACAGTAGTACACGGCCGCCATTACGGATCACTTTCTAACGTTCAATACGTTTTCAGCACAAACTGTCAATTATTTTCAGATTTATTGACATTTAAGATATGAGGTTTGAAGAGCTGAAAAAGGTGATTTTTTGAATAGTACCTAATTACCCCTATATAAAAAAATGGAATGACTGTTCTCGACAGGTGGTGAAAATAGTACGAATACTAGGTACTTTCAACAGATTTATCAAACATGAAGAGTAAAATAAAATACACCGGTATAAATTCAAATTAAATTGAATTAAAATGAAATACAAATGGTTGTTATTATGATAAGATTGTATGGACTTTAACATATGTTTTAAATGATCTTTTATGAAGAACCTACAGCAAAGCTTTCATTACAACAGGTCACGCCCGGTTGCGTATTTCCGAATTGCACCCGATTTCGGCACAATGCAACTTAGTCACGCCCCTTAGGTATACTCTCTGACTGAAAACCATTAGTGTATTTTTGTACTCTCTTCCAAGAAACATTACCATATTATTGTAAAATTGTAATTTAAAATATATGGGAATTAATTGGGAAGGGTATTATTTACAAACATACTTTTGAAATTTATTCATCAAATTATTTCAGTCTCAGATCTCGGAGTACATGCGAGTAAACTTGGAGGAATATGTCAGTGGAAACTTTGAGTGTCAAGTAGTTACTTATAGTAAAGAATAAAGATGAAAACAAACTTTTCTGCAACAGTACTAAAAACCAAAAAAAATAATTTAGAACAGTTTGATGTGTTTCCCTTGAAGTTTATGGAAATTTTCGATGGTACGAAACTAAAAATTTTCAATCGCGTTTTTCTTCGTGGTTTACTTTCTTATTCGGTGATATCCGAAAACATTATGATTAATATTAAGACTTTATAAGTGCGGTTTTGCATTTGGCTAATTACTGTTTGTGTATACTGTAATCTTCTTCCAACACCACACTTCCATTTATCTTCTGATAGGTACTAAGTTACAATTTACAATTGCTGCACGTTAATCAAAACTGAAAAAACTGCGTGCGACGTCCATATCCGCGTATGCAGAACTGTTCTCGCTCTGCCTGCCGTACTGCGCACACCTCTTGGGGGAGGGGCTTAATAGACATATATAGCATCGGTGCTGAAATCGAGTATTCGGAAATACGCAACCCGGTTCCGAGATATGACAACACTTTGGTTTTTAAAATGTCTGCTTAACTTACAGCAATGCCACATAAAATTGATATCTAAATGAATTATATCATTTTAAGCTTTCGTAATTATGTATTTATTGAATAGAGAGGGGATTATATATATATTTTTAAAATTTAAATGACGTCATTTCCGGTACCATAAATAGGGAAATCATTCTAGTTTGACTGTTCCTATTCAATAGAGATGGCCATACCGATCTGTCTACCAGTTTTCGAGATATGATGATACTTCCGGTTTCAAAATGGCGGCTTTAATCTCTGACCCCTTGATTATTAATTTTACGTGAAATTACATTTTATTATAAGCTGTCTCAAATAGTATTTTATTGTAACAAAATGTAAATTTGTGTGATTTTTAAATTGTGTGACGTCATTTCCGGATTTGGTATGGAAAACTGAAAATATTACTGAAAGTTGTAAATTAGTTCAAGTTGACGAAATTAAACTGGCCCAAATAAAGATTTTGTGGAAAATAATGTGTTTTCGACAAAATTAGACCGATAAAGTGCGGTCAATTATAGAGTACATATTCATATAATCCCCCAAAAAAGTGTATGCTACCTACCATGAATTAAAAAAAAAACTTTAAGAAAAAAAAATTTCTACTCAAAAAGTAGGATGTACATTTCCATGGAATTGCCCATTTGCTTTACCTACTTTGCCATTTTCACAAATTTTTTGCAAAATTCTTTCCTTTTAATATTTGCCAAAAATACTTTTTATCTCGTTTCCATTTTTCTGAGAGAATATAAAACAAATCTTATTTAATGCAAATATTCAAAACAAAATTTAAAAATTATAAAATAGGGGATTGGTTACAAACTCTTGATCAGATCATTGAAAAATATATCACAGATAGTTTAATTGAGTTATCTTGGAAATGCAGTGAATCAGGATTATGAAGAATGTGCTGTGTGATAATATCCGACCAATCTGGGCCGCGTCTAACAAACCTAAGTCGGTGGAAATGTTGGTTCAGACATGAATTATGAGGATTTATTTAATTTGACCGCCAGAGGTCACCACTAAGCCCATGGGCAAAATCTCGAATGATATCATAGTAAAATCTTTTTGATATGTCCTTAGGAACATATCCACCAAATGTCATGCTTGTATCACAAAATGAACTATCATTCCACTTTGCCGCTCGCTGTACTATAATACAGCGTGCCATCGTTGGAGCTGATCGTTGATGCATCCGGGACTCAAACTCGGACCTCAAAGCAGAGCGTATGGAAATCACAGCCTTTTAAATTGAATAGTGATCACACTCCACATATTTAACATTGGGTTGAATGTAGTTGATTTGGGGCTCGAGTCCGCCATTAATAGATCGTCGCGCTGGGGCCAAACTTTGAACTAGGAGTTGACGGCTCTATTCAAATTGCACATTAAAATTACTTTTGGCGCGACAGATACTGATTAATAATTTCCGACTTCAATGGTTAATAAAAACATCAAAAAAGCTGAAATTGATGGTAAATGCTGAAAACTAAAAAGTTCTCAAATATGCCGTTAGTATCGCGTCGGTCTGCAAAAGTCATTTTCCGAACTAATATTCGATAGGTACATGCTCTTGAATAATGCTACCTACTATACAAATATCAGGGCTGTGGATTCCATATACTCTGCTTTCACTATACGGATCAGAGCCTGGCAAGATAACATTAGCATGAAACAGGTAACAACGCTGACTAGCAAAGTGAACGGAAATAGAGATAGGAATTTTCAAAAGAACCTATCGATTATTCAATTTGATTCGGGAGGTGTTGAACCGGTCAGTCATTTACTCAACAATTAAAATAATCATTAAAAAAAAGATGAACAAATGCCGGTAATGCAATTGCAGAAGAAAAATGCATTTCTCATAGGTTTTTCAGTAGGTCCTGGGCTGCGATCGTGTAAAATGAAAACTTCCTTGTCACGGTGACAAGACCCAAGAAGGCCGTGAATAACATTGAGATACGAAGCTTGTCACTGCGACAAGTAAGTTGTCATTTTACATGATCGCAGCCCAGTAAACGCTTCGTCGCTTGTCCGTCGCTCGCACGGAGTGATTTCGTTCCTGACAAATGCTGACCACAATAGTAACTTAGGAGCATAGTTATTAGTAAGCGATCAGGTTGTAGATAACTCAATTGATGCATTTCATACCCTTTCAATTTATAACCGTTTGAGAAATAGACATAATTTATATTTTGCACTTCCCTCTAAAACTGCTCGATGAATCAATGCATAGGTAGAAAGCTTAAACGTGATTTTCCAGTAAATAATTTTTGAATAGCCCATCTCTATTTTGATTTAAATAAATGAAAAAAGCAAGTAAAAATCTGATAATAAACATATTTGAACCATTTCTTTAATAAAAAAAATTTGAGGAGCTTCAAACATTTAGAATTCTGGACACTCATAACATCATTTTGTAGTGCTAAACTACCACAAAATAAAAACAATATCTCCAGATATTCAGCATTCTCTTAAACCAGTTGTAGATTAACACTGCATATTATAAGGTTTACCTAACAGTTGATTAGTGGAACCTAATTGATAGGAATGTCGTTAATTTAGCATAGCATTGGGAAACCTAAACATTCAAGGTAGCTACTAATTTTTAAGTTCCTACGAACTAATGGTACCTAGGTAATTGTTTAAGAGGCAAATTATGGGAAGGTTAAGTTAATCGCATTCAATCATTTGATACCACCTCTAACAAATATTGACACATAATGACTTTGAAATGTTGTGCGCACATCCAAAGCCAATGTTCGGTTCCATCCCAGTGCATGTGAAAGCAGCACAGCCAATGAAACATGAGTTTTCCCCGGCGATAATGTCAAGGTCGCGTTGTCGAGTGAGTTATCGGGTATGTGAATGTGAAGGACAGTCTCTGTGGCTGACGAATAAACAAAATACTTCTGAATCATCCTCCAGAGCAGAACCATGTTGTTATCACACCCGTGCAACTTCCAACATCGACTAGTTTGACAGACAGCGAGTTGACATTCGGATAGTAATCAAGAATAAGTGAGAGTTCAAAAGATATTTTATTTAAAATGTAAATCATAGCGCTTCCTCTAGCAGAACTATTACTGTCCCCAGAATTATACTTCCAGTACAATCCTTTTGTTTGACATGAAGCTACAACGTAATCGTATGTTATGTTCGGATTTGCTCGGAACGTTTAGCGGGAGAAAACTACGAGATTACGTTGAAAGAAGCGGAATTAAATGCATACTATTTGTACCTATTGTAAAAACTTGAACAAAGATAAGTAATGTATTGCACATAAACTAGTAAGGTAGGTACCTTCCTAGCCTACGTAATGCTTTTCTTATTCTAGTGTCCGAAGAAGAAAACAACGGAACAGTCATTGTGATGATACCGCAACGTACTGCTCCTTGGATCACAAATGCACACAAGAAGCCTACATCAGGATTTACATAACACACTTTGTGATGTAATATTAAGTGGCAGGTAGAGGAAGTAATGAAGTGTTATCACAAACCTGTCTTGCCAGTCTAATGCAGTGCAGGTTAGTCCATTGCTATGTAGTCAGCAGGCGACTCAGAACTTATAGGTTAGGACGACAAAACACACATAAAGATGATGCGAGGTAGAACATTACATTGAACATTATTCTCCACGATATAATTTGCAAATATAACACAACAAGTAGAACGAAATACGCGATTGTAAAGCAAAACAAGAAACGTGTGTGACTTTGGCAGGAAGAACAAACTTTGCGAGGTCAATGTTGCCAACACCCCCACATCAACCAACTATTTTAATTTATGACTGAATATTCGACTGAACCAACGGCACCGGTTCCTGTTTAAAGTGTACTGCGGGCTGCGTTTAGTTCTATGTTGTGATGCGGGTTGCATTAAGTACAGAGCTAAATGGTCAGAAAGGGAAAAACATTTATCTGAAATTATTGATACATATATTCCTTACTACATTAATAACATATTTGTTGATGTAATAATAATTTTATTTGTTGATTGGCCACATGGTTTCACAAAGAAAATTTTTACATTTTTAAGAATATTATTAATTAGAAAGCACCTTATCTACATCCATCCATTTTAACACAAAATGTTGATGCAAACTGAAGATAAGCAAGTTTAACTGATCAGAATCTGTATTTTATCATAATTGTCAATTGATATCAATTAATATCAACCAAGGAGCTCAATTAACATCAGCTTAACCCCTCGTGGGTAGGCAGCCTAAACGTCACCAAAGCAAAGCGAATTGCATAAATGACACAATCACTTTAATAACCATTTTATTTATTTTTTATGAACTTGATATTACAGATAAAATTTGTTAGATTTTGTTGATAGCTGTCATAAACTATTATTACAATGTATATTACGATTGCGAGTATATTTCAGGGTAATTAAAAAAGGTCGTTTTTGTAGTAATCAGTATAAAAACTATCATCCAAAATATTTTTATATTAGTAAAGTTTTACAAAACTTCCTTTATTACAATGTGAACCAGAGTGAACAGCAAAAGAATAAATACCATAGTCTTTAAATACATGATTATATTTACACATTAACCGGTTATGCAGTTTTGATGTCTGTAAGTAGACCAAGTTAAACAGCCTTTTAAAGTACACATGCATTATATTGCATTGTATTTATCTCGTCTTTGCTCAGATGTAGAGCCGTACAAAGTCCAGAGTTCAGATCCCGGAACAGAAAATCATAACATAGCAGTTGATATTGCAATACAGACAGAATAGTACAATGTAATGAACTAAATTCTACTTAATGATCAACAGAGAAGTTACACATTATTTAGTATAGATTTCAGAGTAACATCGTATGTACCAGTAAAATAAATTATTTTACCTCTAAGCTAATATTTATGTTAATAATTACGAACATGGTAATACGTTAATACTTTGTCAGAAAACAAGTGACGTCAATTTAACTGTGAAGTGGAAACATGAAATCTACATAAAACATGACAAAATGAAGAATATTGAGTTATTAAGCAAAACATAATTAAAAATACTTCTGGAACAAAAGTGTTGATATGATCCACATAATCCCACACTTCTGATAGAAATGAATCACTCTAATATAATCTGCGTTAGAGTAAGAATAAATAACGTCATTATAAATCTTTTTGTTGAATAATATTATCCGATAATATAAAATTTCAGTTCTATTCTTCTAATTTTAAAGGTCCATTTCTATACGGATGATTCTAATGACGTGATTGAAAGGATGTATTCAATACTGTTGTTAGATGCTCTCGTGTAAACTAGCCGATAATTAAATTGTCAATCGAATCACGATTATAGAGATTAGCTCTAATCATAATGATTCGATATTGCTGATTGGCGTTATTGACCAATTAGATGTGAGAATTTCATGGAACTTGCAAGGAAATCAAAATGGCGCCGATAAGATGACAATGAAGTTTGAACGTGAGTCACTACAGTTATAAATCCACAAATGATTATGTAAAAGAAATTATTAATAAGAAAAACTTTCTCCTAGAAAAATTCTACAAAAAAAGGAATCCTGCTCGTGATGTCATCTCTCCAAGGTCTGTAGAAATGTTGCATTGAGCCATCTAGCGTTAAAAAGTAACAACACTGCCGTGGTATATCTCAAAATTTCCTTTTTAAATTCTGGCCAATGAAAGAAAAGTAGAAAAGCTCCACAGCCTTCTTGATAGTCAATAGTCACTGACCAAGGTCCACTGATTCAAAGCGTCTACCACTGAAGCGGCCATATTGAATCATGTTGGCATGACAACGACGTAAACAATTTCTCACGCAGGATGCCTATACTCATTGTGAAGCAGGCAAGGTCGTGTGATTGAATCGCGTGTCGTGTGAACTAGAACAACGCGCACATCTAATCACAATATTGGATACAAACATTCAATCACGTCATTGCAATCACAAGTGTGAATGGCCGCCATCTTGCTGTACAAACCTACACTTCCTGACACTGATCTGGTTTCCAAGGTGTAATATTGCATTATTCCTCAGCTGATGCCACGTGTTGAGTCTGTCAACTACTTGTTCACGTGGAACGCATTGATGTGCCGTGTGAGGCTAGCGCTGCGCGCGCAGGCATAAGCACACTTGTTGCACTTGAAGGGTTGAACTACAGAATGAATCTTCTTGTGTTTTATTAACTTGAACTTGTTTTTACTCTTGTGCGCGCAAATATCACAAACAAATGCACTCTCTCCGGAATGATTGCGCCAATGGCCTAAAAACCCTGCCCTTATGTTCGTACCAAAGCTGCATTCATTGCAATTGTACGTCTTCATCTTCCCTTGTACATGACGAAGTACGTGAACTGTCAGTCTACTTTTGACAACAGTGGTATAATCACACTTGTGGCATTTAAAACACTTCACTGCGGAATGCCTCTTTATGTGTTTCCTGAGGTAATCTTTGAGAGTGAATGAAGATGCACAAATGTCGCAAACAAATGATTTAACTCTGCTATGTATCATTTTGTGTGAAGTCAGTTGTGTGCGTGTAACAGTCCTGTATTCACAGGCATCACAAGCAAAAGGACGCTCGGTTAAATGTGTGCGCTGATGTCTGACTAGGTTCACATGCGCATGCGTTGCATACTCACATTGATTGCATTTGAATGGCTTCTCTGTTGAATGGACGCGTTTGTGTCTTGCAAGAACAGATTTAATAGCACTGACAAAGTAACATTTGTCACACTTAAAGGATATTTCAGAATGTTTCTTCTTGTGATTTCCGAGACCGCTGCTGGTGGCGAACGTGTAGCTGCAGATTCCACAAGCGTACGGCCGCTCTCCTGTATGTCTGCGAACGTGTTCATCAAGATCTTGCTTAGTGTATGATTTGTAGTCACATTGGTTACAGTGGAACTGCTTCACTCCCGTGTAGCGAAGCTTGTGCGCTACCAATCCATCCATTGTCTTATAATTGTTACTGCACAAGTCACATGGGAATAAGGTCCTTGTTGACGAATGTTTTAGCTTATGTCTTGTCAGGGTGCTGGGTATCTTGAATTTCATATTGCAAATATCGCACTTGTATTTCCTCTCAGTTGAATGATATCGTTTGTGCTGGTACAAGCCGGTACTGGCCTTACATGTGAAAGAGCAAATAACGCAAGCGTATAACCGCTCGCTTGAATGTGTGCGCATATGATCGACAAGGCCCTTCTTAGTGCGAATCACATGGTCACATTGACTGCATTGGAATTGTTTCTTCTTTGAATGGCTCAGTTTGTGACTGGACAGTTCGCGGAGGGACTTCAATTTGTTTCCGCAGATATCACATTCGTACTTCTTTTCTGTTGAATGACGTAGTTTGTGAAGATTGAGCTCCCTACTCGTCTCACAAGAGTTAGAACAAATGTCACATGCGTATGGACGCTGGCTCGAATGTGAATGCATGTGGAAATCAAGATCAGCCTTCATGTGAGACCTGTACTCACATTCACTGCATTGAAACTTCGTCACGGCAGAATGTTGACAACGCTGTTTTGTCATGTTGCTGCTTGTGGCGCTCTTGAACGAAGATACACCGCAGGCGGCTTGCCGCTCGCCTGAATGCTTGCGCGGGTGGATTACAAGCTCGCTCTGCTCGTGCGATGTGACGTCACAACGATGTCCTGTGATTGGTGTTGCGAGATTAGATCTTCTGAGAGACACGGAACATTGCTTGAGATTGTATTTGACAGCAAGAGAAGTGTCGGAAGTGAGTTGGATCGAGTCATCATCTCGGGATTCAGAGTCCACACAATCTGAACGACAAACTGAATCAAACACTTGGTTGTCGGTTGAATTAGATCGTGCAACAGCTGGTTGAGGTGCCTCGTTGAACACCGATGAAGATCGATCTTCTGCTGATCTTGAGTCTGGAAGAATTCCCTGTGGCAATGAATCTTGCATGACAGATGGAGGTTCAGTCTTAATGTTCATTGCGGAAGGTTCAATGCTACGCGCCTGACGAGTGAAAGGTACGAAGCGCGGCGGACTTCTAGGAGCTGCTGGTGCTTCTGATGTAGATTCCATTCTCGACATGATATTGTCTCTAATATCCAGCTGATTAGTGTCGGGATCCAATGGCAATCCAGGTTCTTGTTTGACTTGTAGTATTTCAGGATTCGGTTTCACGTCTAAAGCTAGCGGATCAGTTTCTTGCTTCACTGATGCAGGTTCTAACTGTGTGACATTGTTCATGGAGGTGTCAAGTGGATCTGGCTCTGTTCCTGGTTCCAGCTTCACAGAAGACGGCTCGGGTTTCGGCTTGACATCTAATGCTAGCGGGTCCGAGGCTGGGTCCAGGTTGATCTCAGGCTGCATGAAAGTCTTGGTTACCCAGAAGCTGTTGCCATGAGCATCTGTCATTTGTGTAGGTTCCATCTTGTATGTTACTCAGATCTAGAACAAACAAGAACAATAGCAAGAATGAGTTAATTCACCAACTCCGATAATCCAAACTTGACCCCCCTTCCCCCTAAATATGTACAAATTTGATATGCACCATAGCCTATGTTGATAAGCTATTTATGCTGAGAATGTGGTGAAATTTTCACATGTTTATCATCTAACCCCTTGTGTTAATGCCAATATTTAAAAATATCGTCAATCCACCCTCCCGCCCAAAAAATATTGAAAAAAATCATGCACAAAGATCTAATATTGAAAGATGATATGAAAGACAGTTTTGTGAAAATTTTGGGTTCTTATCATTAAATCTGCAATTTTTAATTTAGTATTGATAATCAAAATTTGACCCCCCCCCCCCCCCCCCCCCGCCCCCTATGCCCCCCAAAATATCTACAATTTAGATATGCACCGTAGCCTACGTTGATAAGCTAGTTAGTCTGGGACTATGGTGACATTTTTACAGCTGTATCATCAAATCCTGATTGGACTTCAACATAATATCGAGAAACAAACGATTATAATTAAATCTAGTGGAGCGGTCGCTCAACTCAGCCAAGTCGTACTGTACACTCACACTCACTCAACAAACCGTAAATGCAGGTAATAAACTGAGGAGCAGATACTTTTACTGTAAGCAATGAAATTGCATTTTCGGCCTTCTGGATCTTAAAAATGGGAAATCTCATATTGTTGCGAAATATTTTTAATTTTGAGATATGGCCCACTTCACCACATATACCTACCTAGTGAGATACGATAGGTTATTCCATTTGCGATGAACAGGGCCGTAAAAACGAGAAATAACATAACTTTCATCTTCTTCAGATGATGATGATTCAGATCATGAATTGTTGCTGTCTCAGCCACAGCCTAAACGGCTGAACCAATCCAATCGATCTAAATTTTCACCACATGTGCACTTTTTACGTCTGATGATACCTTGCCCTTACGAATTTTTTTTCCGCCATTTTGAAACCGGAAGTGACGTTATATCTCAAAAACGGATGGACCGATCGGGACGAAACTAGCGCCAAACAATTCGGATGGTCATCTTTATAAAATATCAATAGTCAAAATTGAAATTAACTATAACCGAAACCGAAAATGACGTCATAAAGTCAAATCTGACTTAAATCATCTCTTATAACAATACCTACAAATTCAGAAGGGTTATAATGTTATGATATAATACTAGGAAAACGCTCTGTGTAACGCGTTGATGAGCGAGCACGGACACGCGCAACACCTCGAACCGAAATTATGTCTATCGAAAATATCATTAAAAGCCAATAATTCTTGAAATTCGTCAGACTTGTATAGGTATAAAAATCTCCAAATATTCCTAAAGTATTAAGCCCCATTGACACTGTGCAATTTCTTGAACAACTTCTGTCACATTCCCATTTTTCATACAATTTTGTGTTTACACGACGCAACTTTCTGTCACAGAACTTAAAAACATGTTCTAATTTCCATTCAAGAAGTGTGACACAAAAGTGTGGTACAGAAGTTGTACAAGAAATTGCACCGTGTAAATGGGGCTTTAGTCCCAATGACCATGCAAAGTTTTAAGTTGATCGATTGAACCTTAATAATTAAAATGTTCCTAGTCAATATTCAAAAATCATAGTTACAAAAATATACCTGGGACCACTCATATGATATAGGTGTGTGTACTTACACAATATTAGACGATCTGTTGAACGGTCATATCAGTTTCATACGTTTGAAAGTTTTTGCTCTAACTACCTTGGAACTATAAAGAGTCGAAGTAGCCGTGATCAACATTTTCGAGAAATTTGACAGCCAACTCGCAAAATGTCCGTAAAATGTTAATAACTTTTGGATTAAACACAGATTTGTCTGAAAATTGTCAAAAACACAGATAATGTTGGTCCCAATGACCATGCAAAGTTTTAAGTTGATCGGTCAAACGGTTCTAGTTTAAATTTCAAAAATCAGAGTTAAGATAGTTTTAAATTTTAACCAATGGGAGGATTTGGCTGAAACTTTGTATGATTGGGTAAAATGTTAGTGGTAATGACTTGTCAAAATTCAAATTGATAAAACAAACCAATCGAAAGATAATTTTTTTAATATTTGAACCAATCACGGGATCCCGTTTAAAAACGATCACAGGGACCGCATAGAGTACGTTAGTATGTGTACAAAATTTCAGATTGATTGCTTGAGCGGTTTGACCTGGGGTGTGACCACAAAAAAACATACAAACAAACACACAGAGAAAGTGCCATAAGAGTACCGTGGTGACGCTCGCTACGCTCGCTCAATAACATTTATAGATACAAATTTCAGGTGGCAATGATGTCAGCCGCCATTTTGAAAACCGAAAGTGATGCCATAACTCGAGAACGGCTGGACCAATTGGAACGAAACTTACATTATACTTCATAGCATATTATTCATAGCATAAACATAGTAACAAGCACACCTTTTCTTAGCAACCAAATCACAAATGCGTATTTTTTAAAGGAATTATAGTCTTTGGTGCCATAATATATGTTACAAAATGTAAGAATAAACTGGAAAAAGGACTGATATCCCCATAAAAAACACACCGTGTAAAAATACCAGCCAAGGCTATTCAACTATAAAAAATAGAAGAAGTCTAATTTAGCACTGAAAAGTAGTCAAAAAAATTGCAAAGTCAAAACTTATCAAAAAATACTTGGCGTATCGTTTTTTAGGGGGTTATAGATTATTTGATGTATAGATGTGTATATTTGATTTCCGGCCTACTCTCTATACTATTTATATGCACGATATAATTTTTTGAAAAGTTTTGAGATAGTAAATTTTTTGATATCACTACTTTTCAGTGCTGAATGGACCACTAGTCATTATCTTGCTATGTGACGTCACGAATAAAACAGATGACAGAAGGATGTGAACCGTGACCGTCAAGAAGGCTGTGACAGCACAGTAATCAATAGTAATCAAATAGCAAATGGATCCATTTTGAAATTCAACTGTCTTTCCCCCACACGTTTGATTGGCTCCCTCTCCCACTATATGGACAGTGCTGCTCTAGTGTGAGTAAAGATAACTATTTTGCTACATTGACTCCTCCCATCACCATTGGTCAATTGAGACTTCTTCTATTTATTTTTTTAGTTGAAGAGACTTGGCTGGTATTTTAACACGGAGTGTTTTTATGTGGTTTCTATTACTGTCTGCTCAAAGAACGTTGATAACATAAGAAAAATCCATGAGCACCAAGATGCACTAGGTACAGACAATAATAATTATTGATTATTTTAATACTGTTGTAACATTGCACTTATCAATTAGGTTACTAGGTAGGGACCTTGTCTATTCGCATGTCAAGATGAATTTATTGTAACTTTCAATATTCCGTTGTAGACCTAAAAGTGACATAAACATTTTTAATATGTACTATTTCAAAGCTTTTATTCAACAAAAAAATATGTAATTCTGCAAACAAGACAGCAATTGTTTTTAAATATGGCGCATATCGCTCGGATTGAGAACTCGTCACTAGAGGTTTACGAAAACCCACTCGGGTCGTGAACTGGTGCTCCAAACCTTACGAATACTCGCTCGGAGCGACCCGACCCGCTTACGAAAACGTACTCAGAACTGCTCCGAACACAACCCGAGCACAAAACTCACGCCCCTGCTCTCGAGCAGGGTGACGAGTTCTCGACCCGAGCGAGGAGCGCCATATTGGAAAGAAATGGCGCTCAGCCGACTGTCATTGAAAGTAAACGGAGAGAAATTAGATTGTAGAAGTCGATCCAGCTACGGCTGAAGAGTTTAAAGGTAAGAATATGAATGTTTACCTATTAGTTTTCTTTGTTATGATTCATAAATATTACTGAAATTCATTGAAGACGCTGGCAATCAAAACTAGGTTCATATTTCCCGCCATCTTCAGACTGAACCAACCTCTTGAAGCCTGCTTCAACCTGTTTGAAGAATCTGACAAATCAGAAATTGCGTTCGAATACCAGCTCGACCCGAGCATGATCTGACATAACCTGTCACGTGATCTAGCGCTCGACCCGAGTGGGTTTACGTAAACCTCTACTGTGCTCGAGAGCGGGTGTCAGTTTTGTGCTCGGAGCGTTTAGTAAGCGGGTCAGGTCGCTCCGAGCAAGTAATCGTAAGTTTACGACCCGAGTTGGGTTTTCGTAAACCTCTATGTAGGTATTACCTCGAAAGATGTTCACTGCGAGCATATTATTGCAGGTGGAGTGGGATGGTTAGTTGCAGAAAGTGTCGGTAGCTCTCAGCCGAATACAGTGGAACGGATACTAAATACGAGTGGTTTTGACAGATTTCACCAAACGTAGCTTACTATGTTAGCAGGATGTTTTGTAGTACTATTTAACAAGGTAAACCCAAAGAGCAGGTAATGGAACAGCTGTGACGGGGAAAGAATACTTAGATGAAGGAAAGCATGCACGAAAAACAAGTGTGAAATAGGTACCTAACCAACAAAGTAGAATGTGAGGTTAAGAATTACCTTGACTTTAATGTCACCGTTAACAAGGATTGAAACACTTCTGCGTCTTCAATGATGATGCAATATTATATTAGAAATCAAATAGTTGTTTTCACTACTAGAAACAGGTATACACTCATATAATAATGAGCCTGAGTAAAATTAGAAGTTGCAACGAACTGCTGAGAATGGGTTGTTGAAAAGCAATAAGAAAACTAAAAGTGTTCAGGCTTGCCAACCCATTATTACACGGTGACGGATGTGGCTCGAGGCACGATCATCGTGACTTTAACCCACACTACAGTCACGAGCATCATCCCATTGCTCATGCGCCAGCAATAGATCTTTTCGTGGTTACGTTATTCTTTGAATGCGTCATATTTAGGAGTTATTATCATTAACTTGGAAAACGCTCTGAGTAACGCGTTGATGAGCGAGCACGGATACGCGGAACACCTCGAACCGAAATTATGTCTATCGAAAATATCATTAAAAGCCAATAAATCTTGAATTTCGTCAGACTTGAATAAAAATCTCTAAATATTCCTAAAATGTTAGTATCAACCCTTATGATTGAACTGTTCCTTGTTAATATTCAAAAATCACAGGATCTCTTTAAAAAAATATACCTGGGACCACTCAAATCATATGATATTAGTGTGTACACAATATCAGATCAATCTGTTGAACGGTCATTATTAGTTTCATTTCGTTTGAAACTTTCTGCTCTAACTACCTTGCCTTGAACTGAAGATTCGAAGTCGCCGTGAATTTGACAGCCAACACGCAAAATGTCAGTAAAATTACAAAACCTTTTGAAAATAACTACAGATTTGACTGAAAATTGGCAAAAATACCTTAAATGTTGGTACCAATGACCATGCAAAGTTTTTAGTTGATCGGTCAATCGGTTCTAGTTTAAATTTCAAAAATCACAGGAAAAATGGTTTCAAATTTGAACCAATGGGTGGATTTGGCTGAAATTTATTATGATTGGGTACAATGTTGGTTGCAATGTCTTTGCTTAATTTCAAATTGATCAAACCAACCAATCGAAAGATAATTTTTTTAAAATTTGCACCAATCAGGGGATTTCAAAAAAATTAGGGTCTGCAACAATCAGAAATGTTACGTACTTGTGTGCAAAATTTCAGCTCGATCGAAGAAAAACTCTGACCTGTATATCGTCAGTAACAGAAAAAAAAAAAAAAAAAAAAAAAAACAGAGGTCCGTGCCAAAAGAGCCAAAAGGAGACGCTCGCTTCGCTCGCTCAATTATCAATTACCTTTATTTTATATATTGATATTTGTTATTATATTTGTAGCTATATTTATACATTACGATTTATCTGAAAATATTCTTACGATGTTATATTTTTGTAATAATTTTTAAGAAACCAAACTCCAATTTAAAAACTAATTTAATATAATATTTCCATACCTTTGGACCAGTAAAATTCATAAAACGTTCACTAGGCCAAATAAAAATTGAACGTTGACCAAATTTGAATGACTGCTGGTCATGTCCCATAACCAATCAAAGCTTGTTATTATCATTGAAATGTGAGGTCACCTACTAGAGTGAGACAATGTGATCTCTTAGACTGACTTCTGATGGTGCGATCTTACATTTATCAGCCTATCAGATTTATTGAACGTTCAATTTTTGTTTGGCCAAGTGTACATAATGATGATTTTGATTTTTTAACAAACAATCTGATAAACGTATTGAAATAACTTAGATTGTATAATTTTTGTGCAGACAGAGCAAAAAGATACGACTTACATTATAAATGAAGTACTAAACACTAATGCCTATACCGGCAAACGTTGGTGCTACGATGGTGCTGAGTTCAAGGTTGGTGCTACTAACTAGCACCGTGCTGTCAATTTTGCGCTACAGAGTGGCGCAAAAGTAACATTATTCTGTTTTCCCATAATAACTTCAAACAAAATTCAAGTTATACCTAGGTAGGTACTATACTAATCTTTTGACGATAATCCTGAAACCTTAAACTTTTGTTCGTGTTTAATTAAATTCACATTAGTAAAATTACAGGCATTTTCTTTTCTTGCTTGAAAGACTGTGCTTTGTTCTGGACATATTTTACAACATTTCCCAATGTTTCTGGAATATATTGTATTGGCGAACGATAATTTGTAGCTGAAGTGCCTACTGTCTTCAAAAATGTTTTGGTCAAAAACCAAATCAAAACTAAACAACCAAAGTGTCAAAAAAGGGACCAGAAGGTCCCTGTTCAACAAATGGATGAAGTTGGCCAAATTATGAGCCTGTACGCGAACAAAATCACAATAAATATTGACACATTTCTTTTTAGCAATAAATACAATTTTACCTTTTTACAATTCAATTTGATATAGTTTTCTTTATAGCTGTGTCCAAGATATTATAGCTGTGTCCAAGACGCAGGGTGAAGAGTTGACCGATACTTGTGCATAGATCACTGCCGATGACGTCACTAGAGCCTCGGGCATAATCGCCGATGAGCATACCAAGGGTGAGGTCCAAAATAGGAGCTGGTTGGGCGTTGACGTCACCATAGGATTTACGGGTTAAATCAAACTTGCCGCGTCAACAAACGGGCTCAAACCGTGCCCATAACGCTCAAGCTCAAGAGGCCGGGCGTTGTGATCCAACATGGATGCCTGTATTTCCATTCATTCGACTAAGGGTGCATACCGATTTATGATCAGGTCGCCCAGTTTCCCTATCCTTTTAACATTGTGACGTAACACCTGGGCGTCACGAAGGAGTGATTTCCATGGAACATCCATGGATGGAGTCCAATAAGTGTATCGATACATGGTACCTACAAATTTCCGTGGAAAAATTTCCATGGAACAACCCTAAAAGTACCTATCCACTTTTAATTCCTCGTCAGCTGCCACTTTAGGATATTTCTTCAAGTAAACGGATCCATTATTATTTTAAATTTTCTTTCAGCTTGCAATAAAATGTTTTGATAAAATTTTAGCTTTAAGACGTTAGCCCTACCGGCAATGTTAAATAAAAAATGAATCGGGAAATTTGCAGGCTGTTAATATAAATCATTATTTAAAATGGCATTTGGGAAATGGTTTGGCAAAACAAATCAAAATATATTAATTATCTGTTTAATTTCAATATATTTGCCATATCTACAACAAGTATATTTGAAAGAGCTTTTCATGTATCGAAATTTCCCAACACTTCATTTGAAGAATAAGTTTTCGATACTTAAGTTAAGTAAGTAGAATCGATACATGATGATGGTACCTACAAATTTCGAGTGAATTGGGCAAAAACTGTCAACGATACACGAACTTAAAAAATATTGATTTGAGAAAAAACACATGCTGTTTTCAACTTCACAAGCCCGACATATAGTCTGGTGCATCTGCCTTTTTTCCTTCTCTTCTCTTTGGTACCTTATGTTTCTTTCCAAAAAGAAATACAAATAAATACATGATAAAAAAAATCGAAATACAAAAATAAAACATAAAAAACAAAGTTAAACACAGAATTTTCAAAGCGGCAATTAGTTTGTAATAAATACTATGAATTTTTTCAATTATTTATCAATAACCTACTTAGATCTAAGTACACAATATTTGTTTTCTTGGACAATACATGAGTGGCAAAGGAAAAGGAAATTAAAACAAACATTAAAAAATTATTACCTACAAAATTGCTTCCCCGCACCGCTTGCTTAAAGTACATTATTTAAAAATTTGGGAACTGTTACATCGTTTTTCTTCATTTCACTATCACAAGACAGACAGAGATGTTTTAGTGCCGAGCTGAGATTCAAAGTCAGGCTTCCTTGACGAAACCTCACTCGGGTCGAGCCCAAGGTCAAGTGAAAGGTCTAGCGCAGATCAAGCCCGGATAGAGGAGGTTTCCGATTGAAAAGAGGTTGTTTAGATAGTTCTTCAACACCTTTGCTTGTACTTAGCCTTGAACTTTAATAGCAATGAATATCATATTGATTATTTTATTGGTATATTTTTATTAAGTTTTAGTTAAAATAAACTAACAAACGTTTTTAAAAATCAACGCTATTAGGTATTCAACAACAAAAAAAAAATATTTGTAAAAATTACCTGCATGATTATGATAGCAATTGATTTAAGAAATGAGAATGTAGGTTTCTGTGGAAAACTTCCATGGAGTCAGGATGATATGAAGGGATGTGTGTTGTGAAAAATATCCGACCGAACCGGGGCTCGAACCCGGAACCTCTCACTTGCCGGGCGAGAGCTCTACCAACTGAGCTACCCGATCGGACGGACGGACACTAGACACAACGCACCGATGAGGGTTAGAGATCTCCTAGGAGAATGGAATGAAGGTAATGATTGGACATTACAAGCTATCAGACCATCGGTAACGATACTGTCACCATGTCTCTTTGCACTTGCGTGCGCAACCCTCTTTTACTCGACTTAACGAGTTGATTTAAGAAATGTCGCTTATCTCTCGGGTTAGAACTCGTCACTCTGCTCAAGAGCGAAGGAGTGAGTTTTGTGCTCGGAGCGCATTTTAATAAGCGTGTCACTCCGTGCGAGTTTACTGAAGTTCACGACCCGAGTGGGTTTTTGTAAACACTACAGAGGTAACCTACCTACACTGCGAGCGTATTATCACACCATTTATTTTTGTACTTCCCTCAGAAAGGTGAAGTGGGGTTTGTCACAGAAAGTGTCTGTTGCTCTAGCATAGGGGAAGTGGCTCAGGTCACGGCCAAAAGGGGCGTGGCTTAAATCACGGCCATGCTTACGTCATTACTAGATCTAATGTGTTTAGGAACTGCAATTCAGCATCGGCCCTTGTAGCGTATTGGTTAGCGCTGTGGGCCGCAGAAGTGAAGCACGCCAGTTCGAATCCCGTCGCGGGCGAATCTTTTTATTTTGTAATTTTCACAAGTTCGAGTTCTGTCCACCCATAGAGCTATTTTTTTAAGTATAATTTTTTTTTTTAAGTTTTCACAGCCCCGAATGGGTAGTACAATGAAGTGATGCTTAAAACGAGGGGTTTTGACAGATTTCCTAAACTCAGCTTACTACGCTGGCAGTGAAAACTACGGTAGGATTTAACACACAAAGAGCAGGTAATAAAACAGCTGTGACGGGGAAAGAATAATTAAAAGAAGGAAAACATGCATACACACGTGTGAAATACCTAGGTAACTAGCAAAGTACAATGTGAGGTTAGGAATTACCTTGATTGCGATGTATCCGTGAACAAGGATTGAAATACTTCTGCGTCTTCAGTAATGTTGTATCATTAGAAGAGAAATTAAATAGTTGTTTTCACCAAAAGAAACAAGTACCTATACACTCATATGAAACTGAGCATGAATAAAATTACGTAGGTAGGTACCTACCTAGTTGCTCGGTAGTGCTGCAAAACAAAGAAAGTTAGAGAGTGTTCAGGGTTGCCAACCCATTTTACACGGAAGTGGCTCGGTCCACGAACTTCGTGACTTTGAAAAGGATGCAGTCACGAATTATCTAGTGCGCATGCGCAAGCACTTTTTGTGGAATAAAAATCAAATTTTATCAGGCAAAAGCGATTTATTTAGTTATTATTATTAAACTAGGAAAACGCTCGGTGTAACGCGTTGATAAGCGAGCACCGGTATGTGCAGCACATCTAACCATGATCTAATCGAAAATCCGTAAATAATCCACAAATAATCATTTGCAGAAGCACAGAAGAGTTCAATTTTTCTTCAGAGACTGCAAGATTGCCACAAAACCTTACATTCAATATAAATCCAAGATAAGCAAAGACTTTCCAGTCACTCCCAGTATCACAGAAAAGTTCAATTTTTCTTCAGAAAATGGTTAGATTACCAAAGCTTACATTTACTAAAACCTTCCAAGAAAGCATCTCCAAACAGAAAGAATATATAATCACAGACAGAATATCAATATTGTTTAACAACTCCTGTCAATGTCAATGGATGGACCATGCTCAACCATAAGCATGGTTAGAAGGAGTTCGGCAAGCAATCGAGGACGGTAACATCATTGGGGAGGACCAGAACAAAAATTGAAACCTTGAACAGTAATTAGAGAAGAAGTGAGAAAGATTCTTTCGTAAATGAACAGTACGGGATTGGTATGAGTTGGTAGAGGTAAATCAAGAAGGGGTTTATTTTGATGCGAAAATACTCTATAAACTATATTCTAAACCTAAAATATCAAGTCTAAACTATAACTATAAACTATACTTTATTATTTTAAAATGTAATAGCCTTTTAGAAAATTATTTATTTTCATTAGTAGTTTTGGCGCTAGTGTAGCTACACCCACTCTCAGCTTTAGCTCCGGTCCATCATCCACACCCGATTCCCGTCACATGTTCAGGGGGCACAGGAGGGCAAGATAGCCGCGAAGATCAAGCATTGAGCATGTGCTCACCACAATACTTTATGAAATGCGTGCGCGTCCAAGTACTAATGTTCAAATGTTATTTTATAGCTTTAGCTCCGGTCCATCATCCACACCCGATCCCCGTCACATGTTCAGGGGGCACAGGAGGGCAAGATGGCCGCGAAGATCAAGCATTATGTGAATATTATTGTTATATAACAATTCAAGTAAACGTTGCTCATGTAAGAGTTGATAATTCTGAAGACTTATTTTGTGACGATCTTCTTGACTTGAGTCCAGTTCTGCAATAATACATTATGCTTCGGACACTTTTATATGCACTTGTAGTGTCGATGCCATTTCGGTTGGCGTTAGTTTTGGTTAAGCCCCGCGACCACGTCAAGGTCCCAACCGATGCGCAGGGTTCGCTTTTTTTAATGTGGAAGTGCACTACGAATAGAACTCGAAACCACAAAGTCAGTTTGATGCAACGTATGATGCTTGATGTTTATGTAAGAAAACGTAAAGAACGGAAATGAAATGGACACTATATTTATAGTCAAATATTGTTATTTACTCATTCGTGTAAGAATGGAAAATAATAATAAGATTTGATGGACGGGTGTGAAAATTATGAAATAATTTTCTTCAAACTTTTTCTGGTAGAGGAATGGTGCGTAGTCTCTTTTCTTCCTTTTGACGTTGGTGTAGGCTTTTTGATGATTTCAGCGAGGCAATTCTGTCGAATGGGAATGATGGTGAGAACATGATGTCGTTTAATGACCGGACTCGGGAAATGCCAACATAGCTCATTCCGACGGCAAACTCCTTGCTGCCGAGAGCAATGACAGCTTTGTCAAGAGTCATGCCTTGGCACTTGTGGATGGTTACTGCCCATGCTAATTGAAGAGGTAGCTGCAAGCGCGTGCACTTGGTGGACTTCTCTGTCCATCCTCTTGACACAGGGCAGATCGGCATGACTTTGTTTAGATGAAATGATGGTCCCTTGTAGTTGTCGAACTCCACCAGCACACACAATGGTTGGTCAGATGGTGGTGCTGTATTGGGCGTGTAGATGATGTCGATGACGGTACCAGTCGCTCCGTTTACCAGTCCTTGTGTTGTCCACAGGTTGGTCTTCAGCATCACACGGCTGCCTTTAGAGAGATACACGACGTGTTGAAGACCTTGTGCGTTATCTTCTGTGCCACGTGCAGCGGTCGGGCAGTTGTGCTTGGCACAGATTTTGGCAACTGGATTTCCGAGAGATTTTAAATTTTTAATGTTATGATCTTGAACGATGTCTTTAGTTGGGCCGAGATATAGTGAATTTTCAAATGTTGATTTATCTTCTGTGTTGAGGGATGTAATGAATCTAGTTTGTAGCAGCTTCCAGTCTTCTAGGGTTGAACAGCCTTCACTGAGTCTGAAGAGCAGATCGCGGAATTGGACCTGTTCCGGATTCTCTCCTGCTTGTAGCTGCACAACCGACAGAATGTGGCAATGTTGAAATGATCTATATGCAAGAAGGCCATCATTAGAAAGACTATACTTGGACGGTGAGTCGCTGTATAGCGCCCGATCGCAGACTGGAGGAAGCTGTTTGATGTCGCCAAACATGTACACGAATAGGTTTCCGAATGGATTCTGAGCACCATTCGGCTTGCCTTGGCGACACCGTTTGTCAATCATTGCAAGGAGAATGCATCCGATCATGCTATATTCATCAATAAGTAAAAAGTTTAAATTTTGAAAAGTTAGTTGGAAATTTCGGGCTTCTTTGTTAGTCAAATCAACGAACTTTGAGGCATTTGTTCCGATGTGAAATGTAGAGTGGATTGTAGCACCGTTGATGTTGAAAGCTGCCACACCAGTGGGAGCAACCAGCTTGTAGCTGTTCTCGCCCAAGCTGTCTCTCAAAACTCGAGTCATCTCCTTGATGAGAGTACTCTTCCCTGTACCCGCAGAGCCTTGTACGATTACTCGATGCGCTATTTCAATGGAGCTGTCTTTGTTCTTGATGAAGTCTATTTGATCTTTTAATAGGGTGAGGATGCATTGCTGTTCAAGTGTGAATGTCATGTTTGAATCTATTTCTTCGGTTGGAGGGAGATCTATTTTCTTTATATCTTGGATGAAACTGCCTACTGAAGCGATGTTCGGGAAATCGTGGTACGATTTTGACCAAGGGAAGGAAGTGTCGTAATCCCTTGTTCCAAGCTCGCTCTGAACTGGAATGGCCAAGGGTCCCATCCCAGCTACACGCATCCACTCTACCTGGTCTCGGTCCGTCTCCGCCTCTGCCTCCGCCTCCTCGTACTCATCTTCGCTTTGGCCATCATCCTCTGGCAGCTGGTCGGGGATCACTTGCCGATCTACAATACAGGCTTGATTGTAGACGTGGCGCCAAGCTTCGTTATCGGGATTAAGATCGTCTTCTCTTCGCCATGCGGTTCTCAGGATCACTTGTTGTTTGTAGTAAAGTTCGTTCGCGGCGAGGTCGTCACTGAGGCGAAGCCGTGGGAACACTCGAACGACGGCAGCTTTACGACGACAAATCCATTTATTCTTCCAGTAATACTGTGATGCCGCATCGATGAGAGTCAAGTTGTTCATGTAGGCAGGTCGTTGTGGATACCTGGAGAGGAAGCTCTTGTCGCTGTCAGCATCTGCTTCGTTGTTCTGATCGGCAGGAGAGAGGAGTGGCACCCAAGCTTCGCCACCCACGGTCAATGTAACAAATGTCCGGCTACAATGATAGAGAGGGTAGCTCTGAGCAGATGGCAGCATTCTTGAGCTGAGATGTCCCTCTCTGCAAGCGAGTGAATGATTAGCTTTTGGATGGCTAGTTTTGCTGGTTCGTGCTGATTTACTTCTTTTATGAGAATGTTCGAAAGGAGGTCTTGAAATGTTTGGGATTGTGGCTCACTCTTTGAGGCGTACTTTGCTATGTAGTTTACTATAGCATCACTGGAAACAATGGCTTGAATGTCGATATTCGCCCTCCAAGTCTGAATGATGAAGTTATTATATCTATTGAGAAGTGGATCGTTACGTTCAGTTTCAAGGAATAGCTGAAAATTATCATTTCTTTTTAGTGTAGTTTCTTGACAAAGAGCAAATGGAAAGTTGAATCTACATTTCATGATTGGAGAATTTTTAAGTTTTCGTAAGCAATAACCGGCTGAGCACCGCGTGTGTCTCTGAACTTTGTTTAGCAACTCGATGACGTCTGTTTCTTTGTCTTGAATGTCGGCTTGTCGTTTTTGGCATGGATGGATGATTGATGGAGGCTCATTTAATCCTGGATTTACTGTCGATACAATGTCATGAAAGTATTCTGCAACCTCTTTAATATCGTCTTCTCTCACAAGATTCTGTATTGTAGGCGCATCTTTGAACCAGAGTAAACCATGAAGGTGGCTACTACCTCTGTGCTGCCATTCAAAGCTGTACCAAAAATCTATTACGTCGAATTTAGCTTCTAAAATTTGCTTGACATAATAGTGTGCTCTTTCCTGGAAGAACCAAGCGACGATGAGAGGGTTCTCGCAGAGAAGGACACGGCGACGAGCAGACGCTTCAGATGGAGTCAAATTTTCAAAGTTTTCGTCTGGGGCGAGGAGGTCGTACAGTTCTGGCCAGTGTAGATCTGCCGCACTGAGAGTGAAGAAAACTGTGGCAGAACCAAGAGCGTTGACCATGTCTTTCAGTTCCCCGCATCTCTTGAACCAATAGGACTTTGTTATTCGAAGTGATGAGGCAAAGAACATTACTCTGTTGGCAAGTGTGGGATCTGAATCTAGCATACCTTTCAATTGGCCAGCAGTTTTTCCATTTAAATCTGATTTTTTTACTAAAATGTTACCTTGACTGATAGCATTCCATCGTAGAACTGAATTTAGTGCGAAGAATCGAAATCGGGGGTCTTTGGCAAAGCGTCCGTCTTTGTACATCATGAGAAACTGAAAATATTGAGTGGGTTTTATAACATTAGATCTTGAATAGTCGCGTAAGTCGCATTTACCAGTTGGAAACAATGTGGGAAAAGCTTGCACAATGTAACCCTCGGTAGTGAATTCATTTACGGGGTTGTTCGATATTTCGGGCCATGAAACAATTTCGGGTTAAAGAGCGGAAGATATTCTGTCGGTTTGATTTAGGGGCACAATCTGGGGGACGTTACCATGTTCCAAAATGCCATCACTTACACTCGGTTCATTCTCGTCGACCTCCATGAAATCTAAATCTCCATAGACATTTCCAGAAACAGGTAGATTATGCAGCTCATCTTCATCAATGATTATATCGTTGTAGAATCTATTGTTGTTTTTCAGCCAGTGCAAAGCTGAGCGCAATCGGCGAGAGCAAACATTGAAGTCGGAGATGTTGTCGTTTGATGAAGAAAGGCGGCGAACGATTATAACGGATGTTAGGCTTGAAAGAGAATTTGGTAGTTTTTCGGAAAAAGATTTGACGTCCTGAGGGAAATTTATGACGTTTCCATTGTAAGCGTATTCCCTACAAACACTGGGAGGTCCCTGGACGCGTCCTAGGCCGTCCCAGATGGGCGTACGGGCCTGCCCAGGGACCTCCCGTCTTATGGGTGATTAGCATGGAGTGAGACTCCCGGGGCCTGCCACTGGGAATAAGCCCGGGCGGCGGCCTGGGCCGTCCCATGACGCCCGCGCGGGAGGTATGGGCCGTCCCTGGACCCTCCCGGGCGGCCCGCGCGGGAGGCATAGGCCGGCCCTGGCCCCCGCCCGGGCGGCCCGCGCGGGAGCAGCTGCTCGCTTTGTAGCCCCCTCCCCCTACGCACATTCCATAACGGTCACGTGCTAGCTTGCTAGGTACACTCTCATTCAAAATGCAGTACCTACAAAACGTGCCTCTGATCCAGACACGTGCATATAGGCACTAATTTTGAATGCGAATGTACCTGGAAAAAATACGTTTCATTAAGACATAATTAATTGCAAACGTGAGTGACACGAGAAACGGGATTTTTTCACAATTTCGGAGAGTGGGCGTTGCCATACGAAAAAATAATCCAGGTATTTTCTTCCAGGGTCAATGTATTAGTTCACAGTTCACGGAATATTTCACAACAGTTGTAATTTGTTATGTCAACTAGAAGAACAGTAGGTACCTACTCAAACACATTAGAAATGCATTTAAGGTGCTGCAAGCGCTAGCGATTTTGCTGCTTTTTGTAGACACTTTTTGCGATACGATTGGAGACGAAACGGGTAGACCAAATTATTTTAAATTTTAATCGTGATTAGATTAAAGACAAACTTAGGGTTATCCCTTGGTACATTTTTAATTTTTTGTTTCGTTGATTAGTAATAATTAGTGGCTTTTTGGTGAAAAATTAGCTGTTTTCTTGTCTCCCTGGCCGCCGTATAAAATTAAATTTCAAAAATGTGCCAAGTGATAACCCTAAGTTTGTCTTTCATCTAATCATGATTAAAATTTGAGATCAATTGGTTTTCGGGTTTGGTCTCCAATCGTATCGCAAATTTCATAGTTTTGCGCGGTTTTGTTGAATAACCGGCGCCTAATTAACGATGCAATATGCAAAAATGAAAAAGTGCTACTAATATGCAATCAGAGTGGTCATGTGAACATCCTGTAAAAGTTACACTCGCTTATGAAACAATATTTCTCTCTAAATTTTCTAAAACGGCCGAGCGCTAGTATCACCTTAAATGGTCAAATATTAATAAAAAAAAAAAAAAGCCGGTACCTAATTTATAAAGTTAATCAGTGGTTATTGGAAGTTATTTTATCTCGCCATGTTTCCCTATTGTTTGAAAGCTGTTCCACTGACCTGACACATTACCTAAGGTACCTCCTACTGTTTTTATTTTTAACGCATTTTTATTTGGAGGAAATATTTTGGGATCATTTGAAATCCTCAACTTGACTGTCACATAATGGGGAAGTCTCGTGAAATTCAGATTTCAGAATAATAGACCCTTATTTTATGAAAGTTGATTATGTTGCTGAACACAGATGTGATTTTATTTTTGCTGTGGGATGAATAGTTTTCAAGGAATGAATTTACAAAGTTTGATTACTTTTAACAGGAAAATTTACAGAAAATTGACAGATGATCCACAATGGTAACACATTAGTGTAAGTGGATTCTTGTAATACGTCGTTTTTCCCGCCAAAAGTCCCATTATAATTGAATTTCATTTGCATGAATTAATTTTTAACATTTCGCGGGTGACAAATGTCAGTAATTATTTGCGTTGATATTTAAAAACTTACTGGAACAAAATTTCTAGAGACTTAAGTATTACCTACCTTATTCATAAAAAAATGAAGAAGGATAAAAAGATCCATAATTTTTGTTTATGAATCAGTTGTTGGATTTTGAAATTAGCAATTATTTTTTGATAATCTCCCACAGGACGATTGAATCGTTTCAATAATAAATTTTTCATGTACTCTTCCCTACTTACTTAGGTACTATATTGTTTTGATAAATTACAAAAAATAAAATGCTACACATAGGAGATTCACTGCAATTGAATTTTAGGAATAATAAAGAGCAGGAAAACACACGAAAATTAAAAAAAAAACAGTTTCATATAATATAAACGTATATTATTGTAAAAGATTATACTACCACATCACTTAAAATTTTTAAATGTCCTTCAACCTTCACACGTCACATAGTATCAAAACATTCTGAGGTAGGTACTACCTGGCAGTGAGTCTGGCACGCTGTCTCTTTATCGACAAGACACAATTCGGATTTTACTTCACTCACGGATATGTTGGCACAATTTTTCATCTTCAGTTTTTCAAGAAAATGAATGCTATTGAATACGTATTTCTTTCATCTGAAAAAATAAAATTGCAGAGTATTTAGGTAATGTACCTTGTACTAATAATGTTCGCAAGATATTTGCAATTATTTATTATTGTAGGTACAGATTCTAACCTAAACAAGATTTATACAAGATCTTGAAAAGTTTAGCAAGATCATGCAGCGTATTGTTAGAAGTGTTTTTTATTTTTTGTGTAAATTTTTATTCGGTCAGACCAATGAAAGTCCAACATTTACAAGATCTTGTTATCAGTAAGATCTTGTTAATTTTGTCAATATTTAACACTATTATTATGCTATGCTCAAAAGAATTTTCCGATTTAATGGCCAGATACTGGATTCCATCCATAAATTATTAGCACACGGTCTTACGGTGTCGAGGACTGACATCCGCAATCTACGTGGATGCAACTTCTTTTGAGCATGAGGCTGCCTAGCAAATAGTTTCTACCTACTACACAAGAACTATTTATGTAAATAACTGCAATAGCAGATAGCTGCAAATAACAGTCTTTACAAAAATTTTAAAAATTGAATTTTTGGCACAGAGTGATCCCTAAAAAAAAGAAAGATAGATTCAATGAAGAATTTGTAAATTGATAGGATAAACTTCTTGGCAATGAATAATACAAAAATCACTTTTGTGTTGTGTGACCTGCCACAATAATCACTTGAGGTACAATTATTACCATTAGGTACACTATTTATTTAAAACCCCAATAAAAATTTGAAACATTCTATATTGCATAAATGTGATTTATAGGTAAGGTTAGAGGAAATACTACACATATAAAATACTAAAATGTGGCTTACCATCAGAGAGTTCTGAATCATTACATCTGTAGGGTAGGTAACATTTAATCCATTAACTCGATGAAGTCCCAAGTCCTGTGCATCTTCAGAATTCTCGCTAATTTGCCAAGAAGTAAATTTACTTTTTAATTGAAGTAGGTAGGCAATTAAATCGACTCTAGAATAAGAGCAGGGCAAGTTCACGGTGAATCTGTAGAACCTACAAAAAGTAAGGTGAAAGTTAGCAACTCAAATTAATTTCCTCTCAGCCATTCCGTGTTACGGGTGTACGGGTGTAAGATGCTATGTTCAGCATCTTATTCATCAAAATAAAAATAGTTCTAGGATCATTGTGCAGCCTTCTAAATTTTTTATGTAATTTACATGGTTCGACACGAAATTTAAATTTAAATGCGGTCCCACAATTTTACTGATAACAAAATAACTATTCAAACTTAAAAAAAAACTGATTACATATTTGGAATCAGCAAGAAAATACCATGAATTTAATATAAAAACATGCTGATTTATTTACATTTAATAATTCAGCAGTCATCATGTATTATGTGGCATAATATGTCTGCATTCGCATGGAATGGCTGCTCTCTTACCACCGGCGCGTTGGAGGAAATTCAAAAGGTGCGGTTTATTTTTTTGGATGACAACATTCAATCTCAAAAATTTTACTACGTATTTGAATGAAGCGGGACCACCATTCAATGTATGTATCTACTACCTCCGACAAGAATGTAATTTCCATGCAACATAATTTTTACTTTCGGATCACAGCAAAAATGTTTGTTATTGGCCTTGTAAGGTACCTACATAAACAAAAATAATTGATGTATATCTAAAATCCTTGATAAAGTTAAATAATTAAAAATAATGAAAATATTTACCACTCTGCTCGGTTCGGTTCTTAATGTTTCGGCTCGGTTTGACGATACAGCTTGGTTCGCTCGCAGGACGAATACGCGCTTTGTTTCTGGAGTTCAATATCTTAATAGCCTATTTTCTTCCAGAGTAGATTCACCTTTAACAAGTAACATTATTAAAACTGCAGTAGGTACCTTGGTAGGTATGTGGGATGGTTATTGGTTAATGTAGAGGTGAAAATATTCCCAAAATAGGCGGAGGTACGTACTAGGTACCTACAGGTAGGGTTTCCTACTGACTACTACCACTGATATGTATAGACTACCACGCCAAGCAAACTGTTTACCTACTTTATTTATTTTATAAATACCTAAACTACCTAGTTGGAAATTTTACTTTGCATAAATTGCTACATTTCAAAAATTTACATGTGAGGTTAATGTTTACTGAACATTGGTCACACTACCTATTGGTTTATTAGTATCCCCAGCATACAAAACTAAAGTATCAACGATTAATGCCTGGATACTTATGTAGGTAGTTGTGATGAAGACTCACCTTTAATGGGTTGTATGGCTCTGTGATGAAAATCCAAGCAAAAGAGGCACAACAAAACTGTAATTATTTCACGATTTGTGTCACATTAAATGGTTTGAACTGAGACAAACTATTCAGCAGTGAACACTGCATTCACGGACACAGATAATAATTGAAATCACATTCAAAATCACTCAAAAGGACGTAAACTACACACTCATGACACTCTGTAAAATATCAACAAACGTCAAACGCCGCGTTTGAAATGAAGAAGGGAGAATGGAAACAAGTTGATTCACGAAGATGGCCGACTGCCGAGTTCATAAAAGAAACTTTACTAATAACGTTTAAAATGGTATGAATACTTTGCTTTGGAATTGTAAACATATTTATTCTTAAATCAATATATCCATGTGAAATGTAGGTGTAATTATTATAGAAATGAAGTTATAAATATGAAAAAAATAAGTCATTAGAGCAGCTCAAATTCAAACAGTCGTAGCGCCCGCGCGGGCCGTCCCTAGCCATTCCCGGGCGGGACCAAGACGGGACGTTCCTAGAAATTTTACAGCCAGATAAAACGGATCGGTTGGGCTCCGTTGGGCAGGCCCAGGGCATGCCCTAGTAGTTCCCGCCCGGGACGTCCCACTTGGGCGCTAGATGGGCAGAAGCCCGGGCCGCCCAGTGTTTGTAGGGTTGTTGGCCTTGTACGCGAAACACTGAAACAACTGGATGGATTCGAGCGATCATCATAGACTCGATCATTGATAGGCAAGCCAACTCATTGGGTACTGAGCCAGGCTGCATATTGTTCGCTTCGGAAAATAAGATTGAGTTTTTTTTACAAGAGGTGCAGAGTCCAGAAGTTAATTTTAAATTGGGAAAAGAAATGTTGCATGCATCACAGGATTTCCACTGTAAACTGCCAATAAATTGTTGAAATTTAATTGATAATGCATCGTCAGAATATTTAGGGACGGATCGTGCTCGATGTCGCCGAGCATCTTCAACTCGTCGGTCTGTGCGCTCATGCGCAGACTCAGATCTCCGTCGTCTCGTGGTGCAGTCCCGGCTAAGTCGTAACCTCGCCTGAGTCTGTTCAGGTGTCTCGTTGGCAATGGACTGAGTCGCCCTCTGCAGGCTGCGTTCTCTCCTCTCCTGAGTCTGTTCGAGTGTCTCGACAGATATGGACTGTAAAACACGTTGTAGGCTACTCTCTCTCCTCGCCTGAGTCTGTTCAGGCGTCTCCTTATCTCTTGCCTGTGAAACACGCTGCATGTCACGCTGCATCCTCGCCTGTGTCTGATCAGGCGTCTCCTTATCTCTTGCGTGTGAAACACGCTGCTTGTCAAGCTGTCTTCTTGTCTCTGTCTGATCAGGCGTCTCCTTATCTCTTGCCTGAGAAACACGCTGCTTGTCAAACTGTCTCCTTGCATGTGTCTGTTCAGGAGTCTCCAGCATGCGAGAAGCTCTCATGTTCTCTGCATTTCGCTGTTTTCTTTGAAGAGTCACTTCTTCACTCTCCCTATCTAGACGGGCAAGGGCTTGGCGTTTCTTAGACAACAGAGATTTCTTTTTAACCTTCGGCATTGCGTAATAATTTAATTGAAAGTAAAGTAACTACTATCACTTGAACTCTTAAAACATTTAAAGTTTAGAAAACTTATTTATCATAAGCCTTCTCGAAGTGACATACTATTATTTTATCATGGTACTTAGATTTATAGATTAGATAATAAAGTCTACAGAATTCATCAAGGAAGCAGTGATAAAAGAAAACTTATTGATAGGTTAATTTTGACATTGACATAATTAGTTATGATTGTTTTGAAATATATACCCTTTATATACTCTTGAAGTTCAAAGTTTTATGATGATCGCGTAAAAAGATTCTAGTATATTTGCTCACGACGTTTGTCTCATATTGCCATTTAGTTATGCTTTTATTCTTTGCTTTTACCAAGCTTTCTAGCCAAGTTAGGTAGGTACAAACTACTTATCAAGTTTCCGATGAAATTAATGGATCGATTTTGCTGGAAATCATTAGGTTTCTGCAGTGGATAGTAATGAATCTTTTGTGAAAAAAATTGGCCAGATCCATTACTTCGTTTAAAATGTAATGCGAAATACACAGACAGACAGATAAAAAAAAAAACAGAGATTCGAGCCGTAAGTTTCAAGTGGAGTCGCTCGCTACGCTCGCTTGATGACCTAGGTACCTGCATTTTTCAAACATGTTTTGAATTTATAAATTACGATTCGTCGTGTCAGAGAGTAAGTGATCTATCTCCAATTTTTGTAATATTGAGATTTTTGGTTTAGGTCATATATTAGAATGTACTTGATCTATATCAATTAAAATTCCCTCCAATTTATCACTTTTACGGTAATTTTGAACGGAAATCGTTTGCTCTACAGGCTGTTCAATTTACGCTTACAACGCCGTTAGGGTATAAATAAGCAGCACCATCCAGACCTTCCACCTGAATTCATACTTTGCCAACCTTAACTCTCCAAAGTGAATCCGCTAACTTGAATGTGCCACCTAGTTCTAGCTGATTTTCATTTTGTTGTGTTGTACATCATTTTCGTTGCCATCTTCACCACCATAATCATTGTACAGAAGATTTGAACAAACTGTATGTCCAGTCATCAATGACTTGTTCGGATGCATTTGCTCTATGTCCGCATCGTCCAATCAGAGCCCTCCCTCACGATCAAACTGTCAAGTTGGCGCGCATCTGGGATATTAGTAAACCCGCTGTTAATTTCTTAATTCGAAGAGTTAGATATTATTATTTGTATAATTTATTTCCATTTATTTTTTGTAATTGAGATTTTTGTGTAATTTTTAGTTTTCTTAAATATTTTATTCAATTAATTTTTAATTTATATGAATAATTAATTGTTAATCACTCTGAAAGACTAACTGATACAATATCTTCAGTAATATTCATGAGAAATAAAAAATATTAGTGTACCGCAATAGCATTGATTTCCAAATGCAGAAGTCCTATGTCCACATTTCTAACAGACACTCGCTAAGAAATGTGCACAAAGTCCTATGTCCAACAGGAAATTACCTATTTTCGCTTCGTTTGTCACTGAAACATCAATGAAACACATAAATAAGTGTTCTAATTCGAATAAGTGATTATATAAACTTAAAACTCCAGTTATTGTTTATACTTTTATAGGGTTAATAAAATCATAAAGTTTGACCCTCTGTTTCTCCGAATGGGAAAAGTTGGACATAGAGCACTTACACTCTAAGGCGACGATTTGTCTAAAATATTCTAATTAATTGTTTTAAAAAATCAACAAAGTGAAATGTAAATTAAATTTTTTGTATTATTTCCATCTCTCTTGGACCAGTAAAATTCACAAATTTACAAAATGTTTTCTGATGTATCAATCTATCTCATAAACGGTCTCATATAAATTGAGGAGAGATCCCAATTATTATATGATGAAACCTTGGTCCAATGACCATGTACAATTTTAACAAACCAAATGATATATTTCTTACAAGTTGAAAAAAGGAGACAAACAATGTTGGTCTTAAAGTAGTACCATCGATTGTCCACGTAATTCAAGTCAGTGACCCACAAATTAAATTACAAATCAATGAAATAAATATTTTACAACTATATTTTTCATTGTTGATGAATATCATAAGATTACTTTGTAGAAATACGATATATTATAAAGAATTTACAATTATTTTAATTAATTTCATGCATTACGAATTAAGTACTTGATTTGATTTTAAGCAGCTTAGTAGAAACTGGCTAAATTAGGGTATTATTCTTGATTATCTCTTTATTTAATTCCATACCCCCACATTTTTAAACGGCTAAAATATTGAAAAAAATGGCCTTTAAAATGAAATAAATATTTTTACTTTGTAGTTTATATTACGCTTTCTACAGAAGATATAAGTGTAATTTTGAAGCTTCACCATGTTATCTTATGTGAAAATTCAAGATTTCCTTTCAAGATATCTCTTAAATTAATCCCGTGACACATGTTTTTCTTTTCGTATTTGCAAATGGTATTGCTTGAGGCATATTTGAGGAAAGTTTGAAGCATTTTTATTTAACACGGACTAATGGTGTAAGTACTTTAATTACCATGACATGAGTTTGATCCAAGGCTTGATCAGATCTATTGAAGATCATTTCGATTTTTCAAAAAATTATGAGACTTTTAGTTTAATTTTAACTAATAAATGGATTTAAAAAAATTATGGCTTGGCAACCAACCAAATCATTCATTGGTTAAATTTAAAAAAAAAGATAGTCAAACATTTTACCATCATTCACTCATTTTCAGACCAATTGGTCAAGCATTTACAGACTTGATAGCATATAAGAGTTTTGAAAGAGCTGTTATTTTGATAATTCGAAAAGTACCTAGCAAATTCACGGCAAATGGATCTTTTATAGGTAAGTGCTATACAAACTTATTTCTCAACCCCAAAAGCTATCATTGAAGTTTGAGATTAAAATTAACTGAACTGACTGAAACTTATCATCATTTTTGTTTGCTGTTTCCTGTGATTGTGGACAAGGTTGTATTAAGAACAACAATCTAAAACATGTAGATTTATTTACCTGCTTACATTGTCAACCACCAAGGTATAGGTACCCTTGGTCAACCACCACCAAAATAATATTAATTGTTGTATTGACTTTTTAATACAGTTTTAAGTTATGGGCTGCCATCAATTTGTTGCCAGCATTGGGCAATTTAGAGCAGTTTTACAAAATATAAATTTCTATAATTGGCAAACGGTTACAAATATCAAAAATTGATAAGAGCATCCAGTGTACTGAACCTTTATCTACAACATCATTGCTTACTGTCATAACTTTTTCTTACTATGTGGTCAGGTTTGTCTGGAACGTAAACGCTCCATCGCTCGTCAGTCGCTCGCAAGGAGCATTTTCGTGCCCGACAAATGCTGACCACATAGTAGGAGCTAAGTTGTGACAGTAAGCGATGAAGTTTTCTAGATAAAGGTTCAATACACTTCTTGATGCTTTTCTTACCTTTCTGATGTTCATCCCTCCAAAACCGCTCCAAACCGCCCGATGCTGGCAACAAACTGATTACCGCTCTTAATGTACACACACAAACCATCGAAACAAGTGATTGCAAGGGAAAGTTTTCATAGAATGAATTTCAATATGAGATTGTCTGATTGAGAATAACATCGTAGCTCAGATGTAGAGCCGCACCGAGTCCAAGGCTCGTATTTGAGATCGAACGGCTGCTGAGGAAACTCTGGTCTGAGCAGATCTCACATCACTTGTCCTTGAGTCCTAGAACAAACATTCACAATCTTAGAGAACCAAAACACGCGAGCACCAATCAGAGTCTGGGTGCGAGAGAAATGGGCAGTGTTTATCATTTCTCAAGCCTTCTCACGGCCCATTTGACAAATTCAAATAAATTTATTAACATTTATAATTTATATCATCACCTATGAACAGATATTTTTACAGCAATTAAAATGTTATTCAAAATTGAGTTAAATATGTCTATAGCTTGCCAGATGATTTCAATGTTGTCATTCATATATGGTGAATGGATTTTAGGAAAAAGCTATGAGAAACGCGTTGATAAGCGAGGCTACATATTGCATGCGAACTCATATGAGTTTGCAAGTTTCTGTTCTACACACCATGGAAAGAGCCGAAACAAAATGCTTCAAAGGAGAAGAGATAAAATATTGGAAATTTCCTTCATGATATGTGACAAATACTTTGACTTCAACTTTTGAAGAAGCGTAGGCGATTTGCTGCTTTTTGTAGACACTTTTATGTAGACGAAATGATTTTATTTTTGAGTGAAATATTAATCATGATTAGATAAAAGACAAACTTAGGGTTATCACATGGTACATTTTTAATTTTTTTAATTGTTCATTACAACCATTGGTGAAAAATTACTTCTTTCTTGTCTTGCTGGGTTCAGTAAAAAAATTAATTAAGCGAGCGGAACGAGCGTCTCCACTTGACTCTTGCAACACTTTCTCTATGTGTGTGTGTGTGTTTTTTTGTTCAACCCAGGTCGCACCGGTCAACCAACGTATTGATCTGAAATTTTGCACACACCTTCATCTCATACTAACTTACAACTGTATAATTTTTGAGAAAGATCCGTCCATAAATAAAAAAATAAAAAAAATCCCTGATATTTGTTAGGTTTGTGTTAGGTAAGCAATGTGTTGGTAAGCTCTATTATACGAAACGGCAAGTAACTTTTTTGGATAATATTTCTTAAATAGGGAAGTCTCGTGAAGATTAGAATTCAGAATAATATTTATTTTATGAAAGTTGAGATGTTGCTATTTTTGTTGTTGGACGAATAGTTCTCATGTAATTAATTTACAAAGTTTGATAGATCTACTCTCATTTAAAAACAGGAAAATTGGCAATGACATCACAGTTTGCTATATTGCCATGGCAACAAGGGAATACACAATGTTCAAGACTTGGAAATGACATCACAGTTCTGATTCTTGTTAAAGGCCGTTTTTCCCGCCAAAAATCATATGATATTTGAACTCGATTTTTATGAATGAAAATTTAAGATTTCACAGGTAATAAGTAGGGGTGTGCGAACCGGTTCGAAAACCGAACCGAACCGGTTTTGAAGGTTCGAAAATTATTATGAGAAGTTCGAAATAGAACCATTTCGAACCTTCCCGCCCTTTTTCCCGCGCGTCACCACAGCCTTCTGAATTCGAGATTTTAACCTCAAATGGCGTCATTTTTCACGCAAAATCGCGTATATTCTTCTGTAGTAATCAATCTTTAGTTAACTATGTTTCAGTTCAAAGGTTTGTTATTCACGAAATTTACATTATTATGTCATAAATACATGTAAATATTAGTGATGTTGATGATCCTAAATAAGTTATATTTATTTTCTGTCTCGCGTCATGATGAGTACTATTAGCCCATTTTGCATAAAATTATTGACATCATTTTCGTTACCTTCCTCCCTCTCCCTAATTAGTTGATGAAACAAAGAACCGTTTTTAGGCAAGGTGCAAGCTTACAAGAACAAATTGCAACACAACAATTTATAGTATAAAAAAACACTTTATTACAATTTTAAACAACACCTGTCTCTGTCAGCAGCAATAGGTATTTGGAAGCATTTTGAAAACAGCCAGAACGTGTTAAACACATAACTTTCTTTAAGATTTTGTCCAGCATCCTATTATAAATGAAATGCAAATAGTATGTATGATAAATCCATTCATGTGTGTTATGTATCCATTCACTTTCATCCTTTGGATTTCATTGAAAGTTGTTTGGTAGCACTGAAAGCAAAAATCGATTATACACCTGTAAAGGTTCGAAAAGGTTCGAACACTTTAAGGTTCGGTTCGAGGTTCGGTTCGACTTGAAAAATCAAGGTTTGCACAACCCTAGTAATAAGTGTATTTGTCATTATTATTTGTGTTTATTTATAGAAATTTACTAGAATAAAATTTCATGAGACTTCCCTATTATGTTTGCTCATATTAGCACTTAGATCATTGCCTATTTTGTAGTTAAAATATGTATTTTTTATTTTTTATTAATCCATGATACCTAAATACTCCAATAAATACACATGGTGTACTGTTAGTAACTTGCAAGGAGAAGCAAATTCCGTTATTATAATTTCTATAATTTAGTGGATTGTACTTCTAGATTTCAGTTGCTTTGTGTATATTATTGGTTATTGCCGGGTTTTAAGTAATTATGGTTCAAGTTGTTGCACACATCCGTGCTCGCTTATCAACGAGTTGCACATAGCGTTTTCCTAGTTTTAAAAATATGCCAAGTATACCAACCCTGAGTTCTTCCTTTAACAACACACTTGTATAATTTGAGATCAGTTCGTTCACTGGTTTGGTATCCAATCGTATAGGAAATTTCATAGTTTTGCGGAGTTTTGTTTAATAACCGGCGCCTATTTAACAAGACGAAGGAAAAATATAAAAGCTACTATTATACAATTAGACTGATCATGTGAATATCCTGTCAAAGTTACATCCACTTTTAAAACAATTTTTCAATTATTCTCTCTCATTTAGCGGCAACGGCCAATTTTTACAAACCTAAAATGTTGGTCGATGACAATACAAAATTTAAAGTTGATAGGTAAAACGGTTCCAGTTTTTATTCAAAAAAATTCAGAATCCGAAGCCTCTCTAACGACATTAGTAAGAGTGCAAAATATGCGGCCTGGACACTGCTGGCAAAAACAAATAAGAAATAACACACAGAAAAAGTGACATAAGAGTTCCTACAGCGGTGAAGCTCGTTCAATATTGATGCCGAATGATAATTATCTCACCTTGGCGACTTCTCCTTGTCTGTCTCCTTGGGACATCAGTGCTGCGCTGGGGCAGGGCCGGCACAGTGCTGCGTCTGGGGACTCTCTTGCAGTCTGCTGGCAGCGCGCGCCGGCAGCGCTGGCAGAGGTTGAAGTCTACCGAGCGATATCCACACGCAGGGCACACGGCCAGCATGCCCGGCACAAGCTGCGGCACGTACTTCTTAAACACACAATCAGGGATATTTCACTGTCAATGACCACTCTAATAAAGTTCGTTCACGTTTAGAATAGCAAGCCCGTGTACTACTGTAGTCAAGCGAGCATTTGTAAACCTACACATGTAAATATCAATTATCAAAGAATATGTACAAGACGACTGTAGATAAAGATAAATCAATTTTATTGAAGTCTTCTAATATTTTCAACTATTAAAAAGTGTGTATTTCACATCCTTTATACAATTTCAATAATACAAAGAAGAAAGTCTTGCCATTGACAGGGCAGTGTTCATGTGACCGACCAATGAACGACGTGATCGTCTTGCTCTCCTAATCGTGAATGAACTCTATCCACAGTTCGTTTTTCGTATGTTTGAACTCTCACCAGAGCAAGAGTCATTTGATCCACCGTCACTTACTCTGTTAGGCGGAGAAAGACGTCATTGCAAGGTGAGCGCGCAATGAAGTCTTTCTCGGCCTAGCAGAACAAACTGCCTCTCAGCGCATTCTGTTGAGAGTTCAGACAAGGGAAACACAAACTGTAACTGCATTTAATTCGAGAATACACATCGCTTTAGGAAACTGTTATTCTCATATAATAAATTCTTAGTTCAAACAGAGGGGATTTGAGATGCTTGACGTCTACGCATGTGCCATAACGCTTTCGGAACAGTCACTTTCCCGGCACTCAGGACCCACTCTCATGTGAAGCTCAGCGCTTCTGTTAGTAGTTATTATCAGTGATGACTACAATAGTCCACACGCATGTGCCGCAACGCTTTCGGAACAGTCACTTTCCCGGCACTCAGGACCCACTCTCATGTGAAGCTCAGTGTTTCTGTTTGTAGTTATTATCAGTGATGACTACAATAAGGAATATTTTTAAGCATCAAGAGTGAACATTTTTGCATTACAGAAATTAGAGTCAGATTTTTTTTTTAAATGCTAGGAAAGTTAATTAACTTCTGTGATTTTTCAGACTGTACTTAGTATTTACTTCAATATAAATTATCAGAAAACAGCAGAATTAAATCTTTCAAAAAGTGTTTTCTGGTCAATTTTGTTTAAGAAGTTTTGACGTGTGACAGTGCGGTTCTATTATTTTATGACCTTCCATTCATTAAATCCTATGTTACATGACTGACTAAATCAAATTATTTTGTAGTACAAAAGTGACTATGGTATGCCAGAGTTGTAGAAAGTCGGTACTTAAACAACGGAAAGTTTTCAGATCTATAATTTTCCGGAAAATAACATTTTGAGACCATCTCTCACCTTCTTACGATCAGTACTGTCATCTTCAAGTTTTCTCTTCCCCATGCTACAATTGGCCGACAGTTCAGCCAGTGGCGGATGCATTATTAATGGCTCGGTGGTCGCTCCGTCAAGCTCTAGTTCAGCCAACATGAGGTCCACGAATGACTTGTTCTCTGAAATATATTGACAATTTTATTTATATTTATACCCAGGGGCGGATTAAACAGTTTGACGCAACTAGGCTAATTCACAGGAGGGCGTTGATTAGTTCAAATTAAAAAATATATCTTCCAATTGGTTGGTAGGTAGGCCTAACCAATTTGAAATTTTGCTAAGTCATTGCAACCAAACTGTCTCAAATCTTACACACTTTCAGCCAAATTCTTCTATTGGTTAAAATTTTAAAAATCTTCCGATTGGGCGACAATAAATAAATATTCGAATATGTTCAAATTTTCCATGGTGATAAAGACCAACATTTTCTAAAATTTTAAACATTCAAAGTCCAACCAGTCAAGTAATACAGACATATTGACATTTTATGAGTGTGAAATCGATGCCAGAAAAGTTCGATCGAAAATTACAACATTTTTAAATTGTTACAGAGTTTCTAGGTAGATTGAAAGTTGCCATGAAAATTAGTAATGTAGGTAGTCAGTTATCTTTTATTGAGTGGATGGTGTTCATTTGGAGATGTTGCGCATATCCGTGCTCGCTCATCGAAGCGTTACGCTGAGCGTTTTCCTAGTACCTACCTAACTACCTACTTAAAATTTACCATCAATGATCCAAATGACAGAGTGTAATCAAAATGATTAAATTTTTCGTGTACTTCGTGTCTTACCATAGACATTTATACTCAAGTGAGTATAAATGTCTATGGTCTTACACTACATTTCCAGATGTTAAATCTCAATCATTTCTTCTAACTACTTGCCAGCATGAAAGAACTCATCCAGTAGATGGACCAAGGAAGTCCGAAGCACAGAAGCTGGTCGTTCTTGTTCGATCAAAGTCAAAGCATCTTTCCCCAGAGCCAATAGATTTGCACTGAATCTGAAATGACATCAACATAATCATTGGCTACTTGAATGTAGACTTGATATGATAGCATCAGACCATGATGGAAAGCAGTGAGTCTTTTTTAAACAGCTGTTAAATAGGGGTGTGACTACGATCCCGACAGCCGGGACTTTCAGGTTAAAAAAATAGTCCCGACCGTAGGTTTTACTGGGCAGCCTAAGGAATAAAACTCTCTATGGGTAGACAAATTCGAACTGGGCAACTTAAAAAAAATAACTCTATGGTTAGGCAGAATTAAAACTTGTGAAAATTACAAATAAAAAAAATTTGCTCCCGGCTCTCTTGCACCGTGGTCCAGTACACTATCCATAGCGCCATCTGGACGGTCATACTGAAAGCCGTTCTTAACCAGTACACCGCGTAGAGAACATCTATCTTCATACTATTAAATTTAAGGTGAGATCAGATGGGCTTGAGACGTGAAACAGGCTCCAATGCTAAATATGGCCAGGTCTATAGAGTGGATTGGCTGCGGCTACCAGCCGTTCGCAGCGCTCTCTAAGCACCATGGTTGGTGTTAGAAAATCGAACTAATCTGAATTTTAGCGGGTTAATTCAAAATCAAATGTATAAATTAGAACTTAAACAACTTGGATAACGATCAGATGAAATTAAAAGGGTTGATATCAGTGTAAAAATGTGTTTAGTTTATTGATTGTAATAATTAACATGTAATACAAGCATTTTCACTTACTTATTATTCACCAAACAGCAAATAACCTAAAAGACGGCATTTGACAGCTCGCGCCATTGACTATCACTCAAGAAATAAAATGACTGCCTACATTAGTTCCGGGATCGCCACCAGCGAACTTAGCGCTGCGATCGGCTAGAGTGCAGACTGACCAAGGGTCGATTTTATAGCATTTTTTTCTGCGTATTCCACCCGTAGTCCGTATTCACGGGAGCCAATGGTAGATCATTGAAGTGTTCACACCGTAAGCTTAATAGTGTGAAGATAGCTGTTCTCTACGCGGTGACCAGTATATAAATAAACAAGGCCAGTCGGGACTATTTTTTTAACCTGAAAATCCCGGCTGTCGGGATTTTAGTCACTACCGTAAAATAGGCAACGAAGAAAGTACGAAGTGAGGTTAGGAATTACCTTGACTTCAATGTCTCCGTGAACGTGGATAGAAATACTTCTTCGTCTTCAATCATGTTGTATTGCTAGAACAACAATTAAATAGTTGTTTTTACCTTACAAAACGAGTAGAAACTAGTTTAATTTAAGTTTAAAACTTTAGACGAGGCGAACTGCAAAGAGCAAACAGACAGAGAGTAAAAAATTGTTCATTCAGGGTCGAAGTTCGTCAGGGACTCAGGGTTGCCAACTCAAAACACGAAAACACACACGAGAAATATTGCCGATTGAGCCAACGGAGCCGGTCCAAGGAAAAATCCTGGTGTACTGCGTTTTGCGTTTCTTTATATGATGTAATGCGGGAGGCATATGACACAGGTTATATTTTCGGAAAGTAGCTTTTTTATCGATATCAGCGACTTTATTTGAGCGAGCGAAGCGAGCGACACCATTTGGCTCTTTTAGCACGGACCTCTGTTTTTTTTTTTTTTTTTTTTTTTTTTGTTTTTTTTTTTTTTGTTTTTGTTTTTGTATGCTAAAGGAAGCAATAGAAGTCGCACCGTTTCACCGATCGACCTGAAATTTTGCACACATGTAAAGACAACCTTCTCTGTTTGCAGACCCAATTTTTTTTGGAAATCCATCCATTGGTTCATTGTTAAAATAAGTATCTCCTGATAGCCTAAAAAATGAAAATGGTCTTCGAGAAATGTGATCAAACTCATATTTAGCATGGTCAGTAAGACCAACAATGTCACTTATTTTACAAATTTTCAGCCGAATCTGTCAAGAAAGTATGCACTTATTGACATTTTTAATAGCTGTCAGAAATGAAACATTGAAAATGAACGTCTTTCCAATGCAACTGAATCTGATTTGCTTTAGGTACAAGAGTGTTTTGATGGTATGTACACTTTTTTAGTGAAAAGCAGATATTTTTATGTTTATTGAGTTGATCAAATTTGAATAATTCAATTTGGATCATAGTTTCCAACAAATCATTTCGAGTTTTTAAGGACCTTGATTGTCTTTTCGTCAATTCGTAGTTCTGATGGCCGTGCCTCCCGTGTTTCTACTTGGCTGATTTTGCATCCAGGAGGGATTAGAAACATAAGCTCACATTTCAATAATATCATTGAGTGGCGTTTGTTCTCTTCTAGCGTTCACACGTCATTCCAAATCTCTCCTGCATTTTGCTTCTTTTCGTTGATAATTTTGGCAATTTGGTGTACTTTGTGAAGGTATTAGTAAAATGGAATTGCTTTTAAAGCATAGATATTAGGTATCTACAGTTTTTGTCCAGGGGATTGATTATTTCAAATTATTTTCTTCTTGGAAACGTTGGATTTATTCCGTTTCTGAGCTTCTGTCTAGCCTGACATTTCCTTGAAGGTTGCTATTTTTTTTTGAAAGTTTTGATTCATTCAGTTCAAAACATTACGTTGTCTTATTTTAATTGTGAAACGTTGGATTCATTCCGTTTCTAAACTAGGTAGTTACTATTTTACCCGATCCGTTTTTTTTGTGTAGAACTTTGATTTCTTTCGCTTATTAGTTGAAAGGTGTTTACTTTATTTTCATATTTGCGAAGTTTTGTTCAAGATTCATTTCGTTACTTACGACATTGAATACATTACGTCTTTGAGCACACATTTCGTGCATTTCAAACATTGATCACACAAATATTATTGTACTTTAATTAGGTAGGTACTCTACTTCTTACTTTTTCATTACCTATCTTATCCCTATTTAAACATACTTCTGCTAGAATGAAAGGCGAAAAAGCGTCTGCGTGAAATTTAAGATCAAGAAACTGACGAAGCTAAATCTAAAAGGTTGAAACAAAATGTCGTTAATAATAAAGCATCAAGGAGCAAAGAGACCCCCGACCAGACTGCTGCAAGGAGATACTCAAACAATCAACGCAATACCCGCTCTCGTGCAGCGGGTATTGCCGATTGACCGACCAACTAAAAACTTCGCATGGTAATTGGTAGCAACATTTAAGGTATTTTTGCCAATTTTCAGTCTAATTTGTAGTTATTTTCAAAAGTTTTTGTAATTTTAGGGACATTTTGTGTGTTGGCTGTCAAATTCACGGCGACTTCGAATCTTCAGTTCAAGGCAAGGTAGTTAGAGCAGAAAGTTTCAAACGAAATGAAACTAATAATGACCGTTCAACAGATTGATCTGATATTGTGTCCACAGTAATATCATATCATATGAGTGGTCCCAGGTATATTGTTTGAAGGATATCATGTGATTTTTGAAACTTAACAAGGAACCGTTCAATCAAAGGTTTAATCGATCAACTTAAAACTTAGCAAGGTTATTGGGACCAATATTTTTGGAAATTTTGGAGATATTTATACAAGTCTGTGACGAAATTCAAGAATTATTGGCTTTTAATGACATTTTCGATAGACATAATTTCGGTTCGAGGTGTTGCGTGTATCCGTGCTCGCTCATCAACGCGTTACTCAGAGCGTTTTCCTAGTAGGTACAATGTTGACACTGCAGAATAATAGATCGTGATTATCGAGCAAGCGAAGCGAGTGCCTCACTAACACTCTTTTGGCAACAATCTGTTTCCATTTTATTTTTTGTCAGTTCCTGGCGCGATTGAGAACACACCGTTTCTCTTATCAAGCTGAAATTTTGCACTTTTTGAAATACCACCTAGAGGGTTATCGAACTGAATTTCTAACAAAATCGACTGATAGGATGTAATTTTAAAACATATTTTTTTTTCCGTCATTATAAAATTATATTATATAATATTATCATGATATCATGATAATATTATATAATATAAATATCATATATGAGTCCCAGGTATATTTTATGAACGAGATCCTGTGATTTTTGAAAATTACCAAGGAATCGTTCAATCATAAAGTTTCAATCGATCAACCTTTGCATGGTTATTTATTTATTTATTTATTTCGTAAGCCTTTTTTCCACATTACAATAAAAATTATACAAAATTTACGAATGTATAAAAGTTGTCAAGTAAAGCATACATATTAGTTGTACTTAAGAAGTCAGCTGAAAGAACATAACCAATTAAAAAAACACGTACATAATAAGCTAAAACATGCAGTTCAAGAAATCGTCAGTAGAATAAAACAAATGCTTTAGTAGCATTATCTTTAATTGTCTTTTAAAATCTTCTCTTGTCGGTGAGCTCTTAATAAACTCAGGAATCTTATTGTAAAATCGGCGCCCCATTTGCAGTACCCCTTGCGACGTCATCTTCAACTTGCAGTACCGGTGCTGCAATTCTTTCGATCCTCTAGTGTTGTAAATTATCGGGTTGCCAGCAACGAAAAGATTAATATTGTCTCGCGTGAAAACACAGACATTTAAAATTTAGAGGCAGGGAAGAGGTAAAATTCCCAGTTTACTAAACAGCGGCCTGCAAGAATCCCTAGGCCCAGTCCTACACATTTGTCTGACCACTCTCTTCTGGGCTATGAATACTCTCTTGCTCGAAGATGAGGCCTCCCAGAACACTATTCCGTAAGATAGAATGCTCTGCACCAAGGCGAAGTACACCGTCCGCACAATCGCTGTAGAGCACTGCCTTGCTAGGGTCCTTATCAAGTAACCATTCCGAGCAAGTTTGGTTACTAATTCAGTTGTGTGAGGCAACCATTTGAGTTGGTGGTCAATGGTCAGGCCGAGGAACTTCGTGCTCAGTGACGTTGTCATCTCGAAGTTTGGCAATTGACGGTTACCACGGGCAGAAAAGACCATAGCATGAGTTTTCTCAGGGTTGAGGGTCAGGCTATTGTTTACGAACCAGTTGCCTAGATTCCCAGTTAAGATTCTAAGGTCCTCACTAAGGTCTTCCAATGTCGATGATTCGACAACTGCGGTTGTGTCATCGGCATATTGCACCACATGGCTGTTGACATTGGAGATGGACACGCACGGCCCAAGATCGTTGACCAGCATCAGGAAAAGGAGGGGCCCAAGGATAGAGCCCTGGGGCACTCCACAGGTTATTGTTTTCCAATTAGACAAGCCATTAGTGATCTTCACTCTTTGGGTTCGGTCCAACAGGTACGATTTGAACCATTGTCCTGATACACCACCAACGCCATAGCACTGGAGTTTCTTTAGTAACAGACCATGTTGAAGAGTGCCGAAGGCCTTCGATAGGTCACAGAATACCGCACCGGCCTGGTTTTTGTTTTCAAGAATACACGTGATTTTGTTAATTAACTCAAAGGCTGCAGTAGTTGTTGACAAACCTGAACTGAACCCGTGCAGGTGGCTGGAGATCATGGACGTAGTTACAAGATGTCTGATGAGGTTGGTGTGCATAACTTTTTCTAACACTTTCGCGAATGATGGGAGCAAGGCGATAGGCCTATAATTGGAACTGATTGCCTTGTCGCCTTTCTTGTGGACCGGAATTATTACAGCTCTCTTCATTTTAGACGGGACTACCCCACTGGTGATCGAGCTGTTTATCACATGAGCAAGTGGAGCAGCAATAAATCCAGCGCATTTCTTGAGGAGAGTCATGGGCACTTCGTCCCATCCTACCGACGTTTTAGACTGGAAGTCCTTGAGTATGTCAATGACGTCTACATCCGTTACCTCTCTGGGAACAAACACGGCTGCGTTCAGGGGCCAGACAGTTTTCAACTGACGCACACACTCGTCCGCAGAGTTTGGTGTAGAACTCTGAGTAGTGCCTACTGACACGAAGAACCTGTTTAATTCAGTGGCAACTTCGTTCGGCAGATCGACGAGGGTACCTCCTGCCTTCAAGATGATGGGCTCTGGATCAATTTTTCCCGTTCCTGTCAATTTCTTCGCAAGTTTCCATAAGGCACTACTTCCGTTGGCTGAGTCCCGTACCAGCTTCGAATTGTAAGCTATCTTAGCTACACAGATTTCATCCCTGATTTTTTTTCTTAGACTTCGTAATTCGATCTTCATCTGAGGTGAAGCCCGATTCTTTAAAGCTAGACTAAGGTCCCTTCTTTTCTTGCAGTCTGACCTAATTGAGGGGGTGATCCAGTCCTTGGACGTATGCTGATGCCTTTTAGGAGATGGTAACATAGGAAAAAATTCATTCAGTTTTAGGAGAAACATTTTTAAGAAAGCATCGTACTTCATCTCCGTGTCAGTCTCCGCGTAGACAGGCGACCAATCTACACTAGCAATAGCTTGGTTGAATTCTCGGATTGCCGCGCTGTGAAATCTTCTCCTGAATGGCGTACTCGTATTCCGTTTCTTATGTTCCTTATGACTGAACGATGTATCGACACTCATGGATGCTGGGATCGTCAGCAGCTGTCCAGCATGGTCCGACAACCCAGGATCCACGATTTCCATATCCTCGAGGCCCTCCCAGTTGGTTAAAACTAGATCAATGGTTGATTCACAATTAGGGGTGATTCTGGTTGGACCCCCCTTCAGGATACAGAAACCATATGCAAATGCAACTTCCTGGAGTGCAGATTTTAACTTCAGGTCTTGAATATTGATATTCATATCCCCGCATATGACTGCATACTTCTTATTGTTTGAAATATCATGAAGTAAAAGCTCCAGATATTCCAGGAAAGGTTTCAAGGTTGCCTTATCAGGGGCTCTATAGATGGTAACCAAGACAAATGATGGATCGGTCTTTATGTCCACAGCACAAGCTTCAAACACTCCCTCTACACAGGCGATGTTTGGGATCAAATCATATAACAGAGCCGTGGGACGATTCCTCCTACCTTGTTCTCTCTGGAGTAGTTACTAGCCAAATTGAAATCATTAATAACTATTCCTTGGCTTCGGTATTTTGGCACCCAATGTTCGGTCAGACATATTATGTCCACTGAGACATGTAGCGAGTCCAGGAAAATCTCTAGCACTTCGACATTTTTTCTAAGCTTCGAATATTAAGGTGGAATATGGACGGGGGTTGGTGCTGCTGATTGGGACCAATATATTAGGAATTGTTGGAGATTTTCATACAAGTCTGTGACGAAATTCAAGAATTATTGGCTTTCAAGGAAATTTTCGATAGACAGAATTTCGATTCGAGGTGTTGCGCGTATCCGTGCTCGCTCATCAACGCGTTTAACAGAGCGTTTTCCTAGTAGTACTTTGGTAGTACTATACGATATTCATTAATTTCAATAATGACCATGATAAACATGTAATTCGCTTTTTATTGATTATTGCGCGAGCGAAGCGAGCGTCTCCTTTTGGCTCTTTTGGCCCGGACCTCTGTTTTTTTTTTGTTTTTGTTTTTGTTTTTGTTTTTGTTTTTGTTTTTGTTTTTGGCTGCTAATAGCCGATACACAGGTCGCACCGTTTCACCGATCGATCTGAAATTTGCACACTTGTAAAACCAACCTTCTCTGTTTGCAGACCCTAATTTTTTTGAAATCCATTAATTGGTTGAAATTTAAATAAACATCTCCTGATAGGCTGAAAAATAAAAATGGACTTCGACAAATGTGATCGACCTTATATTTTGCATGGTCATTAACATTAACATTGTCTCTTATTTTACAAATTTTCAGCCAAATCCTTCTATTGGTTAAAATTTAAAAAAATATTTTATGTGCTTTTTGAAATTTAAACCAGAACCGTTTGACCGATCAACTTAAAATTTTACATGGTCATCGGGTCCAACATTATCTGTATTTTTGACAATTTTCAGACTAAACTGTGTTTAAATTCAAAAGTTATTGACAGTTTACAGATATTTTGCGTATTAGCTATCATACTTCTCAAATTTCATATTTCACGGCATCTTCGAATCTTCACTTCAAGGTTGTTAGAGCAGAAACTTTCAAACGTATATTATGAAACTGATATGACCGTTTAAAATTTTTTTGAACGATATCCTGTGATTTTTGGAAATTAACAAGGAATCGGTCAATCATAAAGGTTCAATCGATCAACTTAAAACTTTGCGTGGTTATTGGGACCAATATTTTAGGAATTGTTGGAGATTTTCATACAAGTCTGTGACAAAATTCAAGAATTATTGGCTTTTAATGACATTTTCGATAAACATAGTTTCGGTTCGAGGTGTTGCGCGTATCCGTGCTCGCTCATCAACGCGTTACTCAGAGCGTTTTCCTAGTTAAAATATTATGCCTTGTGCTTGGAAATGAAAATGTAGTTTATTGGGACCAATATTTTAGGAATTGTTGGAGATTTTCATACAAGTCCGTGACAAAATTCAAGAATTATTGGCTTTTAATGACATTTTCGATAAACATAGTTTCGGTTCGAGGTGTTGCGCGTATCCGTGCTCGCTCATCAACGCGTTACTCAGAGCGTTTTCCTAGTTAAAATATTATGCCTTGTGCTTGGAAATGAAAATGTAGTTTATTGGGACCAATATTTTAGGAATTGTTGGAGATTTTCATACAAGTCCGTGACAAAATTCAAGAATTATTGGCTTTTAATGACATTTTCGATAAACATAGTTTCGGTTCGAGGTGTTGCGCGTATCCGTGCTCGCTCATCAACGCGTTACTCAGAGCGTTTTCCTAGTTAAAATATAATGCCTTGTGCTTGGAAATGAAAATGTAGTTTATTCACAAATTTAAACATTTTTAAGTTGACTTGGACCTCTATCGTGACAGGTTATACGGCTTACTGTTATTCATTGAACATCGTATATTTGAGGGAGTCAGGTTCAAAACACACTTTGATTGGTTCGGAGAAAACCCGGAAACACTTGCATTTTCCTATACAAATAGCCGGCGATAACAGTTTTCAATCCGTGTTTTAAGCGGGAAGATAGTTGTTCTTGAACCTACTTCGTATTTAGAAGATAGAGAATTAAAAACTGTATATTATCACTAGGTCTAGGACGTTTAGGACCTTTGAAACGTCCAAAAAGTACCTTAAAACTATTAAAAAAGGAATCTCGAAAAAAGGACCAATAAAATGTTATGTTATCTAATATTCGTCACCCCCCAACGGCTGCCACCTTATCGCGGTGGTGGGGTTTGTGTTGGCCATTGATCCATTGCAGCTACGCCGGCGAGCATATGCTCATGTGTAAGGGCTACCCATGCCGGACAGATCAGTGGTGAGGTCCAGACAAAGAGCAGCCAGGGTCGGCCTAACCATACCCTCCCTTGAATTTGTGGACCCCATCGAGCCGGCCTCCCCCCTCGAGTTGGTGATCCCCCTGAAATCGGGTTCCGCCGGCCCGAATCCTTACACCCCCCGGTCCGTCCCCATTCCGACCTGGCCTTCCCACCAGTACTGGACTCCCCCGGATCGGGCCCGTTAGGTCGACCCCCTTCCTATGTCCTCCACTTAAATCAACAAAGTTTCAAGTAAAATTTAATGTGCGCAATATAACCTCGTCGTTGACGCGCCGTTAAACCCTAATAATCTAAATCTAATATTCGTCAACATATTATTCGATGTATCGGTTTAGGAGTTGGACTTGGAGTAATTTATTAACATTAACTTAAATTATTGTATGAATGAGTCAATATCAAGTGTCAATTGTTGATATCGCATCCAAATGGTGTTGTAGCTTGCAACAAGCATTTCATATTATTTTCCCCAATTATTTTTTTAAAAAAATGACAAAAACACCTAAAATATCAACAGCAAATAATACTGAATTCATAAAAAAGGCATTTCAGGCAAAATAAAACACATATTTTTGAAATGAGGAACAAATGAAACAAATTTATATATAATGTTTAGACGTGTCTGAACAAAAAACTAAAAAGGATATGTCCTAAACATTCTAGCCCTAATTATCACGTATCTAACTCAAAAATGATTTTGTTGGAGAAGGAAGTGTTTGCCTTTAACCTCCTTATGTGTGACAAGCGTGTTGAATAACCCCTCCTTCCTGAACTATAATATGCTTTACATTGAGTTCCAAATGAATTGGAACACCTATGATTAACTTTCATGCATGTTTAAAGAGCATACAATAACACACACTTCAGGTTTTAAAGTGTTAAGTTTATTTATGGGAAGAAGGATGAGGTGATTAATGTCTATTAAGCTGGGTTCCCATACTTCACATCGAATTCGCTTCCGGTTCGCTTCGCTTTCGCAAAATGGCTACCTTTTAACAAAGGAAATCGTCCATGTTTACATTCGCTTGTTCCCGTGTTTCGGTTTCGTTAAAGTTGAGCCAATTTTAACTTTGACGAAACCGAAACGAAATCGAAACAAGTGAACATGCGAATGTAAACATGGACGATTTCCTTTGTTAAAAGGTAGCCATTTTGCGAAAGCGAAGCGAACCGGAAGCGAATTCGATGCGAAGTATGGGAACTCAGCGTAATACTACTTATTCGTACTGAAATGAATCAACGCACAATATTATCATACTTTGTTTATTTTCCCGGTATACATCATCTTAATAATTGTAATATCACATTAAAATAATTGAAGGCACAACAATCAACCGATTGTATATCATAAGAAATGCAGCATTTATAAGTTAGAGTCCCGAGTAATGTCATTGGTTTAAAATTACGTCACCCTATGACGGAATCATTAATTCAATATGACGTCACCCTAGAACATATTCATTAGTGTATGATGACGTCACTCTTTAACGTATTAATTGGTTCATTATTACGTCATTCTATGACCTAGTCATTGGTTAATGATGACGTCACTCAGTGGTCTAGGTTGAAACATAAAAGTTTGAGTACGCCAATTGTGTGACCTCTACCACATTTTCACAATAAACCTACATATAATATACATCTTACAAAATAATAGTAAATGTATTAACCTATAGTATTTGTTCAAATATAACTAAACCCTAACATTCATAATTGAGAATTTGAAAGTATCAGGTGACATCAGGAAGTAGCTGTCGACATTATTCTTGGTAGGATTTGGTGTCTGAGTTAAGTACATAGATAGAGGAGAGGCAGAAGTTTTGCAGCTGTCGAACATTTTTCATCGCCTCAATGAGTAATTTCTGTCTCAACACTTACAATGTCAAAATAGAATTTAGTAATAAACTTTGTTAGAATGAAACGAAACCCAATGGGTCGTCTGCCTGCCACTTGATTCAAGGACCTGTATAGAAGATAACCAGGGTTCCAAGGGGGCTCTTGAGAAAACACGAACCACATTATTGTAATAAGTAATCACCTAAAAGATAAGAGCGGTAATATTTGCATGAAAGTCGTATATTTAGCCGAATTTCTACGACAGCGAAATTCTGAAATTAACATCCGCTCATAACTTCTAGAAAACGTTTCAAAAATGTGCTCCATACTTTTTGAATAGCAAAGAGAATCTTGTATATCTTAAATATAAAGTTTTTCTTCACCAAGAAGCTCACAATCTTTGAATATACGATTTACTAGGAAAACGCTCTGTGTAACGCGTTGATGAGCGAGCACAGGGACGTGCAAATTCTCGAACCGGAAATGCGTACACAACGCACAGAAAACATATTCATCCATATTGAATTGAAATATGATCACTCAATCAACACAACATAATGCTTTTCATTGAAACTTGAAAATAGCATCTAAGCACCCTGGTAAATATAGCAAATCAGATTCAATTCAATTGGCACTGGAAAACATTCATTTCGATACTTCATATCTGACAGATTTGAAAAATTTCAATAAGTTTATACGTTCTTAACTGATTGGGATGAAATTTTGTAAAATAAGAGACAATGTTGGTCTTAATGATCATGCAAAATATGAGTTTGATCAGAATTATCGAAGACCGTTTTCATTTTTCAGCCTATCAGGAGATATTTATTTAAATTTTATCCAATAAATGGATTTCAAAAAAATTTATGTCTGTAAACAGAGAAGGTTGGTTTTACATGTGTGCAAACTTTCAGCTCGATCGAAGAAAAACTGACCCCAAAATATGAGTTTGATCAGTTTTATAGAAGACCATTGCCATTTTTCAACCTACCGTCAGGAGATGTTTATTTAAATTTTAGCCAATGAATGGATTTCAAAAAATGTTGGGGTCTGCAAACAGAAAAGGTTGTCCCCACATGTGTGTGCAAAATTTCAGCTCGATCGAAGAAAAACTCTGTCTTTATATCGTCAGGTAACAGAAAAAAAAAATAAAAACAGAGGTCCGTGCCAAAAGAGCCAAAAGGAGACGCTCGCTTCGCTCGCTCAATTAACCGATCCTTCCCCTTAACAACAGCTCTTCCGGCAACCGCGTATCCTCCCCATGTGTTACGCCAGTAGACTCTCCCTCCTGATTATTGGAACTATCCTGACGCTCTCGTAGCCCTTGTAGAGCGCGTCACTCTTCTTGCTGCGCGCGACGGCTGCGAGATTGAAGGTGGAGATGGTCAGCATGATCAGCCCTGCAGCGGCGAGGGCAAGCACCAGGGCCTGCTGTAGGATGGGCGCGATGATGACCAACAGGCGCACGATCTGCTGCAAGTGCTCGGGCAGACCCAGGAACTCCTGCGCAACATCATAACATCGTCAGCGGAACAGAGAGAAGGGAGAGGAAACCCGGTACCGGCATGTAGCCTACTCCTGACGGGAGATACCAAGGGGGCCAACGGCTTAACGTCCCTTCCGAAGGACGGTGTGACATTCACAGCACGGGCCTCCACAACCCACGCCGTCGAGAGACTGATAACAGGTGGAGGGAGGTCGTCACACTAACCCCCAACCACCCCAGTCTCTCTGCCCAACGGCAGCAACTGGCAAGGCAGAGTTGAATGGTCACCCATCCAATCTTAAGGGGGGATGCCTGAAATGTCGTCTCGTATAGATATCTGAATTAATATGCTTAATTGATAGATAATTTCCTTGTGCATCATATAAACGCAAGAAAAAGTGGTCAAGCTGAACTAATTTCGAAGATATATCACTTTATAAATTTGAGTTAGCCCTATCTTTAACATGGCATGTTGAAAAAACGCGGTAATTTTCCTATTAAATTTAAGATTTTAACTATTTGCCGCCTATAGATTTTTTCCGAAAACTAATAGTATGTGCATTAGGCATTAAGGTATTTATTAAGATTTTTATACTAACACCTACCTGTGCGTTTTTAAAAGTTAGAAACTAAAATATAAATAATTTTGCTATACCTCCTGTGTTAAAATATCCTCATATTCTGGAGACATCAAATTGAAAACTCAATATAAGTCGAGAGTTGCAAGTTACAGGACATTTGATGAATCTTTTACATTAAAATATAGTTGAATTGTTGAAAAAATTAATAAAAATTGTAAATTTCAACAATTTTTTTTTCGGAGATCTCAAGTTGGAGAGCCCTCCTTAACCTCGGTGATCTGACGAGAACCGAAGTACCAACACACCAGCCGTTGAGTTAACATTAACTTCACATTGTTCATCTGCTCGCCATGGCTTATGACATGTAAGTGTAAGAGGAGTGGAGACTCACAATGTCGGCCCAGAAGACCGGGATGGCCATGTTGGACAGTGGCGCCGCCTTCAGGTTGAACTTGATGTCTCCCATGATGATGTTGCTCTGGATGCGGGAGTTGGCCTGCATGATGACGCCGATGTCCTGGAAATCAACAACATATTTACATCATTCATTCCAGCACGGTTAATCAAAAACCTTAATTTATGTTCTCTACATAAGCCCCCCGACGGCTTCTACATTGCGCAGTGGTGGGGTTTCAGCATATGCTCATGTGTAAGGGTTACCCATGCCGGACAGACCAGTTGTGAGGTCCAGACAAAGAGCAGCCAGGGTCGACCTACTTTTGAATACAGGCTCCCCTCGGGCCCGTGTCCTCACTCGAGACGGTCGGGTACCACCGGCCCGAAACCTCCCGCCCCCCGGTCCGTCCCTATTCCGGTCTGGCCTTCCCACCTGTGTCGGACTACCCCAGACCGAGGCCTTATAAACAACCTCTACCCACGACCTCAATTTATTATCAAAAGGATTAAAAATTACAACTTATTGTGCGCAAATGACCAAGATGTCTACGCGCCACTAAATAATACTTAAATCTAATATCTTCTCAATCCGGTCGATATGTGAGTAGACTGTCTTACCGGCTGAATGACCGCCATGGAGCCGTGTTTCTCCTCGGTCGGCGCCAACCCCTCGATGTTCTCCAGCAGCTTGGGGTCTGCGTTGTAGAAGTGCGGGAACGAGACGGCCACGGGGATGTCTGCAACATTCAACCCCTCGTTCTTGATCTCGCTCAGACCACAGACCATCTCACTCTACTAGCTCACTTCCTTTACTCATCGCTCGTCATCGCAAGTGGTGAGGAATGTGAGGTGAGACGGGAGTGTTAGGGAGGGAGATGGTGGATAGATAGAGTTAATTATATCAGCAATATCAAAAACAAAATAAATGTCCTTAAAATGTCAAAATAATGAGATAGCAGTGCGAACACTCTTCATGGAGAGCATTCATCTTTTCTCGTGACGCCAGCTTTGTTCGATCTTGTCCCTCCCTCTCCTGCCCCCAAAAATAAGACCCGACCCTGTAGTCGAGAAAACAAGTAACACTAGCGCACTCTGCTGACAATTGTGGTACTAGATTAATATCGGATGACAGGGGCACATTTGTGTAAAAATATTTGCTTGAGTTGTGTTTTATGGCAACAAATGTTAATTTATAAAACAATTTCAATTTCAATACTTTTCTCTTTTTCACAGCACTTGGAAACACGAACGGTAGGAACAAATAAGTGAGTCTGTAAACTTGACAGAAGCCATCTTGCCAGAAGTGGCTCCATCACGTATCGCTTATTTGCTCGAATAAAGCAAGAGTGGTGAACTGTCGAAGTGATGGAACTTACTGAAGTAACACGGCGAGATATCCGAGAGTCCTTTAGCCATGCACGGCCCCTTGGACTTGTCGCAGTAGCAGCTGTTGTCGGGGTTCTCGTTGTCCAGCGCCCCGGCGGGCAGCTTGTAGTAGTTGGCGGGGATCCCGCGCTCGGTCACGGCGCTGCGGTCGAACACGACCTCCAGGGTGCGGCAGAACGCCTTGCGGTAAATGACGATAGAGTCGTTCTGCGACATCCCTCTGTAGGTGGGAGTGATGCGGTTAGAAGAGGAGAGAGAAAGAGAGGGAGGGGTTGCTGTTGACTGTAGTAACCAATTCTTCACAAACAAAATTTTGTTTGTGTAATTTCGTCGTATCCCCTAAAGGTAAAAGTCGAGTGTTCAATTCAAGATGCTACATGGATGGAAACACTTTAACCCGTCAATTCTGCCGAAAGCAAATTGTGTTATTGCGAAACAGAAGCGTGTATAGTCACTTCTATATTATATCCTGATAAAACTCGTTTGTACCTGATTTTGCCCGAATATTATTTGATCTTTAGGTTCAACGATCACGCAAACGCATCTCTTGGGACTTAGACAATGTTGAGTCGTACCGTTTTATAGAGTAAGAGTTACTCTTTTACCATGTGCAATTTGAAGTCTGCATGTCAATGGAAGGATACAGGGAAAGAATGCTAAGAGTCACATTTGAACTTCGAAGTTTTATGTTGCAACTTATATCTATATCTTCCATACAAATCGATATTTCAATCGCGCTTTTCAAGATTTGTGGCAACATTTTCTAGAAACCGAGGGAATATTCTGAAAGCTCATACAAATCACTGCAAGATTACACCTTAAACTCCTTTTTTCAAATAATGGACTCATAGCGTTCTTCCCTTGTACCCTTCAATTGACAAAAAGATGTATCTACTTTTCCGTTGCCCTCGTATACAGTCCTTGTATTCTGACCTTGGGAAGAGAACTCCTTCCGTGGCGTATCCCTGGAGCGTGTTGCACTTCTTATGCGTCGTGTTGTCCTCCTTGTCGTAGCCCCACATCTCCATGCCGGGGCTGTAGTTGTAGTTGTCCAGACTCAGCGGCCGCACTTCGCTGCCGTCTGCCCGGTGGATCAACTTCGTGTTGAGATTCATGGTGGCCACGTTGATGCCGTCGTCAAACATCTGGAACATCATGTGAGGGTTAACTCCATCCACTGTAGTTGTAGTTGTCCAGACTCAGCGGCCGCACTTCGCTGCCGTCTGCTCGGTGGATCAGCTTTGTGTTGAGATTCATGGTGGCCACGTTGATGCCGTCATCAAACATCTGGAACATCATGTGAGGGTTAACTCCATCCACTGTAGTTGTAGTTGTCCAGACTCAGCGGCCGCACTTCGCTGCCGTCTGCCCGGTGGATCAACTTCGTGTTGAGATTCATGGTGGCCACGTTGATGCCGTCGTCAAACATCTGGAAAGGTCCATTCACAAGGTTGATTGCATGAAAGTGATTGGTAGAATTCTACCGTAAGTCTCATTGGATATGCGGGCGTGATCCAATTTTTACCAATTACCGATCGAATCGGGAGATTAGAGACTAGCTCTAAACTTGGTGATTCAAGATGTCTGATTGGTGTCATTGACCAATCAGATGTGAGAATTGAAGGGGTTAGTACAAGAGTGGTCTAAGCGCCATTTCCAATATTCTGTAATAATTAAGGGTTTATTAGAATCTTCACATGCATATACTCGTCAAAGGACTTAGACCAAGCGTCAATAGAACTTGCAATATTTTTTTTACGCTTAGACCATTATGTATTCTGATAGAGGGCTCCGAGAGCGACACATGCATACAATATCTCAATTTTGAAAAAAGTGGCGCTTAGACCACTCTTCTTCTAACCCCTTCAATTTCAGTCACGTGGTACATACCTATACAAGAAAATCAAAATGGCTCCGAGAGTTTACAATGACATTTGAATGGGAATCACTTTTGTTTTATAATAACAAATAATTGGAGACCACAAGATGAAATAAATATGAAAAACGTTCTCCTCGAACATTTGAACAAAACCAAAGACAAAAACTCGTTCCTATACGCCTTATGAAGCAGGCAAGGTCGTGTGATTGAATACTTTGTCGTCTGAACTGGAAAATCTCGCACATTCAATAAAACTAATGGTATAAAATCATACCAATCAAATCATGCAATCAAAGGTGTGAATAGACCTTCATTCAACAAAATTAGCATATTGAGAGATTGCACTTGTTTTGATCACGGCCTTCTGAACAAGGCGCCAAAAAGATGTGTGGTGCTCTGGATTCATCAGCCATATGATTTCACTAGCGCATTCTATAGGCAGCGTGTTAAGATTACAGAGGGAGCTGCGATACGTACAGACAGAGCCGCCTGGGCTGTGGGCAGGAAGCTTACCTTTGGCAGGGCGTCAAAGTCGCTGCTGTTACACGTTATGTTGCTGCATATATTACGCATTTATCAGTCTTCTCTTTGAACACAAGTTTATTAAGAGTTTGTTCGCAATCAAAATAATAAATCAGTGTACACAATTTTACTGAATCTGATCAAAATATTAATTTGCGCGCCTTGGTTATAATTCCGAGCTATTTTGAGTAATTTGTTGACATTTGATCGGTTGCTAGGTCACGGCCAATGAGAAATGAAACAGTTGAAGATCATAGCTCCCACAATTTTTGCCTATTTCTTTCACTCGTGGCGCTGGGGTATGAGCACACGGTGCCTATAGTGGTACTTTTAGGGTAGAATATTCCACCATCTCCAGTGAAAGTCAGAGATACGATGAGAATACGATGACGTGTCGACTCACTCTGTCGACGTATCCGATCTTGTCGAACGTGATGAGCTCCGGCACGAGCTTGCTGGCGTATCTGATGAGAGGTTCGTCGTAGCCGTGGAGGAACTCGTGCACCGTCATGTTAAGGAAGGGCTGACAGTTGAGGAACGAGGCGATCGTGTTGAAGGCCATGTTGATGATCAGGCCGCGGTCTGCCAGGAACGCGGCGGCTCCCTGCAACATCAACGTGAACGTCAACATTACGCGGTCGTGGTTGCTAAGGGCATTTGTTTATGGAACAAATAATGGAAACGCAGATAGATTTGAAGTATTTACGAGCGGTCATATTTTTTTACCGATATCGGGCAATTTGGAGCGTTTTCAGAGGAAAATACAAAATATAAATTTCGTCTATATTTGGCAACGGTTATGAATATCGAAATAGCAAGAGACATTAAAGCTTTAACTACAACATCATCGCTTACTGTCAGAGCTTTGCTCCTACTATGTGGTCAGCATTTGTCTGGAACTAAAACGCTCCGTGCGAGCGACGGACGAACGACGGAGCGTAGTCGTGTCCGACGAATTCTGACCACGTAGTAGGAGCAAAGCTCTGACAGTAGCGATGAAAATGTAACTGCAACAAAACTGTTGCAATTTGTGGCATTATTTTTTATTTTCACACTCCTACGAAGCCACAGTTACATATTTTGTACATTTTGTTAGAGTTTAAAATTCCCCACTTAGCAATCTTAAACATGAATATGATGAGATATTTAAAGGCGATGTACTCACAAGGAAGGCAGAGTTGGGCACAATGACCCACTCCTGGAGATATTTAAAGGCGATGTGCTCACAAGGAAGGTAGAGTTGGGCACAATGACCCACTCCTGGAGATATTTCAAGGTGATGTACTCACAAGGAAGGCAGAGTTGGGCACAATGACCCACTCCTGGAGATATTTCAAGGCGATGTACTCACAAGGAAGGCAGAGTTGGGCACAATGACCCACTCCTGGAGATATTTCAAGGCGATGTACTCACAAGGAAGGCAGAGTTGGGCACAATGACCCACTCATGGAGATATTTAAAGGCGATGTTCTCACAAGGAAGGCAGAGTTGGGCACAATGACCCACTCCTGGAGATATTTAAAGGCGATGCACTCACAAGGAAGGCAGAGTTGGGCACAATGACCCATCCCTGGAGATATTTCAAGGCGATGTACTCACAAGGAAGGCAGAGTTGGGCACAATGACCCACTCCTGGAGATATTTCAAGGCGATGTACTCACAAGGAAGGCAGAGTTGGGCACAATGACCCACTCCTGAACATAGGTATTTAAAGGCGATGTACTCACAAGGAAGGCAGAGTTGGGTACAATGACCCACTCCTGGAGATATTTAAAGGCGATGTACTCACAAGGAAGGCAGAGTTGGGCACAATGACCCACTCCTGGACATAGGTATTTAAAGGCGATGTACTCACAAGGAAGGCAGAGTTGGGCACAATGACCCGCTCCTGGAGATATTTAAAGGCGATGTACTCACAAGGAAGGCAGAGTTGGGCACAATGACCCACTCCTGGAGATATTTCAAGGCGATGTACTCACAAGGAAGGCAGAGTTGGGCACAATGACCCACTCCTGGACATAGTTATTTAAAGGCGATGTACTCACAAGGAAGGCAGAGTTGGGCACAATGACCCACTCCTGGAGATATTTCAAGGCGATGTACTCACAAGGAAGGCAGAGTTGGGCACAATGACCCACTCCTGGAGATATTTAAAGGCGATGTACTCACAAGGAAGGCAGAGTTGGGCACAATGACCCACTCCTGGAGATATTTAAAGGCGATGTACTCACAAGGAAGGCAGAGTTGGGCACAATGACCCGCTCCTGGAGATATTTAAAGGCGATGTACTCACAAGGAAGGCAGAGATGGGCACAATGACCCGCTCCTGGAGATATTTAAAGGCGATGTACTCACAAGGAAGGCAGAGTTGGGTACAATGACCCACTCCTGGACATAGGTATTTAAAGGCGATGTACTCAAAGGAAGGCAGAGTTGGGCACAATGACCCGCTCCTGGAGATATTTAAAGGCGATGTACTCACATGGAAGGTAAAGTTGGGCACAATGACCACTCCTGGAGATATTTAAAGGCGATGTACTCACAAGGAAGGCAGAGTTGGGCACAATGACCCGCTCCTGGAGATATTTCAAGGCGATGTACTCACAAGGAAGGCAGAGTTGGGCACAATGACCCACTCCTGGACATAGGTATTTAAAGGCGATGTACTCACAAGGAAGGCAGAGTTGGGCACAATGACCCGCTCCTGGAGATAGGTATTTAAAGGCGATGTACTCAAAGGAAGGCAGAGTTGGGCACAATGACCCGCTCCTGGAGATATTTAAAGGCGATGTACTCACATGGAAGGTAAAGTTGGGCACAATGACCACTCCTGGAGATATTTAAAGGCGATGTACTCACAAGGAAGGCAGAGTTGGGCACAATGACCCGCTCCTGGAGATATTTCAAGGCGATGTACTCACAAGGAAGGCAGAGTTGGGCACAATGACCCACTCCTGGACATAGGTATTTAAAGGCGATGTACTCACAAGGAAGGCAGAGTTGGGCACAATGACCCACTCCTGGACATAGGTATTTAAAGGCGATGTACTCACAAGGAAGGCAGAGTTGGGCACAATGACCCGCTCCTGGAGATAGGTATTTAAAGGCGATGTACTCAAAGGAAGGCAGAGTTGGGCACAATGACCCGCTCCTGGAGATATTTAAAGGCGATGTACTCACATGGAAGGTAAAGTTGGGCACAATGACCACTCCTGGAGATATTTAAAGGCGATGTACTCACAAGGAAGGCAGAGTTGGGCACAATGACCCGCTCCTGGAGATATTTCAAGGCGATGTACTCACAAGGAAGGCAGAGTTGGGCACAATGACCCACTCCTGGACATAGGTATTTAAAGGCGATGTACTCACAAGGAAGGCAGAGTTGGGCACAATGACCCGCTCCTGGAGATATTTCAAGGCGATGTACTCACAAGGAAGGCAGAGTTGGGCACAATGACCCACTCCTGTCTGGGGTCTCCGTTGGTCTCTTCCAACAGCGGCCGAACTGTTCTCAAGGGCGTGTACGTCACTGTGTTGTTGGCGTTGAATGTGACGTTTACGTTCTCCAGAGTCTCTCTGCAACATAAAGCAGTTGCGTTCATGAGCTATGTTTAGTCTGAGTATATAAATCACTTTATTGATGGCTATCATATTTTAAAAAGGTTGACCACTTGGAACTTATGGATAGATATTTATAGATTTATAGATGTGTAATAGACTACTTTTCTATTAGGTACACCCAACAGATCATAAAACGGTATTTAATCGAAAGGGATTGGCTGCTGGTTCCTTGACAATCAACCCTTGTTATCAATAAATACAGAGCTCACCTACTAGAGGTAAATGACGAGTTTGTATTGACTTCATCAGATGATGCCATCACATTTATTTCAGCCAATCCAATCCATTTCTTTAAAATTTTGTTACCTCATGGCCTTCTGTCCTTAGCAAATATTCTCAATATTAAATCATATTTCAGCAGGAATAACAAAGATTCTCAAACATTTTAGATTCATACTGATGAGTTCCTTATAGATGGAGTTTGAGAAGTTGCATTGATAAACTGATATAATTTGGATTTGATTCATTACCAATATGATTTAATGTGGACGTCATCCCATTTACTGTTTCAAATAAATGTTATTACTTTAATTCTTTATTTGAGGGAGAAAATGTTAGTCCTACTAAGATCTGAGGAGGTTGAGATAGATAAATAAAATCAAGTTGACTAAATACAATACAAATACTTTGTAACCACTTCCTGCGACCTGGTTATAGAAATGTTACTAGGGACTGGAGGAGAATGTCAGAGTGGAGGCGTTGAAAGAGGCAAGGGACTCACCTGTAGACATAAGGTCCTACTTCTTGGACTTTCAGCTTCTCCTTGCCCTTCAGGAACGCCTCCGTGTTGGTGTAATTGAACACGTACATCTTGACGGACACCTTCACAGGCGGTTTCCTCCACGCGTCGTAGGTGATGGTCCCTTCCTTGAGCGTCATTTGCTGCAACATAGAGTAGAGCAAGTTCAAGAAACATTCATGATACTTTCCGCTTTCTTCAGAGGCTTTCGGTCGTTCTGACTTTCGACCGCTTATGTGCTAGACGGAGCAAAAGACGCGGCAATGGAAGACTTTATACTCCATTCCGCTCTAAAATGCCACTTTTGTGGTTGTGGAAAGATGGCGGGAAGCTCTCAAAGGATGAGCAGTGGCCTTGCAGTGGGTCACAAGATTAACAGTTGTACAATCTACAAATTACCAATATTAATCATTCATTAAACTATCGTCTTGATAAGGGATTTTGAGTGTGGAAAAAAAACAGTTTCTTTTTCGGAAAAAACGAGTTTTTTGGTTTTTTGGGGGGAAAATTAAAAATTATTATTTTATTGTTTCTTAATAACTTTTTATGTTCAAATTGTATATTGGAGGATTTAAACTATATTTTGGCATGAACATGACTTAGAGGAGTGGGGAATGTAGAATTTCATATACCTACAGCCAATAAGGAATTGAATTCATAATACATTGTAAATGATACATTTTATTGAGATTCTCAAAATATAAAACTGATAATATTATTATATGAATGAGATCATATTGTAATTTAAGAAATGGTTACATGAATATGGCTACAGATCCTGTCATAGGGGGAGTGAAGCTGTAAGAGGAGGGCACTCTCCACTGCTTTGCAAAAGGCTAAGATTTTTTAAACATCAACTCAACTGTTAAGTTAAGAAATTACTTAAATGATAGCATTTTATTTTAGTACAGAAAAGGACGTGTAACAATCCAGATTTTGGTGAAAGACTTTCTTTTGTGCAGAATCGAAAAATTAATTCGTCGAGGTACCAAACAAAAAAATAACAAAATATGAGCTAAAATCAATTTTTCACAAAATTCCCGTTTTTTCCCTAAAAAACGAAAATAAAACGTTTTTTTCTCAAGAATTCTCGGTTCGGGAAATTTGGAACCCTATTCTTGATTATTGTTTAGTCTTATAAAAGAGAGGTGGTGTACTTCCTTTCATAACATGTAAGATACTACTGTGTTTTTATTTTCTATGTAACATAAAAGTTTTTCGAAAATCGTATTATCTTTTGGTGGAAATATTGAAATTTTTAATAAATAAAGATTGTGAACCGTTATACCTATTTATATTCTCTTTTGTTCAGAGTAAACATTTTTCAATTACCTTAATATAGTAGAATTAGGTCGAACAATTATTATAGATTATTAAAATATTCGTTGTCAATGTTATTTATTACAGCACACTATTCACATAAATACTGGTCCCCTGACGTAAGCCCAAACGCTTTCAAATGGGTTTCTACCAACCAGTCAAAGGTTATGTGTATTAGTAGCAGGAAATACAGTTCTTAAAAGGTCATTGCCGGTCCATAATGTTCCCAACGATGAAGCCGATGATTCACTAATATGTTTGTGATGAGGTCATTGTTTTGACAGCCGCGCGATATCTTGTTGTGTCCAGTCAATGTTTGAACACGATTGAGAGCGGACTCGTTAGTTAGAAGTTAGAACTGAACGGCACGGCAAGTGATCACATTGCTCTCAGGTCTGTTAGGACAAACATCTTCGTCATCCAGAACAAGTGACTTGAAGGTGAGTCAAAACATAGCAATATTTAAATAAATTAACATTAAATTGTATATTGTACTTTCACAAACTTTATTATTATTGAATCTCTATATTTCACCTGCCTTCTACAAGCTTCTTCCGGAGTTTGACATTACAGTTATTTTGACAGAGGTAATCAATGATTAAACAATTGAAAATATTCCAACAGGCTTACAAATGTCAAAGAAATCACAAAGAAAAATGTTTGCAAAGAGGTTTATTTATGATTTCTTTGAAATTTGTAAGCCTGTTGGAATGTTTTCAATTGTTTAATCATTGTTTAAAGCTCGTTCACGTATCAAGGCCGTGTAGATACAACTGTAGTCAAATGAACAATTGTATTCCTACAGATGTAAATAATCAATATAACTAGGAAAACGCTCTGTGTAACGCGTTGATGAGCGAGCACGGATACACGCAACACCTCAAACCAAAATTCTGTCTATCAAAAATGTAATTAAAAGCCAATAATTCTTTAATTTCGTCAAAGACTTGTATGAAAATATCAAAAAATTCCTAAAATATTGGTCCCAATAACCATGCAAAGTTTTAAGTTGATCGATGGAACCTTTATGATTGTTAATTTTCAAAAATCACAGGGTCTCGTTTAAAAAATATACCTGGGACCACTCACACAATATCAGATCAAACTGTTGAACGGTCATTATTATTAAATTTCATATGAGATTGAAAGTTTCTTCTCTAACTACCTTGGATTAGAACTGAAGAGTCGAAGTCACCGTGAAATATGAAATTCAAGAAATTTTACAGCAAACACGCAAAATGTCCGTAAACTGTCAATAACTTTTGGATTTAAACACAGATTAGTTGTCAAAAATACAGATAATGCTGGTCCCAATGACCATGAAAAGTTTTAAGTTGATCGGTCAAACGGTTCTAGTTTAAATTTAAAAAAACACAGGAAATGTGGTTTTAAATTTTAACCAATAGGAGGATTTGGCTGAAATTTTGTATGATTGGGTACAATGTTGGTTGTAATGACTTCGTTAAATTTCAAATTGATCGGAGCAACCAATCAAAAGATAATTTTTTTAAAACTTGAACCAATCACAGGAGCCCGTCCAAAAACGATCCTAGGGACCGCATAGATTACGTTAGCATACGTGCAAAGTTTCAGATCGATTGAATGTGCGGTTTAACCTGGGCTGTGAGGACAAAAAAAAATACAAACAAAAAAACACACAGAGAAAGTGCCATAAGAGTACCGTGGTGACGCTCGCTACGCTCGCTCAATAATCCAAAAATATGTATAATACGACTAGATAAAAATAAATCAATTTTATTGAATTTTTCTTATATTTTCTTCTATTAAAAATTGTGTATTTCACTTAATGTATGCAATTTCAATAATACAAAGAAGAAAGTCTTGCCATTGACAGGGCAGTGTTCATGCGAACGACCAATGAACGACGTGATCGACTAAAACGTCAGAAATATTCTTAACGTGAACGAACTTTACCTCTGTCAAAATAACTGTAATGTCAAACTCCTGAGCGAAATATTGAGAGATTCAATAATAATAAAGTTTGTGAAACGTACAATATAAAATTTAATGTTTATTTATGAAAAGCGAAACTTAAGGAGGGAAAACGAATAATTAATATCAATATTTATCAAATTTAGTTCGTAAGTTATACGTGAAGGTGAGAAGTTCGATCACCGAAAATATCTTTGTTGATATTAAAAATATGTATTATTTCTCCAACATTTCAACTGTGCAGCATAATAATTATCAATCTGAAATTCATCAAAAGTCTTGTAACTTGCAACACTCGACTTATATGGAGTTTATTTTGTCTTCACAATAAGGAGGACAGGCCTTTGACCCCAAGGCCTTTGACCCCAAGGCCTTTGACCGCGTTTGGCACGAGGGTCTGCTCTCCAAACTCATCATGTACAAGTTCCCTGTCTACCTAATACAAGTTATCCACTCTTTCCTATCATGCAGATCCTTCACCGTGCACATCAACGGTGCCTGCTCTTTGGCTCGCCCTATCCTGGCTGGAGGTCCACAAGGTTCTATCATAAGCCCTCTCCTTTTCAACATCTTTACCAACGATATTCCGACAGACATCCCGGACGTCGAGATGGCCTTTTACGCCGATGATGCTGCAGTCATCTGTCAAGCACCAACACCTGACCAGGTTGGCCCACCCCTGCAGGGAGCACTCGACACTCTTAACCACTGGTACGAGGAGAACCGCATCACCATCAATTCAACAAAGACCGAAGCAACGCTTTTCACAAAGCGCCGCAAATTCACTCCACCTACCATCAACATCTCAGGTACGGCAATATCCTGGAGTCCTAGTAACATATACTTGGGTATCACTCTGGATGCCAAGCTCTCCTGGAAGGCACACGTAGAAAAGATCGCCAGCAAGGCCAACGGTAAGACGGCGGCGCTGTTTCCACTACTCAAGAGCAAGTCGATGCCGCTCTCCAGCAAGCTGCTTCTCGTCCAAAGCGTCATCGTGCCCACACTGACATACGCCTCGCCAGTGTGGTACGAGAGGACTTCAGCGGGCAGGCGCGCAATGCTGCAGAGGGTGCAGAACAGAGCCCTGAAGATCGCGCTGCGCACGCCGATGTACACCCGGACGAAGAACATCCACGAGGACATCGGCTTCGCCTACCTCCACGAGACCATGGATTTGCAGAGCGAGAACTTCAACGCAGCCATCGCAGACCATCAAAACCCGCTGATCAGCCGTCTGGCTGACATCCCATTGTGCAAACCTGTTTACTTCGTACAGTGATAAACTATAGTGTACCATTACTGCGCACTACTCGGACTAATATTGTCCAAATTGTTGTAAACTAAAAGTTAATTTTTCACCCACCCAATTCGGATTTATGTAATTGTTCTATGTTACGGTATCCGAAACTCAGGTCCCGAGATGCTTCTCGGGACCGACAAGAGCGATGATGATGATGATTATTAACACGTCATGACGTATAGGAATATTATTTAGATTTTGGTGTCTAACTTTTAAAAGTTCTCACGTTCGTATTGTTTTAATTCTTTTCCCTAAAAATATGTTAACATGACTACAAAAATAAGTAATTGTTCAAATCTTTCTATAAAAATTTAGACGTATTATGAAATTTTCTATAAGTATGCAAAGTTACAGCGAATTCAAAATGACTTTGAACTTTCCCACAAACGTTTAGTGTATTTAAATAAAATGGTTACGATAATTTGTCTAATATTCACGAAATTTCAGTGCATTTTTACGTGATTATAACGAAATATCGGATTGTTTTATTTAACACAATACTTAAAATGTTTGTGTAAGAGTTAAAGAAAAATCTCAGCTACATCCACAAGGATTTTTATAGGTATGTCTTTCAAATCCAGAGATGACTATTACAATGGAATAGGTCACTACTAATAGGCCACGACCACTTCCTACCCAGCGTCTATTCTCACCTATTCTTCACCATCATCTCCCAATCATCATCATAATCATTCATCCGTCGCCATTTGCCTCACTGCAGAACAGTGCGACTTTAATAACAATCAAATATAAAACTGTTTACTTCATGGATTCCAAATATAATAGTAGGAAAATTTTCTCAGTTCTATTTAAACTGAATTTTGTAAAAATGGTACTAAATCAATTTCAATTCCAATATTTCACTCTTATAAATTTACTGGATCCTCGATTCTTTTATTTGATTCAAACCAGTGATAATAATTGAATAGTTTAACGTCGCACTGTTCTGCAGCGAGGCTAATGGCGACGGATGAATGATTATGATGATGATTGGGAGATGATGATGAAGAAAGGGCAAGGATGGACATTGGGAAGGAGGCGGTCGCGGCCTATTAGAAGAGAACATTCCCAGGACTTGCCTCTCGACTGAGGGAAATCGATTGAAATAACATCAGTCAGGAAGGACGGCCGCGGGAATCGAGCCCGGGACCTCCGGAAAAATATTATATATTATTGATTAAAGTGTCAAAGATTTATATTTAAGCGAGAGTAGTAGTCATCACGGTTAGGGATGGAGCGAACTTGGATTTTGATATCGACTATCGATATATATCGATATATCGATATATTGAAATATTGAAATATCGAAATATCGAAATATTGATATGGAAATAATATTTAGATGTATAGGTATGGAAATATTGATATATCGTATGAATGTATTAAATTGCTCCTAAAACTGCTAGGAATTTCAAAAGAAAATGTAAAAAGAAATAACACAGCCGTTCCAAAATATAGGGTCACCGGCCAGATAAGAAAGAAAATGTGAATAATCTGAGAAATTGTCCATAAATCTTGTAAACGCTGCACTGCAAATATGAATTATTTTGTCATAGTAGGTATGAACTTCAATTAAGAACATAATTGTATCATGCGGTAAGGCTTCAATATATCGATATTTCAATATATCGATATTTCAATATATCGATATTTCAATATTTCGATATTTCAATATATCGATATTTCGATATTTCAATATTTCGATATTTCAATATATTGATATTACAATATTTCAATATATCGATATATCGATATTTCAATATATCGATATTCAATATATTCAGGTATCGATATTTCGATATTCTTTTGATATCGATATATATCGATATATCGATATTTTCTCCATCCCTAATCACGGTACTCTTATGGCACTTTCTCTGTGTGTTTGTTTGTTGTTTGTTTTTTGCCTGATTGCCCAGGTCAAACCGCACAACCAGTCGATCTGAAATTATGCGCGAATACTAACGTCATTTAAGGTGGCTCAATCGATCGATATACCTACAAAAATATTTTTTTATTGAAAGTTTAAGTTCAAAAAACGTTCAATATTTCAACTTTAAGTATAAAAGATTCTTCTAATGTATTTTAGTTTGCAAATCCAGTAAAATGAGGATTCAATTATTTAATGTAATTAGAGAATGAACAAATCTTTAACAAGGTAGAGATAGTAAAATCATTTCAAATTTGGTTTCAAACTTTCAAAGCACACGTTGGTATTGTTTCAATTTTTTTCCTGATAGTACGTCCGTATATCTACAAGAAATTTTTTTTTTTTTTGAAATCATATCGGCACAAAAAATTAGAACTTCATTATAGCTTAAAAATGTATTGATTTTACTAGGCTGCCATACGATAACATAGGGGAGAAAACTCAAATTATCTCAGAAACTAGACACGAGAAGTGTATAATTTTTTCATTATCAATAAGTACACAAAAAGAAATATGAAGATCTGAGACTATGCCTCGATCGATCCAGCCACATTAAGCGGTCTCTTAGATCGTTTTTGAACTGGATTATGTGATTGGCTCAAATTTTTAAAATATTTGATTATGATTGGTTGGTCCGATCAATTTGAAATTTTGCAAAGTCATTGCAACCAACATTGTGCCCATCTTACAAAGTTTCAGTCAAATCATCTAACTGTTTAACATTTAAAACCGTCCAGGGACCCGAACCGGGACCGGGACCGGAACCTAGAACCGGTATGTACCTTTATAATTTTGGAACCGGAACCGGAACCGGAATTAATATTAATTAATAAACCTTTATTAATAAAGGTTCGGGTCCCTGAAACCATCTATCTTGTGATTTTTAACATTTAAACTAGAACCGTTTGTCCGATGAATTTAAAACTTTGCGTGGTCATTGGGACCAACATTTTAGGTATTTTTGATAAATTTAAGACTAATCTGTCGTTATATCTTCAAATGTTATTGTCGTTTTAAGGATATTTTGTTCTTATGTAATCTTCAATTATTTGCACATTTTTGCCAATAATTTCAATTATCAAATCAGTTCAATCTTGATTTGTCACTTTCAAGGCATGCAGAGCAGCTGATACTTATATTAAATCGCATACTTTAAGAAGGTTTGCTCATCAAAGCGTTACACTGAGCGTTTCCTAGTTATCTATTGATACGTGTCGTCTGTTAATAACAGAAATGACCTCTGAGTGTTTTGTTGCAGTGTTGGCAGAATGGTTCACGTATTGGTCTGGCTGCTGGTTGTCTGTGTGACGTCATGCTTGGCTCAACAAGGTACTTGATTCACGCACACTTCAGGCAAATGATGGGAAGGTTCCCTACTTCATCACAATCATTCATCTGTCGGCATTAGCCTCGTTGCTTCTACTAGAATTCAAATAAGAAAACGTATTGGTATTTTGTGTGTAAACTAATCTGATTCTCATTGCTTATGGCTTTGTAGTCAAGAAACGTAAAATATTACTATAGTGTGTTTGTTGCATGTCCACTCACTTTCTTGCACTCCGATATAATCAAATTAGAATTTTTGAAAGCTTCTACAGGTGCATTACCTATAATTAAAAATAAGCAGACATGATGATACGGTGTTATTTCAAATCTTATTTACAAACATCTTCGGTATCATCCTCCCCCCCCCCTCGTTTTGGGCCACGAATATCATTTTGAATCAAGTTTTGTTCAAGAAATTGAAGAAGTTCAAGACATTTTGTTATAAAACAGTCGAGTGAAAAATTATATTTATCGCCAAATAGTGAAAAATAAATAATTATGTTCCAAAATATTTTAAGTGAGGTTTCACTTCACAGCTTTGCGAGAGAACATTGTCGTGGCTGCCTTGGTTGTATTCGCCACTTACAGTAATATCCGTCAGAGCATCAAGACCATTTCATCTCAATCACCTAACCACTAATCACCTAATCACCTTAATGATGGCGGCGTAGAGAGCCAAGTCACAGCCTTCCACATTTCAATAAATGTGTTTGTGAAGATGATAAACAGTAATGGTGCCATGATAGATCCCTGTAGTACTCCAGGCAGATATGGCAGGATCTCTTGACCTAACTCTGATAAAGTGTACAGTGACTATGCAACATAAAGTCTTCAACCGACGACTTGTCGATGATCATTGACTCCATGTCTAGATCCCGTGCCAAGCGACGTGTACCGACTGTACGAGGGCGTGGGCCGCTACAAGCTGCACACTGACAGACGCCCCTGGGGCAGTGCGTGGAGGACGTGCAACAGAGAGGATATGACTTGTGACTCCATGTCTAGATCCCGTGCCAAGCGACGTGTACCGAGTGTACGAGGGCGTGGGGCGCTACAAGCTGCACACTGACAGACGCCCCTGGGGCAGTGCGTGGAGGACGTGCAACGGAGAGGGCGCTCATCTCCTGATCGTCAACAGCGACGAGGAGGCGGTGGCCATCAGGGATCTTCTCAAGGACACTGTGGACTGGGAGTATTTCAGCGTCGGCTTTCATGACCTCTTCCTCAACGGACAGTACGTCACGGTATTCGGTAAGTGGAGTTTGCAGAGGGACAATAACAGTTGTGATGGCTTGAGATGTTCTGGGCCGCATGCGCGCTACATTCAAGCGATCACAGTGTGTCTCCCATGGTCGTGAGGCCCGGGTAGCGAGTATTTGTTCATATGGGAGCTAATATATTAATTATAGCAAGGCAGTTCTCTCAATATGTATCATGTCTTTCGATGGTTTCAAAAACATCCACGATATCAAAATATTCATTTCTTAAAATTCAAGTTTTAACATTTTTGGAGTGAAATTAAGGGTTGATAAAACTAGATTTGGTTTCAAAATTTCTATCGCACAGCTCTGCTACATAAATTAAGTCGTGTAAACCCTTGAAAGTCAAAATGTGTCCATAACTTAAACACGGAATGGAGCAGTTATATATACCTTACCTAGATTTCTGACATAATTAAGTGCAGGAACACAATATGTATCCTATACACTTCTGAATCAGAGTGATAAATATTTTATTTGTAAGAGTTTTTGCCTCCATCAATTTTTCTCCCATTTAAGATTTCTTTGCGAGAAAACTTTCTGGCGTCACGCAAAACCCACCGAGCACCCTTGGATATGGACTTACATTCCCACGGCCGTCCTTCCCGGTCGAGGTTACATTGTGGTTGCCCTCAATCCAGAGACAAAACTTTCTCGGCAAGGTTCCCTGCTCCTAGGACACGACCGCCCCATTCCAACCGTCCATCCTCTCCTATTCCTCATCATCGTACTCAATCAACCGTCACCAGTTGCAGAACAGTGAGACATTTCTTTTCCTATGATCGCCGTCCGTGTTCCAGGGCTCGACGTGAACCTCTCCGGCTACACCGCCTGGGCTGACAACGAGCCTAACAACCAGAACGGCACGGAGAGCTGTGGAAGCGTCAACAAGCGCGTGGAGTTGAACGATCATGACTGTGGCTGGCCCATAATGTCCATCTTGTTCCAGGGCTGGACGTGAACCTCTCCGGCTACACCGCCTGGGCTGACAACGAGCCCAACAACCAGAACGGCACGGAGAGCTGTGGAAGCATCAACAAGAGCGTGGAGTTGAACGATCACGACTGTGGCTAGCCCATAATGTCCATCTTGTTCCAGGGCTCGACGTAAACCTCTCCGGCTACACCGCCTGGGCTGACAACGAGCCCAACAACCAGAACGGCACGGAGAGCTGTGGAAGCGTCAACAAGCGCGTGGAGTTGAACGATCACGACTGTGGCTGGCCCATAATGTCCATCTTGTTCCAGGGCTCGACGTGAACCTCTCCGGCTACACCGCCTGGGCTGACAACGAGCCCAACAACCAGAACGGCACGGAGAGCTGTGGAAGCGTCAACAAGCGCGTGGAGTTGAACGATCACGACTGTGGCTGGCCCATAATGTCCATCTTGTTCCAGGGCTCGACGTGAACCTCTCCGGCTACACCGCCTGGGCTGACAACGAGCCCAACAACCAGAACGGCACGGAGAGCTGTGGAAGCGTCAACAAGCGCGAGGAGTTGAACGATCACGACTGTGGCTGGCCCATAATGTCCATCTTGTTCCAGGGCTCGACGTGAACCTCTCCGGCTACACCGCCTGGGCTGACAACGAGCCCAACAACCAGAACGGCACGGAGAGCTGTGGAAGCGTCAACAAGCGCGTGGAGTTGAACGATCACGACTGTGGCTGGCCCATAATGTCCATCTTATTCCAGGGCTCGACGTGAACCTCTCCGGCTACACCGCCTGGGCTGACAACGAGCCCAACAACCAGAACGGCACGGAGAGCTGTGGAAGCGTCAACAAGCGCGTGGAGTTGAACGATCACGACTGTGGCTGGCCCATAATGTCCATCTTGTTCCAGGGCTCGACGTGAACCTCTCCGGCTACACCGCCTGGGCTGACAACGAGCCCAACAACCAGAACGGCACGGAGAGCTGTGGAAGCGTCAACAAGCGCGTGGAGTTGAACGATCACGACTGTGGCTGGCCTATAATGTCCATCTTGTTCCAGGGCTCGACGTGAACTTCTCCGGCTACACCGCCTGGGCTGACAACGAGCCCAACAACCAGAACGGCACGGAGAGCTGTGGAAGCGTCAACAAGCGCGTGGAGTTGAACGATCACGACTGTGGCTGGCCCATAATGTCCATCTTGTTCCAGGGCTCGACGTGAACCTCTCCGGCTACACCGCCTGGGCTGACAACGAGCCCAACAACCAGAACGGCACGGAGAGCTGTGGAAGCGTCAACAAGCGCGTGGAGTTGAACGATCACGACTGTGGCTGGCCGATAATGTCCATCTTGTTCCAGGGCTCGACGTGAACCTCTCCGGCTACACCGCCTGGGCTGACAACGAGCCCAACAACCAGAACGGCACGGAGAGCTGTGGAAGCGTCAACAAGCGCGTGGAGTTGAACGATCACGACTGTGGCTGGCCCATAATGTCCATCTTGTTCCAGGGCTCGACGTGAACCTCTCCGGCTACACCGCCTGGGCTGACAACGAGCCCAACAACCAGAACGGCACGGAGAGCTGTGGAAGCGTCAACAAGCGCGTGGAGTTGAACGATCACGACTGTGGCTGGCCCATAATGTCCATCTTGTTCCAGGGCTCGACGTGAACCTCTCCGGCTACACCGCCTGGGCTGACAACGAGCCCAACAACCAGAACGGCACGGAGAGCTGTGGAAGCGTCAACAAGCGCGTGGAGTTGAACGATCACGACTGTGGCTGGCCCATAATGTTCATCTGCGAGCAGGAGTTGACTCAAGAATACTTCCAGGCGAACTTCCCCACCTGGGTCGACGGCAGCGTCACGTCCATGATTGACGTGAGAGGGTCAGACTGACAGACCACGTGATCGGAGCGTCACGTTTTGAGGCCTGCGTTAGGTGACATGACGCCTGACAATCTTTGCTCATTACTAATAAAAATATGTACTTAGCAGCAGAAATCTGAAATCATATTTCTATGATTCCTTTTTGAACCTATCATCATTATCTCCCAATCATCATTATAATAATTTTTACGTCACCATAGCCTAGTTGTAGAACAGGCAACCCTAAAAAAAAATAACGCAATGCAAGAAAAGAATATTTAACCTCAACGTTTAAAAGAGGACTGTATGTTTGTATCAATGACTTGATTTGTTTATAACGGCAATTCCTATCTTTTGTTTGTTTTTCCTTTATTTTCGGTGTTTGTTCGAATCTCAACCGTTTTCCACGAAGCGTTAATCAACATTATTCTTCTAGTTACGGTGATACAAGCGCTCGGCCATTTTAGAAAATTGAGAGAGAAAAATTGTTTCATAAGTGGGTGTAACTTTGACAGGATGTTTACATGATCAGTCTGATTGTTTGAGCGAGCGAAGCGAGCGTCTCCTTCTGGCTCTTTTGGCACGGACCTCTGTTTTTTTTTTTGTTTTTTTTTTTTTTTTTCTGTTACTGACGATATACAGGTCAGAGTTTTTCTTCGATCGAGCTGAAATTTTGCACACATGTACGTAACATTTCTGATTGTTGCAGACCCTAATTTTTTTGAAATCCATTGATTGGTTCAAATTTTAAAAAAATTAACTTTTGATTGGTTGTTTTGATCAAATTGAAATTTTGACAAGTCATTACCCCCAACATTGTACCCAATCAAACAACGTTTCAGCCAAATCCTCCCATTGGTTAAAATTTAAAACCATCTTTCCTGTGTTTTTAGAAATTTAAACTATAACCGATTGAACGATCAACTTATAACTTCGCATGATGGTTGGGACCAACATTATCTGCATTTTTGACAATTTTCATACTAATCTGTGCTTAAATCCAAACGTTATTGACATTTTACGGACTATTTGCGTGTTGGCTGTCAAATTCACGGCGACTTCGACTCTTCAGTTCAAGGCAAGGTAGTTAGAGCAGAAACTTTCAAACGCAAATGAAACTGATAATGACCGTTCAACAGTCGATCTGATATTGTGTAGACACACTTATATCATATGAGTGGTCTCAGGTATATTTTTTGAAGGAGATCCTGTGATTTTTGAAAATTAACACGGAACAGTTCAATCATAAAGGTTCAATCGATCAACTTAAAGCTTTGCATGGTTATTTGGACCAATATTTTAGGAATGTTTTGAGATTTCTATACAAATCTGTGGCGAAATTTTAGAATTATTGGCTTTTAATGACATTTTCGATAGACAGACTTTCGGTTCGAGGTGTTGCGCGTATCCGTGCTCGCTCATCAACGCGTTACTCAGATTCATTGGTTAAAATTTAAATAAATATCTCCTGATAGGCTGAAAAATGAAAACGGTCTTCGATAATTCTGATCAAACTCATATTTTGCATGATCATTAAGACCAATATTGTCTCTTATTTTACAAAATTTCATCCCAATCAGTTAAGAACGTATGAAGTTATTTACATTTTTAATATCTGTCAGTAATGAAGTATCGAAATGAATGTTTTCCAGTGCCAATTGAAAATTGATTCTGATTTGCTTTATGAACCAGGTGCTTAGATGCTATTTTAAAGTTTCGATGAAAAGCAGACACTTGTAAGTTGATATCATAATCAATTCAATATGGATGTTACATATGTTTTCTGTGCGTTGTGTACGCATTTCCGGTTCGAGAATTTGCACGTACCCGTGCTCGCTCATCAACGCGTTACACTGAGCGTTTTCCTAGTATATTAGTAGCACTTTTTTCATTATTACATCTTGCATTGTTAAATATGCGCCGGTTATTCAAAAAAAACGGTCAGAACTATGAAATTTCCGATACGATTGGAGACCATACTTGTCAACCAATCGATCTCAAATTTAAATCATAATTATATAAAAGACAAATTTAGGGTTATCACTTGGCATATTTTTAAAATTAAATTTCATACGACACCCATTAAGAAAAGAAAATATAAAAATTTTCAACAAAAAACAACTGATTATTACTAATTAACGAAGCGAAAAATTAAAAATGTACCAGGGGATAACCCTAAGTTGTTCTTTTATCTAGTCATGGTTAAAATTTCAAATCATTTCGTCAACCCAATTTGTCTCCAATCGTATCTAAAAGAAAAGTTTCTTCAACACGCGGTAAAATCGCTCGCGCTTGCAGCACCTTAAGTAACAGATAACTCCTTAATTTCATCATCCTTAGTTGAATTAATATAAAGAAACAATGAAATTGTAATTTTTAAATACATTTAAACATTACCTTATTGATAGTCAAGTCGAGCAATAAGCGATACATGATGGAGATATGTGATGCGTGCCACTTCTGGCAGGATGGTTACTGTCAGTCTACACAGTAACCTTCCTTTTGATATTCACTTATTTGCTTTGACAGTTTGTGTTCCCAAGTGCATGAAAAAGGAGAAACAAATTAAATTTAAATTTAGTTATTAATTTACTTTCGTAACCGTTATACAACTACAGATTTTTTTTACAAATGTGCCTTTTTACATCTGCCCCATCATTGCCTAATACCACAATAGCCCCCAGAGTGCAGTCGTGTTCCTTGTTTTTCAAATAAACTTTTGTCAATAGTCCTTATTGACCTTCAGCCAGGAATATAACTGAAATGTGTTAAAAATAGACGTGCATCTACAAATATTGCGTTGGTTTCAATAGACACAATGATTCTATGCCATTAACACAGACATTGACAACTTGACAGACGACATTGAATTTATCTAAATGCTTAGACACGCTCGTCTTGGCTTATCATTTGATAATTATTATGTAATTTATATTTCAGAATGTATTGAGATATGCTGCACTCAGATACGATTCACCTATTGTCTGTGAGTTTGATGTTCAAAAATATTGCTACAACATTTACAGCTCAGGTTCTGAAACTGTCAAAGGCCCAGAATATTACCATACAATTAGTAATATTCTTCACTACACAGAAGGTTAGTCTATATTGACCGCCTGCCGCCTGTCACTTTTGTGTGAGCCATCGTCACTCTTAAGGGGACCCGGAGGTGCTTTTTTCGAATTTTTGAGATTTGAGATTATTAATGATTATTGTCTAGATTTTTTTTTTCTTTACAACAAACCAAATTTCATTGACATCGCATCACAATTGTGAATAAGGGAAATATTTTTCTGAATGTACTTCTGACACGGGTCTCATGTTGCTTTATGGTGTCAATACAAGTTGCTCAACTTTTGACAGCGATTATCTCAAAACACCAAATTCCTACTTATGTACCTTTTTCCCAGCATTGAGAGAATAGATTTTTTTCTGTACACTCAACTAGTGTGTTTACAATTTAAGTAGGAGCATTTGTTAATATCTTTTAAAATAAAATTTAAACAAAATAAAAACCACCTAAAATGTATGAAAAATATGATATATTTTTTTAAAATTAATTACAACAAAAAAACTTGAAAGAAAATTTTTGATCTACTTAACTGCATAGATAAGCTCAAATATCATCCCTATTTTTTCAGAATATTTGCTCTGCCCACTATTGAGGAAAAGGGACATGAAGTTGACGTATTTAACATAGGCAGCATAGGCACCTCCGCGTCCCCTTAAGACTATTACTAAAGATTAACACAGAGGTCCACTGCCCTTAGGCATTTAACTACGTATTACCTTTAGAGATAGTCAGGATATTTCCAATGTCTATGGTATCTCCTAGAATAAAGACCAGACTATCCATGCAGCTCAGTACCGCAGCGCTGTGACAGACTGTGGTACTATTCTTGAGTGACGATGGCTCATACAAAACTCACAGGCAGACGTTTTATAATACCATAGCCACGTTTATGACTAACTTCATGATGTACTAATGGCAAATCAAATATTGCATATTGGTTAATGATCGATCGTCATCGACAGCTCATATGTTTGTAATATCACAAAGGTGCGATGTTTGAACACTTTTGCGCCGGGTTCTTAAGACTGAACTTCACCTCACATTGCGTTCGGGTCTTCTAGGACAAATATCTTCATATAGAAGAAGCGACGGTCATGAAGGTAAGAAAACATATCAATATTATAATAGAGTAAAGTTGTAAATAAACCACTATTCTTTGGACGATTTACAAACTTTGGTTTTTATTTAATATCAATATTTCAATAACTTCAGGAGAAAACCAAACTTGATGAATATCGCTAACAGGGATTGAAATATTGAGATTTATAAAGACTAAAGTTAGTGAATCGTCCAAAGAATACTGGTTTATTTGAAACATTCTTACTTAAAAATATAAAGACGGTAATTAATTCATAGTTGCTCCGGACAGGTATTCAGGCACTCAGACACTCAGGTACTCAGGTACTCAGGTTTTCCACAGATATTAATTTCGCGATTTACCTCGAAGGTTCCCTACTGATAGGTCACGACCGTCTCCTTCCCATCCTGATCAATCTTAAATCATCATCATTGAGCGAGCGAAGCGAGCGTCTCCTTTTGGCTTCTTATGGCATGGACCTCTGTTTTTTTGTGTGTTTATTTTGCTGTTACTGGAGCAATACAGGTCACAGACTTCATCCGATCGAGCTGAAATTTTGCACACATGTACGGACCATCTCTGGGCGTTGCAGACCCTAATTTTTTTGAAATCCGATGATTGGTATGAAGGGATGTGTGTTGTGAAAAATATCCGACCGAACCGGGGCTCGAACCCGGAACCTCTCACTTGCCGGGCGTGAGCTAACCAAAATGTTGAGTTTTGAAAAAATTAAGTTCCAATTGGTAGGTTAGATCAATTTGAAATTTTGCCAAGTCATTGCAAACAACATTGTCTCAAATCTTACAAAGTTTCAGCCAAATCCTTCAATTGGTTGTAACGAATCATTATTAGTTTGATACTGACTTGTATTATATTTGCTACTTTGATAGTACATTCTTTTCCATGTCGTATCCGCAGCCTCAGGTATTGTTCCTGATATCCGGGGCCGTATTCTAGAACATTTTAATTCCCAAATCTTATGGAATCTGATTCGGTGCAATGTTAATCCTTATGGCCGTGACCGGATTCCATCAGAATGGAATTGGGAAAACGGTCTAGAATTCGCCTCCCGGTCTGTGTCATTGTGTTGAACCTACCCTAGCGGGAGTCGCATTTTTTGTGGGGATGAAAATTTGTGAAGTAAGAGACAATGTTGGTCTTAATGGCCATGCAAAATATGAGTTTGATCAGCTTTATCGAAGACCATTTTCATTTTTCAACACATCAGGAGATATTTATTTAAATTTTAACCAATGCATGGATTTTTTTTAAAAAATAGGGTCTGCAAACAGAAAAGTTTGTCTCTACATGTGTGCAAAATTTCAGATCGATCGGTGAAACGGTGCAACTTCTATTGCTCCAGGTAACAGCAAAAAAAGAGGTCTGTGTCAAAAGAGTCAAAAGGAGTCGCTCGCTTTGCTCGCTCAATGATGTGTAGATTTTGAGGTTTAGAAAATGTTATCTACAGCTTCTTATGTTCACAGTTAATGTTCAAAACCTTACGAGAATGGTTACTGCCTTTTGAGCATTAATTCTGCATTTCTTGACCTTTTAGATCTTGCCTTAGATACTATTGTTCACAATAGTGTTCACAATGTTCACTGTTCACAATTCGATCTCAATTTTCTTCATTTAGTTTTAATTACTGTTTAAAAATTCCCGACAAAGATTTTCTTGTGATCCCAATTGCCAGCCATTAGAAGAATTTGAATTTAATTTGAATAAAATATTACTTGTTTAATGAAATCACATGAAGTTTAGTTTTCTATCTTATCTCAATTTCACAAATTATTTTCACATTTTCATGGTGTAATTTCGTATGTTGTCGATGATACGCCTTTTTGTTAACGCTGACACTGCCTATTTTGAAGGATACTGCCTTTTGTGCTTGTTTGACATTTCATTTAGCCTTTTTGGGGTTCATACTGCCTGAAAATCCTGACTCTAGTATCAAATATTGCCGACAATCTTACATTGAAACGTAACTACGTGTTGGTTTTGTTGCAGTGTTGCCAGATCGACCCCGTGTTGTGTTGGCTGCTGTTTGTATGTGTGACGTCTTACTTGGCTCAACCAGGTACGTGTCCCTAATACAATAGGCCACGACCGCCTCCTTCCCCCACCGTCCATCCTCACCTACTCTTCACCATCATCTCCCAATCATCATCATAATCATTCATCCGTCGCCATTAGCCTCGCTGCAGAACAGTGCGACGTTAAACACAAACATTTGTTTTCCAAACCCTGTTTCTAAATATTATTTGGGTCAGGGGGTTCGACAATTTATAAATTACATTTACATAATTACATTCACTGCCTAACCAGACTTACTAAGGCTATAATTGTCTCAATCGGCTAGCCGGACCGGTTGATATTTCTTCATCTTCTTCCACCTCACTTTCTTCCTCCTCCATCTTCATAATTAAACCATTCCATATGTCGTTATTCTCCTACCAACTTTCCTCCTCAACCATCTTCCAGTCTTCTCCTCTTGACCTCACATCTTCTTCAATCAAACTCTTCCACTGTGCTCTGGCCTTCCAACACTTGTCTTTCTTACAACATTTATTGCTTCCAACTCTGTTCTGGCAATCCTTCCAATATCCATTCTCTTCAAGTGACCAAACCACCTCAACCTCTCCCTCCCCAACTTAAATCCCAATCTCTCCACACCCAATTCCTTCCTAATCTTTGAACTTCTAATTCTGTCCAACTTAGTAACTCCTTTTTCACTTCTAAGAAATTTCATCTCTAAAGCTTGTAGCTGGCCAACCTCTTTCTCCCCAGTATTCCAGGAAACAGCTCCATGTTAATATTGGTAAGAAGTACTGTTTAAATATCAACACTTTACACCTTCATGGTAATTCTGCGCTCCAAAGAAATTTTCCCACTGACTGATAGAAACCTTCAGCCTTAACTATTCTTGCTTGGATCTCTCTCCCAATATTTGCATTATTGGTTAAAATTCTTCCCAAGTACTTATAATTAATTATTAAAATATCCGTATTGGTAAATATAAACTTTATAATTTGTGAAAAATCGAATTCTCATTTCACACGACTATTTAGTCAACTACAACAAAATGTTGAACGTATGAAGCAATTTTACCAAGTAACATTGGGATATTTCACATGATACAACTTTTTTAAAATTATTTATCGCAACAATTTCTATTTCTCTATTGGAATATTCTTCAGGAATCCGGACAATATACATGTAACTTATATAATATATAAATATTGTCCCGAAGAAATAAGAAATTAGGACAATATACCTGTAACACATATAATATATAAATATTGTCCCGAAGAAATCAGAAATGAGGACAATATACGTGTAACTTATATAATATATAAATATTGTCCCGAAGAAATCAGGAATCAGGACAATATACCTGTAACTCATATAATATATAAATATTGTCCCGAAGAAATCAGAAATTAGGACAATATACCTGTAACACATATAATATATAAATATTGTCCCGAAGAAATCAGGAATCAGGACAATATACCTGTAACTCATATAATATATAAATATTGTCCCGAAGAAATCAGCAATGAGGACAATATACGTGTAACTTATATTTTAATATAAAAATATTGTCCCGAAGAAATCAGAAATGAGGACAATATACCTGTAACTCATATAATATATAAATATTGTCCCGAAGAAATCAGAAATCAGGACAATATACACTCATATAATATATAAATATTGTCCCGAAGAAATCAGGAATGAGGACAATATACCTGTAACTCATATAATATATAAAGAGAGTCCCGAAGAAATCTGAAATAAGGACAAAATCGTTCATAATAATATAATAAATAGTATACCTGAAAAAGATTTAAAAAAAGAGGAACTCTGTTCCTTGAATAAAGGAATGAAAATAGTTTATACAAATATTTTAATAATGGTTTAAAGTGAAACAAGCGCTCGGCCGTTTTAGCAATTTGAGAGAAAAAACTTGTTTTATAACTGGGTGTAACTTTGATGGGATGTTCACATGATAAGTGTGATTGTATATTAGTAGAACTTTTTCATTTTTGCTTCGTGCCTTGTTAATTAGGCGCCGGTTATTCAACAAAAAAAAGCACAAAACTATGAAATTTCCGATACAATTAAAGACCAAACCCGTTAATCAATTGATCTCAAATTTTAAATGATGAGATAAAAGACAAAATTAGGTTTATCACTTGGCACATTTATAAAATTTAATTTAATACGGCACCCAGCGAAACAAGAAAATATTCAATTTTTCACCAAAAATCAACTTATTATTACTAATTAACAAACTAAAAACCTAAAAATGTACCAATGTAATTCTAAGTTTGTCTTTTATCTCATCATGGTTAAAATGTCAAATTGCAGCTCCTTAACGGAATATCCAAATGACTTGTTCCATTTTGTCTAGTACCCGACGACGTGTACCGAGTGTACGAGGGCGTGGGGCGCTACAAGCTGCACACTGACAGACGCCCCTGGGGCAGTGCGTGGAGGACGTGCAACAGAGAGGGCGCTCATCTCCTGATCATCAACAGCGACGAGGAGGCGGCGGTCATCCAGAGAATCCTCAAGGACATCCCGGACAAGGAGTGGATCAGCGTCGGCTTCCACGACCTCTTCCTCAATGGACAGTACGTCACGGTATACGGTAAGTCAATGGCGCAGTAAGACCCTCCAGATCGTCCGAGCGCTCGTATAATCGAGTATGACGTCAAAGTGACGTCTTTTCGAACGAAATAACATTCAGGGTGCATACCGTATTTGGATCCAAACGCCCAGTTTCCCTATCCTTTCAACATTGTGACGTAATCACCTGGGCGTGACCTTGAGCCGAATCTAGTCGAATGAATGAAAATACAGGCATCCATGTTGGATCAGAAAGCCCAACCTCTTGAGTTTGGGCATGATGGGTACGGTTTCAGCCCGTTTGTTGACGCGGCAAGTTTGATTTAACCCGTAAATCCTATGGTGACGTCAATGCCCAACTCGCTCCTATTGTGGAATTCACCCTCAATCTGCCACGTATGTTGATTTTGTTCGGTCTGACGTCATATCCGTATGAAATTTGTCACTAACGATCCGAGAATAGGTTCCATTCTTTGTGCTTGCGTTAAACGTAATGACTGTTTGGTCGTGTTTAGAGAAGGAGGGTGATTCTAAATCTCCTTGCCGTCTCGTATCAATTGATACGGGCTCAGCGCACACTCATGGCAGTGACGCCGTATCAATGGGGTTGTTCACGAAAAACTATTGTAGATGGCGTTGCTGTCCTAACCGTTATAAGATCCAATCAAAATGCCGTGAGAGAGCCAATCAAAATGCAGAGCGGAATGGAAGATTTTTAAACCTTAGCGGGAGATTGATTCAGAGATCTTGGATTCAGAGACCAACCAATCAGAGAGAGACATCTCCAATGCCGCTAGCGCTGCGAGTGAGAGCAAATGGCAGTGAAGAATTCCATTGATATGAGACTACAAGGAAATCTATAATCGTCCTTCAGGGTGGTGTTTATAATCCAGAGACAAATAACAATAAGATGAGACCGAGCTCGCCTTTGTTCCACCTTCTTTCAGTATGCCTATTCTTCATCATCATTTCCCAAACATCATGATAATCATTCATCCTGCGCCATTATAGTTACAGAGCAGATTTTAAAACACCACTTAAGGTGATACAAGCGCTCGGCCGGTTTAGAAAATTGAGAGAGAAACATTGTTTTACAAGCAACAAGTGGCTTTTCGGTACACGCTCTATGATGTTTTTGTGATGTTGGCCCCCAAAAGGGCCGTTTGTCACTACGTTTCGGCAGTCGTAGCGCTGCCATCTGCAGGTGAAGACTGAAGTATGCCTATTCAGTCGCCACATCAGTCTTCACCTGAAGATGGCAGCGCTACGACTGCCGAAACGTAGTGACAAACTGCCCTTTTGGGGGCCAACATCACAAAAACATCATAGAGCGTGTACCGAAACCACTTATTGCATATTACGATAGCTCTCAGACCCTCACAGTCAATTGTTTTATAAGTGGGTGAAACTTTGATAGGATGTTCACATGATCAGTCTGATGTATATTAGTATCACATTTTAATTTTTGCTTCATTCCTTGTTAATTATGTGCTGGGCTGACAACGAGCCCAACAACAAGAATGGCGTCGAGAGCTGTGGAAGCATCAACAACCAGGCAGAGTTGAACGACCACGACTGTAGATGGTCGCTCATTACATCTTGTTCCAGGGCTGGACGTGAACCTATCTGGGTACAACTACTGGGCTGACAACGAGCCCAACAACAAGAATGGCGTCGAGAGCTGTGGAAGCATCAACAACCGGGCAGAGTTGAACGACCACGACTGTAGATGGTCGCTCATGTACATCTTGTTCCAGGACTGGACGTGAACCTGTCTGGGTACAACTACTGGGCTGACAACGAACCCAACAACAAGAATGGCGTCGAGAGCTGTGGAAGCATCAACAACCGGGCAGAGTTGAACGACCACGACTGTAGATGGTCGCTCATGTAAATCTTGTTCCAGGGCTGGACGTGAACCTGTCTGGGTACAACTACTGGGCAGACAACGAGCCCAACAACAAGAACGGCGTCGAGAGCTGTGGAAGCATCAACAACCGGGCAGAGTTGAACGACCACGACTGTAGATGGTCGCTCATGTACATCTGTGAGCAGGAGTTGACTCAAGAGTACTTCCAGGAGAACTTTCCCACTTGGGTCGACGGTAGCTCGACGTCAATGATAGAACCAGCGAGAACCGTCCAGGTAGGTTGACGTGACCACGTGATGGGAGGCCACTTGTTGGCGCAGGAAGTTTCAAGTACAATAATAATTGTTCATTTATGTATTTCCAATTACTTTTCAAATTGAATTGCATATTTATTTGTCTAATAAATATACTTACAGACATTTATGTTATTTCCCTATCATCAATATCTCTCTAAAGTTCGTTCACGATAAGAATTTCACTGACGTTTTAGTCGATCACGTCGTTCATTGGTCAGTCACTTGAACACTGCCCTGTCAATGGCAAGACTTTCTTCTTTGTATTATTGAAATTGTATAAATTATGTCAAATACACTATTTTTATTATTAGAAAATATTAGAAAAATTCAATCAAATTGATTTATTTCCATCTACAGCCGTATTATACATAGTTTTGGATTATTCTATTGATATTTTCATATGTAGGTATACAATTGTTCATTTGACTACAGTAGTATCTACACGGCCGCCATTACGGCTTGCAATTCTAATCGTGAATGAACTTTATCATCATCATATTGGTATTGGTGGCTAATTTTCAAAAAGTGGTTTCGCAGTTATTTATAGTCTCGTAAAATCATATTTGACTTTTAAAATGCATAATATGGTTGTTTTAAGATAATTATTCGATGGAGTGCCGCAGGGTTAGATTTGGGCGCCTACTGTATTATTTATGTTGGTCATGATTATTTTTATTTTCCAAAGGTAATAATAAACCATGACCCATCCGTAGTGGACCCTCCCCCCACCCCTGCTGCGTTAGGTCTGAAAGTGTTTTGTTAACCTCAAGGTACGCACATTACACTTTCACTTGTTTGACATCTGCCCTTTGGTGGAACAACCCCCCAGAGGGGCGCAAAGGGTGATTTTTGGGGAATTTTTGAACATGTTTTCTTATTTTGTGGGCTAACGGTGCAAGATAATTACAATTACTTTGCATATTTGAATGTAGGTTGATATATGTAATTTTATCCACACTTTTTTGTATGGGCAATATCCTTTAACAAAAATATTGGAAAATTTGGTAATTAGGGGGGGGGGGGGGGGGGAGGATTAACCCAAAAATAGCTTTTTGAAAGTCAATCAAAAATCTCTTCGTAATATAAAGTTGTTCATGAATCACCAAGGTTGATATATTTCGTGTTTTCAACCTGTTTTAATAGGATAATGGGTTTAAATAATAAAATATTTTAGGGTCAAATGTTAAAAATAAATAACTTTTTTCTACATTATAAATTTGTATGACATTAGGCAATATATTTATCAATTTTTATTTAGGCGAAACCTATTATTTTTTAAAAATTTACAACATTTTAGATAATTACAATTATACCTATTAAAATCACTTATAATTTCGTCAAAATTAAAAATTTTGGTGTCGCCCCAACAAAAATATATGAAAATATTGTGTCATACCAATTTATAATGTTGAAAAAAAATTGATTTAACTTTTACATTTGACCCCCAAAAAAATAAAATTTGCTATAACCTTGTTGTTGTTGCGGCGCAAGAAGTCTTAACGACATTTTGTCCATTTATATATTTTGGATTTTATTTTCATTATTGAATTCCATGAATAGTATACTGACTATATTATTTACTCAATTTGGTACTCCAAAAAGAAAATCAAGACATTAGAAACAGAAGGCTTGAAGTCCATTTCAATGATTCGTTCCTACAACCAATTCTTCATCATCATCTCCCAATCATCATCACAATCATTCATCCGTCGCCATTAGCCTAGCTGCAGAACAGTGCGACGTTAACATCACCATATTAAAAATGAAACACAATATTGAAAATTTCATTTTGACGCAACATTCTTAAAATTCATTATTATTAAAGAATTGAACTTAATACAGTTGCTTTTAATGAGAAAGAACAATAATGTTGAAGAGAATTGTTTTTTAAAGTCGACTCATCTACTGTTTGGTTGGTATTCCTTGAAGATCAATGTTCGAATCCCAGCAGTCTTTCGTCAACATTATTGAGCGAGCGAAGCGAGCGTCTCCTTTTGGCTCTTTTGGCACGGACCTCTGTTTTTTTGTTTTGTTTTTGTTTTTTCTGCTATTAACCGATACACAGGTGGCACTGTTTCACCGATCGATCTGATTAAGCGAGCGGAGCGAGCGTCTCTACTTGACTCTTGCGGCACTTTCTCTGTGTGTGTGTTTTTTTTTGTCGCTTCAACCCAGGTCGCACCAATCAACGTATCGATCTGAAATTTTGCACACACCTTCATCTCATACTAACTTAGACCTGTATAGTTTTTGAGAAAGATCCGTCCATAAATAAAAAAAAATCGTGTTTTTCCATATAAATAGCATTGTAGGTTCGAGGAGTCCGTGCGGCCGCTCGATGCACCCCATTCAAAACAAACTCGGAAGCAGTCAGCTGTCTATAGATTATTGTTAGAATACGTTTTACGGTTAAATAGGTATAGTTATAGCAATACCTGCGAGGTTATAGTTTTTATTTTATTTTAACCGATAGTATGTATTTATTGTTGATAAAAGTTTTAACATGCAGTCTTACTTTCAATCCTTTCAAATGCTAAGCAAATTATTTGTAGACCGGCGAAATGTCTGCTTGATTGTAGAAATAGATTGGTTGGTTGGTTGATAAATGAAATTACGTTTATGAATTATTTTATTTATTCAGTCAATACGTTATATTTATAGTTACAATACAATGTGTTGGGTAATAGGAAATTGCTCTATTGTACGGAACGGCAAGTAACTGTTTGAATACTATTTCTTAAATTATGTCATGTTGCCTATTTTGTGAGGTACAATCTCTGTATTTATCTGTATTGTTTAATTATCTGTTTTGTTTCTGTAATTATTATTTGGAATAAATCCCTTTGATACACACCTAAATACTCCAAAAAATACACATGAGTGTGTGTCTGTTACTAACTTGCAATGAGACACAAATGCAGTTATTTTTTATATAATTTAGTGAATCATGCTTCTAGCCTTCAGTATATTATTGCCGTGTTTTAAGGAATTATGGTTCGAGGTGTCGCACGTATCCGTGATTGCTTATCAACGCGTTACACAGAGCGTTTTCCTAGTATTTTGCACACATGTTAAACCAACCTTCTCTGTTTGCAGACCCTAATTTTTTTGAAATCCATTTATTGGTTAAAATTTAAATAAATGCTGTAAAATGAAAACGATCTTCGATAATTTTGATCAAACTCATATTTTGCATGATCATTAAGGGGGTTCCAGGGTTACGGCATAGGAATGAGAATTTGCTGTAATTCACACCAAAGATTAATGAAACCATATTACATACAACTAGCAAAATATATTTGCCCCTTACGGTATCATATAATTAGATATTCTTGATTGAAGATCATCTTTTCCCCCATAAGATAACAAAGGGAGACATGAAATCGACCCGGAAAATTGGCCTTATATTGCTCCTAAAACCGCAAGAGGAATGACAAATTATTGAAAATAGTCTCAAATTAAAGATAATAATTTTTAGAATAAGACTGCCGTTTGAAAATATGGGGTCACGGGCCAAATAAGAAAGAAAATGTGTACAATGTGTGAAATTTGCCATATATCTGGCAACATTGCACTACAAATATGAATTATTTTGGGATAGTTTAATTGGAACTTCAATTAAAAACATATAATTGGAGCACACGAAAAGGTATAATTGTTTTATGCTGTTGTTAGAGGTATTATTTCATCAGAGATTTGTATGAATTACGGCGAATTCTAAGCACCATGGCTGGAGCAGTGGGACCACTTTAAGACCAACATTTTCTCTTATTTTACAAAATTGCATCCCAATCAGGAACGTATGAAATTATTGACATTTTTAATATCTGTCAGTAATGAAGTATCGAAATGAATGTGTTCCAGTGCCAATTGAATTGAATCTGATTTAGCTATATTTACCAGGGTGCTTGGATGCTATTTTCAAGTTTCGATGAAAAGCATAACATACTCTTATGTTGTATTCAATATGGATGTTTATATTTTCTGTGCGTTGTGTACGCATTTCCTGTTGGAGAATTTGCACGTATCCGTGCTCGCTCATCAACGCGGTACACAGAGCGTTTTCCTAGTAATATAATTTGAGATACCTGAACTCAGATACGATTCACCTGTCTGTGAGTTTGATGTTCAAAAAATATTGCTTGAACATTCACAGCTCCAAGTTTTGAAACTGTCAAAGGCCCAGAATATACTTCCTTAACGGACAGTACGTTAAGCCTGATGCACAATTGAATTAAGGTTTATGGTTTAATGTTTAGTGATTAGTGTTTAAGATGTTATAACAGAGTCCAGTGCACAATTGCTTATTTCACGAGGTTATTTCACCACGTGATAAAATTAAATAATTGATCGAAAAATGATATGGAAACAAATATATGAGCAAGATTAGGCACAAATATCAAATTAAAATGCTTCCAATGACATTAATTCAGACGACTTTTCATTTTCCCGTACGAATTTGACATTGACATTTACTCTGCTCTCTTCTGATTGGTTCGTCATAAGGTGAAATAGTATTTGCAATAAGAAATGGATTTTGTTGATTTCATATTTCAGCTTAAACCTTAAACACTAAACCTTATAACGCTTATGACAGTTGTGCATGGTAACGTTATAACAGCACCTTTCATTTCTCTTAAACACTAAACACTAAACACTAAACACTAAACACTAAACCATAAACCTTAATTCAATTGTGCATCAGGCTTTACGATCATCGGTAAGTCAGACCCTCCCATCGTCCGAGTGCTCGTATAATTGAGTATGACGTCAAAGTGACGTCAATCCGAACAAAATAACATTCAATCAGCCGCGTCAGTTTATTCGGTCTGACGTCACGCGGCCGTGAATCCGTATGAAATTTGACACGAACGATCTCGACTCTTGTTCTTGCGAGCAAAATGACTGTTCGATTCCTACCTTTTTAAATCAACATTATAATATATTGAATTAACAAGATCTGTTTTATTTATTAAAATTCTAATCGTAAAATGTGTGTATATTACATTGAAACATGTCCTTATTGACAATACTGCCAATAGACTTCTGAACATTCAATAAATATTTTATTTGTATATTTTAAAACCAGGCCTAACATTGACCTTCATCTAAGTTTAACTGAATGTGTTAAAAATGTAATAACATTAATCTATACAAATGAGTTTGTTTCAATAATACTTAATGATTCTGCCAATACAGAGATTTAACAACTAAACGCCAAACGAGTGTGTATTTATCTAGATGTATAGAAACGCTTCACCTTGGCTTCAACAGGATTTTTATGCAAATTGTATTTTAGTCTATTTGAGATATTGTGCCTGAATTCAAATATACAATTTCTTGAACAACTTCTATGTCACAGAACTTGAGTTCAACTTTTATATCATTTAGAAAATGTTCTAATTTCTATCAAGAAGTGTGGCATAGAAGTTGAACAAGAAGTAGCTCCGTGTATATTGGGCTTTCAAAGGATTAGTTTACAAATCCTTCTGATGTTAAAATGTACAAAAACAAAAACTTGTAAACACTAAAACCTAAAGGCTCGAGATGTAAAAGATGGTCCAAGCAATAATATATTGTTTAAACTTTTTCGCCTTAAAATTCGCGAAATCATTTCGCTCAGTTACTGTCGCCAAGCAAAACTTTATAAATCAACCATTGTGCCCAAATATGAGATATAAAAAATCGATGTGAACCATCATAGAAAACTTTAGAGTAATTAAAATAATTTAAATGAAAATATTAAATTATTCCAAATTTAAAAACTAAACAAAATTAATAAAAAAATAAATAAAAAAAATGGCTCCGCGCATTTAAGAAGAAGGCAACATAAGGAGAAGTTGACGACAAAGGCGAAGAAAGAAATAAAGACGGAAGAGGAGGTCACATCGTCGCTGCAAATTCTTTATTTTATTTTTTAATTTGATTTAAATTGTTTATTTTTCATTGCTTTAAGTTTAGGACTTAAAAAGGACGTGGGAAGTACATAAAAGACTCCTATAATATTCTCAACTTTGATGTAGTACGTCCAATATTCCGGGATGTTTACCGATATCTATAGTTATGAGGTAATTATAATTGAATTTGAAGTGATTGTTTCCCACAAGTAGTAGGTCTTGATGTGATACCAATTCGTAGATTTTGGCGTAGACCTACACTCAATATTTTATTGTTTTCATTTATTTTACGATAGATACCTATCTAGATTCTTATTTAAATCAGGGACAACCGAAAATAACCGGTATTTTTATAAGAACCGAACCCGGAAAAGGAACCCTTAATAACATTTAACATTATTTGGGTTCCATAATGAGAAAAAAATTAATTTTTACTTCATTTCCTTCCAGAACCTGAAATTATCTATTACAATGTACAGTTTTCAAATAAATTATCACAGAGCCAATTTAATACATAATTTTTTTTTTGTCTTACGCAAGCATGTAAATACCCAAAAGTAAAATTAAAAGATTTTTATTTGAAACCTATTGGATTGGAACCGAAATGGAACCGGAACCAGATTCGGAACAGATATTTTTAAATAAACAACAAACATTCATTTGATCCAGTCCATGTTTAAATTATTTATTTCCATAATTTATCAATCTTAATAATACTTTAAACTTTGCGAATTTTTAAAACATTTCTTATTTACCAATTTTGTATCTGCATCTAAATTGACAGTCGGCATTGCTAACTAAATGCATGGCAGTAGTATGTTTTTGATATTATTTTATGATTCTCTACTTTTCTTTCAAGTATACTACCCAGTCCCCATGTAAGGGTTCATTTAATCATAGTATCAACTGATTATTTTAGTTATTCCCTTCGGTTGTCTGTACAACGTGACTGGTGTAATCGGTGTTAATGGTGTAAAATGGTGTAAATGGTTTAAACGGTGTAAACAGGTGCAAAAGACTATATTGTGCGAATGTAGTAAATAGAGTAGATTTTGTTAACTTGGGAAAATGGTGTACATTTGTGTAAATGGAGTAAACTGGTGTAAATGGAGTAAACTCACCGTTCTGGCGATGATCTCGAGTGGATTTAGGAGATAAATGGCCGAGGAGATTGCCATTAAGAGAGCGCCCAGAGATCCGAGGAAAAATAAACCTGAAACAAAAAACAATAAATCAAAATCAACTTTTCATTCCGTAAGCAAACTTTTTAAATCTCTCGCCTAACTATAGTTCTCGCTCTGCCGCTAGATGTCAGCTACGTTCACATATCGGCTTTTGCTTATAGTTCCGCGCGCTGCCGACAGATGTCAAACACATGCAGCAATCGGGAAGCGTATCTTAGTTTAGCATACTGCCGCAAAGTGGCAGGATCATGAATTAATCGCGTGTTTATATTTTGATAAATAAAATAAAAACAAATATGATACTTTTATTGAATGTCATCAATGATTAATCTAGTATAAAATACGACCTATCATGTAGGTTTTAAAGGGTATTTAAAATGTTATTCCTATAATTGTTTGAGGAAGTCGTACTTTTACGACCGCAGTTGTGTGTAAGTTTCTAGATTAGTCGGGAAGTGAAATTTGGCAATTATCTGCAGCAGTCGTAATGACTACTTTGTTCTTTTAACTTTTTCAAGAAAGGGCGGCTCCGATTGTGGAGCTTGCCCAATAAACAAACTCAAGTAACTCTGTGTTATGTCTTTCGTGGACAAAATGCATTTGGTAAAAACACGTACGTGTATGTATACATTACGTACACTCCCCCAAATAATAAACGGTACTCGAAAGAAAATGAATTGACTGATTAAGGTTTGATGGCATCATCCCATGAAGTCAGTGCTAACGCATTATCAAACTCTTTTAGGTGAGCTCTGATTTCATTGATAATAACAAGGATTTATTGTCAAGGAACCGGCCCAGCAGCCAATACGTTTTGTACCAAGTACCGTTTATTATTTGGGGGAGTGTACATACACGTAACGAGCACGCTGCACGATTACGTTAAATTTAAATGTTTTTGAAACGATGGTGCCGGTCGAATTATTGATTTTCCATATAATTATTGTCAAAATTCGAAATGTCAAGCAGAACCACTTTTATTTTGAGGAATATTGAGAAATGAGTTTTTTAGAACCAAAAAGACGCAAATTACAAGCAATTTATTTAAAATTTTAATACTGCATTGCTCATCAAAAGTTTTAAAATCCTGCATTGAAATGTATAAATTAGATTATTGCCTATTATAATCCAATCAGTATAATTATATGCTAAAAAGGCGTCAATGCGATCTATAAGCCCTAACATTTTCCGGGGCTATATGCATTTAATCGTGGGCAACCTCGATTCGACGAATTTCGTGTCTGAAGTTTGTTTGGGGGG